>OZ007589.1:302303527-302903527 GCA_963931845.1 Maratus michaelseni
TCTTTAAATTGACGTATTTTGTCTGCTATAGTTTATAAATTTGGTTTTAAAAATAGAATCATTTTTAAATCATTCACTTAAATGCAGCGCTTCCGTCCACGAATACTTTGAGTTTTAGTTTATTTTTATTTATTTTTATTTTTACTTTTTTACCATTTTGTTAATGTCTTAATAGGCGCATTTAAAATTCTGTGAATATTCTAAATAAGTTTAATTTCATTATTTAAAGACAAAACGTAAATAACTTAAAAACATTATCAATTACTTGTGTTAAAAGTTCTTGCAATTCAGTAAGATGGAAATTTATTAAATCCGAGACAATATTTGGTGGAGAAAATTAATAAAACTTTCTTAAAATTTTATTTCATTAGTTAAAATTGCATGCAAATTCATTTTGAAATCAACCCGCAACCCGACCCGAAACTGATATATATATATATATATATATAAAACTTTAAGTAAAATTTAACCATTGAAATATAAGAAACTGACCACATACACTGAAATCCCGATACCAAAGAGCCCTGTCAATTTACAAATTAAAATTGTAGTCCTAATAAAAGTAACATTATTAATTCAAATTAAGAAGAAGAAAAAAAAATTAAATAAATAGAAAATAAGGAATGAAATATAAACCACACGAGTATATACACAAATAAAAGCTTATAAAGTAATTTACTTTTTCAAGGGCAAGAAAATCACATTTATAAGCAAAGAACGATTGTTTTCTGTATATGACACCAGCTTTTGCTAAATATAGTGCCATATCTTGCCCGAACAATCGCTGAAACAATATTGAATAACAAGACCTTTACAATGGAATATTATAAATTATACATACAATTTGAAAAGGAGTGTGAAAAAGAATTAAAAAAAAATTAAAAAATATATATATTACTTATATTGATAATATCCCAAGATATTTAGTATATTGTGAGCACATGTACAAAGTTGTATCCAAAAGAACAGGTTAAATTCACAGTTAAATAGAGAATCCTTCAGATCATAAATTGTAACCTACAGTTACAGTTATTTTTATTTAACTAAATAGATTACAACATTTAAAAAAATGTAGAAAAAAAATTATGATATACATATAAATAAAAATATATATATATATATAAAACATCGAACCGTAACCCGATCCAAACAGAACAAAACAAAATAATTTCCGTCGGCACGCAACTCAACCCGAACTTGAAAAATTCAGTTTGACGCTTGCCTTTATTTCTGTAAGAAGAAATATTCTATTTTTTCTTCACAGAATGTTTATAAAACTTTTGCATCGGGATCAAGCTACAGATATTCATATGTTATAATTTTCGCTAAAAATAAGCCATTTTTTTTCTCTTTAGTAATTTTCTTCATTACTTTTTAGCTCTCAGGCTATCAAAGCCTGAGAGCTAATCTGCCCACCCGTTCTGTATGTACGTATGTAACGCGATAACTCTTGATAGAAATAACCGCTTTGCTTCAAATTTTGTTTATAGGTTCTTTGTGATAAAGCGCTTCCCTGATTAATTTTGGGCGTTCATTGATAAAGTATAAAGGTGGGAAACTGGGAGGGGGGCTAACCCCCTTTTAACTTAAATAAATGTTTTGTTTCAATGCAGAACCAATTTTCTTCAAATTTTATGTATAGGTTCATTGTGATAAAACGCTTCCCTGATTAGTTTCGGGGATTCATTGGTTAAGTATAAAGGGGGAAAGGGGGGGGGCAACTCCCCCCTTATTTAGATAAATGGGTTTTCCATGCAGAATTATCCGATTTTCTTCAAATTTTGTGTAAAGGCTCATTGTGATAAGGCGATTTCCTGATTATATTTGGTGTTCATTCGTTAAGTGTGAAGGGGGTAATGGGGGGGGGGGGTAATCCTCCACCCTTAATTTAAATAAATGGGTTTTTCATGCAGAATTATCTAATTTTCTTCAAATTTTGTATATAGGCTCAATGTGGAACGGCGCTTCCCTGATTAGTTTTGGGGGTTCATTGGTTAAGTATAAAGGGGGACACGGGGGGCTAATCCCCCTTAATTTAGATAAATGGGTTTTTCATGCAGAATTATTCGATTAGCTTCAAATTTGTTTCCGAGAAGGCTTATTTCAAACTCTTTGAAATAAGAGTATAATATACAATTAGTGTGAATAGCCTGTGAGCTCAATGCCTCCAGTTTAACTGGGCAATTTTCTTTTTTATTATAAACAACTGCTAGTTATTACCAAGGCTTTACAAATTTTATAAAATCTGGTAGCCAGCAAAATTTTCTAGTCGCCAGTAAAAAAGATTTAACCCTCTGTTGTGTTTCTGCTTATGCCAAAAATATAAACCGATATTTTCCCACCTCGATACTGTCCCCTCTCTACCTTATATGCGTATATATTTGAACATTGACAAAATTTATAAAGTTTTTCTTAAGAAACAAAGGATTATCTATTCAAGATTTTATCCTTAAAAATGATAGATTAAAAAAGGTTTGGGCAGGTGGTTCTTGTAAATATACTATGTTTTTTTTTGCAAATACTCTTTAAAACTGCTGAAATGTTGATGCATTATTAAATGCAATCATGCAATTTAACCAATTTTAAAAAGTCGTTACATAAACATGACTTAAGAAAATCAAATTATTACTGGCAGTTCATTTCTAAAAAATCACTGCTATGCAAGTAAAAAAAAAAAAAAAAAAAAAAAAAAAAAAAAAAAAATGTTTCTTTTGCTTAAAGTGGGTAATATAATTAAATATTGCGTTTTTGAATATGAACAATTTAAATAAATTAAGTAACTAGATGTTATTTTTTTTTAAATATACCATTACAGTTCTATCACTAAAAAGATTTATCATGCATAATTTTCTGTTCTAAAAATATGCATTTCAGTCTTTTATATAATTAATTTATATATTTCTAAAAAAATAGAAGCTAAGAGTTTTCTTTTATGAGTTTCTTTCATTTGTGCATCGACCTTGTTTTTAAATATATATCTCCAATCGAATAGAAGTAAAAGGTCACTGTATTAAAAATAATAGAAACGTTAATAATAAATTGAACATCTTTAGCATTTAAGTGAAAAAAAAAATACATATACTGTATTTTAAAATTGTTACTGAAGTAATGATAATTTAAATTGAAAATACCCCCCCCCCCCCTTACTCACATCTTTCTAAGAATGGTTAGAAGCAGGATTTTTTTTTTTTTTTTTTTTTTTTTTTTTGACTAAATAAAAAGCTAAGTAGTAAGCATTTTGAAACTCTATCTGAAAACGTTGTATTGTACGAATAACAGAAGAAAAATGAATAAATGTCTCAAATGTTTTATTATAATTTTTTTAAATTATGATTAAATAATTGTTTCGTTTTTATTAAAAACAAGCACATGCACAAATAGATTGTTTCTGTAGTGTAGGTGTGTTTTTGATTAATCCTATTTATTATTTTTGTTGCCAACATGCCTTTTTCTAAGCAAATAAAAACGCAGAACAATAAATGAGATACCATATGAAATGATTTTGGAGCGGCTTCTGACATAGTACACTCACATTTCGTTAAAACATATTTTTTGATCAAAATTGCAATTAATTAAAAATTAAATTGGCATTGTTTTCATAAATAATGAAATGAAAGGTTTTCCTCAAATTAATGTTGCCTCAAAAATAAAATACTGCAACAATGATTATATGAAAAATAATATATATATAACGATAAAGGGGGACATAGTCGCTGTACGAGTTTATTTTATATTTATAATTAAAAAGCAAAATTTAAAATCAAATTCTCAATTTATTTTTCTTTATCCCATGTTTTTTCCGAAACAGATGATGTTACCTTATAATGTATTTATGCTGTTTGCAGATATTTTTATCCTTCATTTTTCTTTATACGTTTAAGCCTGCATCCAAAAAATATTAGACAGGCAGTGCGAAATTCTCGAACGGATTCACTGGTTAATTAATAAATTTTGTGTTCATTTATATATTAATACCTTAAATTTTCGATTTCGTTTTCGGTCGAAACCCCAGAAAACTAAGAAATTCGACTCTAGTCTGAAAAACCTGTTTTGGTCGATCTCAAATTTTAATAAGTTAGCTCTTCTAACTGGCTTCGAATCACAGTTAGACAGCTCGATAAGCATTAGAACAACTTTCTTTCCCTAACTAATGATTGGTTTTTTTTTATACATTTTAATTAATTATTTTTTTTTACTTTTTCCGATGCGTATTTTGGTATTTGATTTGAATATAATAAACAAAGCATAAATTACTGACTTTGTAAGACATTTTACAGTTTCTTGTGAAAGACAGCAGTTAAATATTCCAGAAGAAAACTTTGAACCTTTTGCATCCTCAATAATTTGAGCATTTGAACACCTCCTCACTAAAGTCACATAACTTATATCCACTTTCGTTCAGAAATGTTAATATAATTGCTATTTGCAGAACAATTATTTTCTTTAGCTGTCAGTGCACGGAATACTAAAAAAAACTGAGTCATCCAAGACGATACACCCATATTCCTCAATTCGACGATCCCCAATATTTGGTTAAAATAAAATTTTTCTTCTTAAAGCATATTTTTACATTTCGCGTTACTGCATGTTTTACTCTCTAAATGAAAATTTTTTTTTAATGGTGATCTTTAAATTGACATTTGAATTAAACATTCCTAGCTGGGTTTCATTGTAGGTATTCTAAAAATAAATGCAGAAAATTTTACTAAACAGGGATTCGCTTTTCATCCTTTTTTCTCTAAATTATTTTATATGATTATTAAAGCATTTTTTTAAAAATTAGTACTTAATATATTCTGAACAGTTTTGGATACAATATATTTGGATACAATTTGCGCTATAATAATGTTTAGAGTTATCTGGAAATTAAAGTATATATAAGATAAATCAAAATGTTTGAATATTTTATTTTCCACGCAATTGGAAAATTCTGAAAATTTTATTCCAGCTAAAGGAAAGCGAGGAGTGAGACATACATCTGAAGTACAGGAAAAATATGAGGAATGTACATTTTACATTACATCATATTTTCACAAATCTAAGCTAGGTGAAAAGCATGATTTGGCTTTATTTATTACTATGCGTTCTACAAAATTTGCACCTGAAAAACTGAAAACATTTATAGTTAAAAAAAATCTCTATTTTTATACATCAAAAGTAAGTAGTGACTCCTACTTTGAAATAGATTTTGACATACATTACAAAATAGATATTACAAAAGTTATTCAATATTGCAAAAAATATTTATGATTATAAAATTAAATATTTACATGCTAGGATACATTTAAGAAATAAATGGTACTTGTCCCTCTCTCTCACTGTCTCATTCCTCCCCCCTCCCCCCCAGGTAGCATATGTAGTATATTAATTAACATGTTAACCATGTTGTTTTTAAAAGTAGTTTAATTAGTAACATGAAACACAGGATACACGAAATTGTGGTAACAATTCGTTATTTTTGTTTTACAAATATAATAAGTGTCAAAATCACTTCCAAATTAGAATTCAATATTTATTTTTGATATGTAAAAAATGAGACTTTTTTACCACAGTGGTTTACAATCTTGAACTGTATAATTTGATGGATTTATTGGTACTCTTTCTTGTGTATAGCTGAAAATAAATAACAGCGTTTACTTTAAGGAAAGTCAGCGTCGTCCCACACTCTTCATGTCGTCTCACTCCTATCCTCTCCTCTAACGCCTATACTTTTAAGATTCGTAATTGAAGTACGTCTTTTTAATGAATTTTCAAAATCTTTTCACATTTATATGCATTTGTAAAATATATACTAAAAATTTACAAATGCATAAGGACTCTAAAGATAATTGTTTGCTTTAATTTTCTAAAAACTTCGTAAGTATTCATTTGAAAAAAAAATATATTCTACACTATGTATTGTTTTATATAACAAAAAAAAAAAAAGACTTTTTTTTTTTTTGTCTATCTTTCAAAGTTGATTGAATAGGAAAAAATCGAATTTAGCTCTGTACATTGTAAGCTTGAAGGAAATCAGAAAATAAATTAGAAAAAATAGAAAAGTTCATATAATTTTTGTAAAAAGCCTAGCCAACAGAAACATTTATTTAAACGTTTATTGAAACAGAACTTGTATTCTCTCGATAATAAAAATAAAATTCTTATAAAAGTCGGATATTCGAAAGCATTTTAAATAAATAAACAACTATCAAATTCAAAATTACATAAAATATTGTTTCCTTAAAGAATGTCCCCCCCCCCTACTTGTCAAAATATTTCTAAAATATATACATAATTTATAATTTTATGCGTTAAACCCTTAGCGAAACTGGGTAAGATTTTAACACTTCGCACAAAATTTAGTATATGTTTCTGAAATATTTTGACAACTAAGAAAAATGAGACATCCTTTAAAAGGTGTACACAGCAAAAAATTTAAAAATATTAATTTCCTGAGGATATATTTTAAATATACGAATGCATCGTACACCCACCGGCGTAACATTAGCGAGCGGAATTCGGGAATTCACTGACTAACAGCCTGAAACGTGGTGTTTCTCTGTATAAATTTCCCGATAAATTTCCCGATTTTCTTTCACTTCATTGACATCTTTTTCTTTCATTGCTGAATATCATCAATTGACATTAAGAGATATATGATATATTTTTCTAAATTTCCTAAATAACGTTTTTAGATATCAAATGTTTATGTTTTTTTTCTTTTTTTTTTTTTATTCGCTCTACACATAACTGTGATTTCTGGATATGGTTTACGTCATCCTCTCCTCGCCTCACCGTTCAAGGGTAGCCCTCTGCTCATACAGGTTCCTGCAGGTCAGGGATTTTCCAGACCAAAGAATTTCTTTGAACCAGTACTGTCTTATAGAGAAACTCACCTTAAATATGGGGAAATTTCGCGTGCTGAAATTAGGTGAATTTTTTCTGTAAGAAAATACTGGTATTTGCATGAAAGATTCCTTGAAATGTTGGAACCCTGTCATAAGAGCCTAGACTAGTCTCTTGCAAGACGAAGGCGATGACGAAACCGAGTCCAATATCGTAGCATGAGCTGAAGCGAGTAAGGAAAAGTATTTTTTATAAAAAGATTTTAGTAAAAAGTGATGACAGTGTATTTTTCTTTTAATAAGAAAATATATGACAAATCTATCATCTAACTCTCTCATACACTTTTATATGTTCAACTCGCAATCGACTTATTTCTTTGGCTTTCTTTTACCAGACTTATTTAAATATCACCTTAAAAAAAAAAAAAAAAAAAAAAAAAAAAAAAAAAAAAAAAGTTAGAATTTTTGTTAGAAATTTTAAGGCTGGTAATAAATTTAAAACTTGTACGAAATAAAAAACTTGTAAGAAATTTTAAAGCTTGCTATTTTAAAAGTCATGTGTTCCACTTCCACAAAACTGTAACCAAACGTTTAAACAGCTCTATTATTTTGAATTTTGCGTTGTATGAAATTGAATATATATTTTCTATTCATTTTATGTCTTAAATATATGTACATTTTCTCAAAAATTGATGCACTACTTAGAAGATAACACATGCATATATTAGCCATATAAGCTTATTATTATTATTGTTGTATAAAACAATAAGCATTATTACGTAGATAAATCGTGTCTAAATAAAAAGACCTACTATTGAAACAAAACTTGCATTCTTTCAATAATAAAAAATAAAATTCTTATAAAAGTCGGATTTTCGAAAACATTTTAAATAAATAAACAAATATCAAATTCAAAATTACATAAAATATATTTTTTAATGTAAAAACATTAGGTATAAAACACATCATTATTTTTTGTTATATTTTAACATTATTGTAGATTCTACATTACTTTTTTTTCCAATAATTCTAGAGCAATAATTGTATATTTCCTTATAAAATTTCTATTAGGATTTTCTATAGATTTTAATATAGAATGTTTATAAGGAAATATTTCTAGAGCAATCTGTATAAATTTCTGTATAAAATGTTCTAAAGAAAGTTTGTACGACAATATTTTCAAATTACTATATATAAGTTTTTTAAATATTTTTTTGTCTATATAAATAACTATCTGGAGGCACGGCAGTGCCTCCGCCAAGTCGAGAAAGCACAGCCATAAGCATACTTTTCTGGAAGCAACTCAGGGCACTTTTGACCCCCCCCATATCTCCGCGCTGGAGTATCCCAAAAATTTTAAACTTCAATTATAGAGAGTATTTGGCACACAGGACCAAATTTTAAAATTACAACTTTCTGTCTTTTCTAGTTCAGGCGATATATGAACTCAAACATTCGATTTTTTGTCACTTCTTACTCACTCGTTCACGCGTCATCAAAAAGATTGGGTAGATCCCGTAGCTCCAGAAACTTGACATTTGGAAAAAAGGTAGTGTTTAGGATACAAAGAAAGAAAAAATTATAAAATCCAGAAAATTCGAAAAAAAAAAAACATTCGAAAATTCAACAAATTCCATCAAAATTGAAAATTGAAAATAATACGATCTTGTAGTCTTGGAAACTTAAGATTTGGTGTGAAGGTAGTGTTTAACATCCAGAAAAAGTAAACATCAAAAACACCAAAAAAATCGAAAGCAAAATTGAAAAAATCGAAGAAATTGAAAAAAACCGAAAATTTGAAGACAATCCGATTTTGTTGCGCTAGAAAATTCAAATTAGGAATAAAGGTAGTATTTAGGATACAGGAAAAATAAAATTAAAAAAATCCAGAAAATTCGAAAAAAAAATAAAAAAATTCGAAAAAAATTTAAAAAATGAAAATAATTTGATACGATAACGCTCGTATTTATAAATTAATTTGGATGAAACTAATTGTGTGTATTAAGCTCACCGATGCCTCGACCGAGTTCGTTGGCCAGCTTGGTCCGCCATCTTGTTTCAAGATGGCGGCCACGGAAAATTTTAAAACTAAAATAAATATACAAAAAAGTTAAAACATCAAGTTTATTTTTTAATTTGGTGTTAGGACTTGATACAAGGATTCCAGAGCATTTTTTGTTTTACCTCTATCTTAAAAATTGGCTGAGATAGAGCAGTTTGAAATTCTAGGGTGGCTGACATTTTGAAACAAAACAGCACATTACAAAAAACCAACGATAAATTTATGGTCAATAATGGTCAAGCAGGTGCAATCCCGAATGAATACTCCGTGTTATTATAACTGTAACTTTGACTTCGAAATTTTGATATGTTGCATTTTCTATTTGTTGATATTTTTGAACTATGATTTACGCTAAGTGAAATGTTGTTGTTGAAGAGGGATTTTCCATGTAAATCCGAAACGTCCAATTTTAATATGTTTTTAATGTTTTATGAAAGTGTATTGTAATGTCTGTAATTTTAATGATTTTAATATAAATTTATAAGTTTTAGTGAACGCGATTTCTCGCAAATTATTTTCTTTCATTGTTGTAATCATTTTCCCAATCATACGCATAAAACTATATATTCATATCTATTAGCGCCAAATTCTCGCCAAACTTGGCGGCAATTGGCGAAATCTCGCCAAATTTGGCGACAAAAATAAGTTTTCATAAATGAAGCCAACTTGGCTATAGCTCAATAATTTGGCGAATTTCTTATTCAAATTCAGTGTAAACGAATCTTTTGTAAACGGTTTCTTTGCATTTTAACTTGCTGTTTTCGAGTAACATTAGCTAATATTTTAAAACGAAGATATAGGAAAGCTACCTTTTCCTGCCGGTACAGGCCGGAGGACTTTTTTATGAGTTGTCGGATGCAATCTATGTTTTGCATTAAATAAAGTAAAACATTGAAAAACAAATCCCACAGGATGGGGATAGTTTGTTTTAGATAGATTTTAAGATAATTGTCCTTAGCTAGTACACCTTCCGTTATTGTTTTGTGTTATTTTCCCCGGATTATGCTTTTCTTTTCTTTTGTTTACGAATTTTGTAATAGAAAAGTTCCGCTATA
Organism: Maratus michaelseni; assembly: GCA_963931845.1. NCBI lineage: Eukaryota > Metazoa > Arthropoda > Arachnida > Araneae > Salticidae > Maratus > Maratus michaelseni. The sequence goes on from OZ007589.1 coordinate 302,313,469, forward strand.
GACTGGCTACGTTATAGACCTTTTTTTTATAGACAGGTTCATTTTCTTTCACAAGCTTTACTCTATTTAATTTATATATGAAATATTTGTTGTTAAAAGATGTTGGTCGCACAAAAATTTTCACATCTCTCCTCCCGACATTACTGGTTGTTTATTGCTTGATAGTCCTTTCTAAATAAAATCATGGTGATTCTAAGATTCTCTTGATTTATCTCTAAATTGAACATAAACGATCCTAAGAAAACGGATCAATGAATTACTATATTGGCATGAGGAAATTTAGTTGCAGAAAAATGGAGCATATAGCTAACATTAAGTCTAATAGGAAAACCGCAGCCTTGGCAAGATTGTATTAATAAGAAACCATCCAAATACATTTTTATGAAAGTAACATAATTTTCCCCTCGAATCTATACAAACCATGCATTATAAGAAAAACCGGTACTTCTCTATTATCCCGTCGACCACTTTTCATAACAAAATCATCGCCAAACTGTAAGATTAAACACCAAAAATGCAATCCCATTTACTTGATGTCAGAAGCATTACATGTGTTTGTTATGTCATCAAGTGGTTTTTAATTCGACATTTGCGTGTATTTTTCATTATGTTTTACTGATTTATTAGTTATTTCCTTAATTAAAATAACAATTGTGTCCTTAAATTCTTACATTATATTTATTTATTTATTTTGATACTATAATGGCAAAGTTCTCCCGTTTATTTGGCGTTACAGTTTGGCGATAGCTTTTTGTTATGAAAAGTGGTCGACGGGATAATAGAGAAGTACCGAAAAACCATACAGTTTGTAACACGTAAAAATACAATTTGTAAACGATAAACATAATTTAATTTATGAAAATTGTGGCTCTATGTACTCCATGGTTACAAATATGGAAATAAACATCCAAGTACAAATAAAATATAACGTGCGTAGTTTTAATCAGTATGTGAAAAATTAAATGATATCGTTTCAAATAATAACTTCATTAGACCGTGCAATTATATAATATTCTTATTTGTTTTGATTATGACAAAATATGTCAATAATCTAAATAACGAAGTACATTGATTAGTGACAGTAAGTTGAAACGATGTGTAACGAAGAAAACGTTGACAAAAAGATGGACACAAATATACAAACTGAAATGTTATATTTTAATAAGGGCGAATATAGTCCTCATCGAGTCATTCCGATACCTGGAGATGGTTCTTGTTTGTTTCATTGTATATCTTTTTCTGTTTTTAATAACATAGCCTCGTCGTATGATATCAGGCGAGCTATTGCGGAGTATGTGGTTGCGAATTGGGATCAGCTGCAAGTATACACTTGTGATAAGCACGGAGAAACTTACCCCACTACTGAACTGTACTCGAAAGCTATGCTGAGTACATCAACGTATGGATCAGTCTCAGAACTCATGGCAGCCTCCAAACTTTATCCGTATACATTCGAGGTCTATGAATATGGCCATCTGAGGGGATCTTTTAGTGATAGTAGTGAAAACCCAGTGAAACGTTTACGTTTCTCTGGTAGCTTCTTAGCAGGCCACTATGATGTTCTCCTCCCTCTTCTCAAGGCTTCTCAAGAATCTAATAGTCCTCCAAACGATTATTCATCACATAAAGAAAACTAGTCGTTGGGAGCCACCGTAACACTTACCCATCATGGATATGCATAATGTAAAATATTAAAATAAAAATGTGTAAACTACTTATAAAATGCATTGCAATTCAAATAAAATCGTGGCTTGATGACGTCACAAACTTTAAAGGCTCGATTACTGAATTGCTTGAAAGAGGTTTTTCCTTATAACTCCAAAAATAATAATCCTATTAACTAGCGGTTTATTGCATCTGATTAGGCGTCAAATTTCTAATTAAAATATATCTTTGAAGTGAAATTTGGATGAAATACAGGGTCATGAAAAATCGAAGAGTGTGGAAAACAGGATTCCAAATATCTCGGCAACTAATTATCCGATTGACTTCATGCTTTATTCAAAATTTATGTTTTTTTATTGTATTTTATATTCATTTCTTAAAATATACAATTTCGAAAATTTTTATATACCTTTCATCAGAACGAATATTTCGAGAGTCCGAAAAAAATTGTTCCGGTTAATCGAGGTTATTGAAATGAAATAGGCTTCTTCCCATTATTACATACTAAGTACATACCAAATTGCAAGTCTCTATCTCAATTTTTTCGGGAGATAGAGCGTTTACAGACACACAGACACACAGACACACAGACGGACGGCAAAATTTTTTTTCTAAAAATATGTTTTTCGGAATCTCCAGTGTCTGAAACGTGTAAATCCGTCAAACATTTTTTTTCGATTTTCAAAACGATTACAAGACTTACCCTATACTACGTATGATGGGTAAGTAATAGCTACTCAAAAAATGTTGGAAGGCATATTAACATCAAAAGAGGAAGGCCTAAAATCTCCAAAGAATCACGTTCTCAACAGCTCAAAGAAGCTGCAGCTCGCTATCGTAAAAACCATCATGCAAAACAAAAAGACATATTAAAACGCTATCGTGATTCACACCTTGAAGTGAATCGGGAAGCCGTAGCTCGCTACAGTGCTTCGCATCCTGAAGTGAATCGGGAAGTCGTTGCGCGTTATACTGCTTCACAAGCTGACGTAAACCTCGGAGCTCTCCAACGAAAAAGGTCTAGAATTAAACTGCAGTTTAAAATAAATACTTTAGAAAAAATTACCAGAGATCTAACTAAAAAAACGGGAGATAGACTGGAAGCAGACAAACTAATAAAATGGGCTCTTCACAATAGACAGTTGACATTGGAGAACTTCGGCAGAACAGCTGATAAATTTAAACAAAAACTAATATCCTCACTAGAAAAATTAAATGAATGCTCCTCAGACAGTAGCATACACAACAAATTCGAAGCATTTCTAGGTAAAGCGGAGCATCGAAGTAATCAGGAACCTTTTTATGCACATAAAGTTTTTGAAGCTAAAGATTGGGCAATTGAAGTCGACGCTACTGGCAAAGCTTTCTTTGGGGACATTAAAAAAACGTCTAAGGCTTTAGTCTGGCCTTGTTTTGATATATTGTGCGCACTAGATGATAACATCATTGTAAAATTAAAAAACATTTTCGAAAATTTGGAGAGTAAAACCTTACATCAGTTTTACTTGTTAGTTGAAACTGGAGAGCTGTCTACATTTATCTCTTATATAAAAACCGTAAAATCACACTTTCCGCGATTAAGAACAATTGTAAGAGAGATGTATCAAATACAGAGCGATTGTAAGTTATTGAAGAATATAGATGAGTCGTTAGAAAATGCAGATGTGGACAAATTAAAAGATTATGGAAAACAACAAGCAGTTGCATGTGTAACTGTACTAAGTGAAGAATTATATGAAGTCGTAGAAGATTCGATTATACAAAAACATAAATTAGCTTTCAGAGCATTGTCAAAAAAATGTTTAGATACTCCTAAATGGGACTGTATGTCATGCTTTAAACTATGTTACTCAAGGGATGTTTCCTCTATAAAACGTTTAAGAAAACCTATAGACACTAGCATTTGGAGGAATCTTCTTGACTATTATAATAGAAAGGAAATAACTCATAGCCCGCAAATTTGTCATTCATGTTTACTAAAGATACGAGCTAATCAAATGCCATCAATATGTATCCTTAATGACTTATACGTGAGCGCTAATCCACCGCAAATAAGTGAGTTAAACGATTATGAGAAGCTCCTGATTCAGCGTGCTAAAGCCTTTCAAGTGGTAATGTCGATGAATCCTGTCGCAAAGAAACATCTTCCCAACCAACAACTGGTAAAGAAAGTAAAGGGAAGAACTTTCCACCTACCCTTGCCACTTGAAGAAACGATAAAAAAGCTTCCTCGTCCAGAAGATCCTCTTAATAAAAACACAGAACTCTACATTATGGTACGTGGTATTCCAACGAAATCCAAAATAGTATGGGAAGACATTGTAGACGTCAATAAGATTTATGAAGCATTGACATACCTCAAAAATGTGAATATACATTATTCTCACATACAACTGCCCCAATCTTCACATCAATTAATCAACCATTTATACGAAAATGTTCAGCATATTGTAGACAGCACAGATTTGCAGGAAGATGATTATGTTAATGTGGAGGAAAGTGCACTATTGACTCAAATAACTCCCGAAAAAGAAAATGATTACGAACAATACACCATCTACCCTTTGCATGAGAGAAGACAAAATGCTCCAGTATCGGAACTCTACCAATTACTCAAGGTAAACGCTCCACCAATTGACGCTAGAGATAAAGATCTTGATGTGAAGTGCTTTCCTTACCTTTATGTAGAAGGAAAATATGGTCAGTTTCATACTAGACCACAAAAGTTAACTTCTAGTGATTTTATTAAAACCAAATTAATGTCGAAATATTCTCAATTTCGCTTAAATCAACAACATTTATTTTTCTTATTAAATGATGCTAATATACGCCAAATTAGTTCTGGTACTTTTTATAAAATGAATTGCGTAAATCAAAAGGAAAAAATTACAGCTGAACAATATTTTCAGATGCTTAATAAAGATGAATTGGAAGGCGATTTGACTGCAATATTTGGTAGATTGCGAAACACGGAGCAATTTTGGAAAAAACCGAGAAATGACGTCAATTGCATGACACAAAATTATGGTCCGGCAACGTGGTTCCTTACCATGAGTCCTTCGGAGTGGATGTGGAGTGATTTAGGGGAATATATTAGGGAAGTCAATGGTCCTGAAATGGCTAACAAAAATATTAGTGAATTGGTGGCTCTTGATCCTGTATCTACTTCTCGCTTCATAGATAATAAGTTTAAAGCAACATTAGACTTCATTACATCTTCTGATGAACCACTTGGTAAAATCAATCATTACTTTTGGAGACGGGAATACCAATCTCGAGGCGCTCAACATTTTCATTTGATGCTGTGGGTTAAGGATTCCCCTATTCTTAACGAGTCATCATATGAGGAAGTAGCGTCTTTTATATCAAAGTATGTCACGTGCAGCATACCAAATAAGAATATTTCACCTACTCTTCATCAGCGGGTTGTGTCTTACCAAACTCACAAACACAACAGTTACTGTATGCGAAAAAAGAAGACAAAAAAAGGTTTTGTGTCAGTTTGTCGGTTTGGATTCCCACGACCAGTTACTGAAGCACTTACCATTCGAGATATTGTTGAATCAATAGCTGGAAGAAAAACATTATCATCTAATAACCGACTGTACAATATTGTGCGCAAAAAAGAATGGGTTATGATAAACGATTACAATCCTGCAATATTGCTTGCATGGAATGGTAACATAGATATCCAGTATGTGGGAGAAAAAACAACTATCTTGAATTATTACATAACGAAATACACAACAAAAAGCGAAAAGACACACGCTACCAATATGTTTAATGATATACATTCTACCAAGAGCTTAAGGAGTCGCCTATATAACATCAGTCTCAGGATGTTGTCAAACCGGGAGTGTGGAGCTTTGGAAGCAAGTGATACTTTGCTTGGAATTTCTCTGTATGGGACTGATCCTCGAACAACAATAAGGTGGCTTGACGTAAATATTTTTCGTAACCGCAGAGTGAAATCTAAAGTAGATATGATGATGCTTGAATCCAATTCTACTGATATTTATTGTGAGTCATGGATTGATGATCATTATCCTAATAGGCCGAAAGCTTTGGAAAATATCAACTTGTACAATTTCTCAAAAAAATATGATATAGTTAAATCACGACCGGTTTCTACAAAAGTCGAATATTATGTGTTAGATGACTGTAAGAAGTATCTGAAAAGAAGAGACCGACAATATCTCATAAACCATTATTTATATGACGTTCAGCAAGAGCCTGAAAAGTACTTCTTTTCTTTACTTCTTTTGTTCAAACCATGGCGATCATTAGAAGATCTAAAAATGGGCTATGCAACTTATACTGAAGCTTTTACTTCAATAAAACATGAAATAAAGGAAGGTATAACTTATGGTAATTTACGAACAGAATTACGCTACAATTTACAAAAAGCATTTGAGATGGTGGAGGCAAAAGTAACTGAAATTAATGAAGAGAGAGATAATGTATATGAGGATGAGGGCCCTGATAACCCTTTACAATTTGAAGCCTTAGAAGCTGTGAACGCTATGGACAATTTCCAAAAGATTATTGTTGTAGAGTGTGAACAGCCTGATTTAGATCTCCAAGAGATGTTAGGCAAACTCAATAATCATCAAAAGATAGTGTTTGACATGGTTACAGAAAAAATGAGTAATAGTTGCACTGAGATCTTACGTTGTTTTATAAGTGGCACTGCTGGTACTGGAAAGAGCTTCTTAATTAAAACTTTGAAAGTCTGGGTCCAAACTCACTTAAATAAGAAAGTGGCCATCACTGCTCCAACAGGAATAGCAGCGTTTAATGTGGACGGATTGACAATTCACAGACTTCTACAATTACCCGTGGAACGTAAACAAACTCCAAAGTATAAACCACTCTCAGATGAGGTACTTCAAGTTCTGAGATCAGATTTAAAAGACGTGGTGTTGTTCATTATAGACGAAGTATCGATGATTTCGAATGTCACTTTGATATACATCCATTTACGTCTGTCTGAGATATTTGATACCAGTGATGAACAAGATGGGTGGTTCGGCAAAAAACATATTCTAGTCTTCGGAGACCTATTACAACTTCCTCCTGTTAGAAAAAATCTCCTTTCGAAAAGTTAACTAATGCTGAAGTTAATAAGCTGATAGGCTCACGTATTATGCCAAATCTGTGGGCTGAGCTGTTTACTTATGATGAGCTTACCCAAAACATGAGGCAACACCACGATTCCATATTTTCTGAAATTCTGAAAAGGATTAGAGTTGGAAAAACGACCCAAATGGATCGTGATGTATTGTCTAGCCGATTGATTCCTCTGCATTCTAAGTCAAACGAAAGGAGATTGCTAGAAATATCACAATATCTCTCTGAACTACCCAAAGATACAGTTTGTTTACTGCCAACAAAAAATATGTGCCAGAAATTAAACACTGCCATGTTGAAAGCCATTCCTCAACCAGAAATAAAACTTACAGCTGTAGATAGTTTAGATTGTCCCAAGTATCTTTCGAAAAGGGCACGTGAATGTATAAAACAGAATGAAGATAACGCTTCCATGACAGCAGGTTTAGAAGAGACAATAGTGATAAAAGTAGGAGCAAGAGTGATGTTGAGAAGGAACATTGATGTGAGCTTGGGATTAGTAAATGGTTCCATCGGTGTTGTGCAAGGCGTAAAAATAGATCCGGATGATAAGAAGAAAGTTAAGAATGTAATAATAAAATTCAGCAACGGACTTATTCATGAACTCGCTCCAGTCAAAACTAAATTTGAAATAATTAATAGAGCATATGTTCATCGCGAACAATACCCAATATGTTTGTCGTATGCTATAACTATACACAAAAGTCAAGGACTTAGTTTGAATAGCGCACTTATAGACATAGGCTCTTCGGTATTTTCGTGTGGTCAAGCTTACGTAGCACTATCAAGAGTAACAAGTCTGGGCGGACTGCACCTAATTAATATTGATTATAGTTGTGTCAAACCTCAAGAGTCCGCCATAACTGAGTATAATCGACTCAGATGCACATACCGTCCAGATTTGCCAGCTATCATTCCTGCAAAGCCACCGAGAAGGACAAATAGGGATAGGGAGTGGGCTTGTCGAAAATCAGTGGATGATGTCCAAAGAGAACACGAAGCCAAGAAAAGGAGGACTACATACAAAAAGAGATGAAATATCATATCAAAAACATATTATGTAAAGAATTTACCATGTCTCACGACTCTTTAACAGTAAAAAGTTCTGATATCATGTAAAGCCAAGTTTAGCTCTATTATTAATTCTGACATTTTCACTCACAAATCACTTCTAGTCTCTACATCCTTAGTTAGTGGTTATTTTGTGACTTGGAAATTACGCAGCACGAGAATGTGACAGCTGTATATAATTGGCTTTATTCAAATAATCCCTTCCCATCCCATAACCTAGTAAGGTTTAATAATTTCCCTGTACTACGTAATTGCCAATTCACAAAATAATCATTAACTAAAGATTTCCAAAAACCTGAAACTTCGTTTATCTAGAGTATGTCTAAAACGGGACAAATTTTCAAATTTCACGTTTTCATCTTTTCCAGTTCAAAAAATATATGAACTCAAATTTTCCATTTTTTGACTCTCACTCACTCACTCACTGAACATCAGAACGATAAGGTACATTCCGTAACCCTGGAAAATTAAAATTTAGAAAATCTGGAGGCGCGGTAGTGGTCTCCGCCAAGTCGAGAAAGCACAGCCGTAAGCATCCTTTTCTGGAAGCAACTCGAGGCACTTTTGATCCCCCCATATCTTTGCACTGGAGTTTACCCAAAATATGAAACTTCGTTTATCTAGAGTATCTGGCACATAGGACCAAAATTTAAAATTTCACTTTTCTGTTTTTTCTAGTTCAGACGATATATGAACTCAAAGTTTCGATTTTTTCCCACTTACTCATTCACTCACCCGTCATCAAAAAGATAAGATACATCCTGCAGCCCAAGAAACTTAGAATTTGGTATAAAGGTAGTGTTCAGGATAGAAAGAAAGAAAAAATTAAAAAATTTCCAAAATTCTAACAATATTGAAAATTGAAAATTGAAAATAATTTGATCTCGTAGTCTTAGAAACTTGAAATTTGGTGTGAAGGTAGAGTTTAGGATTCAAAAACAAAAATAATAAAAAACAGAACCTGAAATCTCTTTTTATCTACAGTACTTTGCAAACGAAGCTAAAGCTTCAAAATTTTGATACCTGTAAATAATAGGGACGGAGTGTGGGATTAGCGAAAATCAGTGGATGATCTCGAAAAAAGGACCCAAAATCAAGAAAAGGAGGATTACTTACAAAAAGAAGTGAAATCTCATCAAAAAGTCACCTGTAAAAAATGCAGCCAAGTCTCGTAACTCATTTACCGTAAAAAGTACTGAGATCGTATAAAGCCAAGTTTAACTATCTTATTAACTCTGAAATTTTCATTCACAAATCACTCCTAGTCTCTACATCTTTAGTTAATTATTATTTTGTGACTTGGCAATTACGTAGCACGAGAATGTGATGTATATAGTTAGTCTTAATCAAATAATACTATAACATATTAAAGTGTAATAACTTCCCTGTGCGCATATAATTTGCCTTAATTAAATTATCCCATCCCATCCCATAACATAGTAAGGTGTAATAACTTCCCTGTGCTGCGTAATTGCCAAGTCACAAAATAATAATTAACTAAAGATGTAGAGACTAGGAGTGGTTTGTGAATGAAAATATCAGAGTTAATAAGATAGTTAAACTTGGCTTTATACGATCTCAGTACTTTTTACGGTAAATGACTTACGAGACTTGACTGCATTTTTTACAGGTGACTTTTTGATGAGATAGATTCTTACAGAAAATTTTTATGTGGGTGTTTTATTTCTTTGCAACTTTCACAGCAGACGTCTCCATCACATGCTACTCTATGTAAACTACACTATATTGCCAAAGGTGACCGGTCACTTGCGATTTTAGACGTTTTGTTAACTATCTAGAAAAATACATGAGGAATTAACATAAAACTGCAAGTGTGTAAACAGTATAGTATAGGTTATATATTTCCGTGAAGATTTTTTCCCGGAACCCCATAGGGGACTGTCAACAAATTGAAAAAGATCGAATATCTTTTGGATTACCCAGTAAAAACTGAAGTAGCAAAAGCGTTCAAACTCTAGATTATTAATAAGTGGCTTATTGTAATATACTGTGTTTATTTTTATGAGGATAGCAAGTATACTCGAAGAGAAATTAAGGTTTTTATAAAAACAGTCCCAAATTTTGCTAAGTTTTTTTGCTTATAATTAGCAGAGTTCTTAATATAAAAAAGTTATTTTGAGAAAATATGTCAAACAACATTGTACATAATACTATGCAATCGGAATTAAAAAATAAAAATTGGATGAAAAATGAGCAGGTTTACTAAAAAATGTTTCACTGCGCATGCGCGAATGCAATCAAAATATAATATGCATAATGTATTAGCTAAGTATATAGAGCAACTTTTGTGAAAGTTTCAAAATCAAAGCTTGAATATTCTGAAAATTATCGTCGATAGAATAAGCTCGAAATGTGTTGTTCCCAAAAGGAAGCAAAAAGATGAAGGGTTGTATCCAAATATAGTAGTACGTGCAATATTGTGTACGCTATCTTGGCGCTAATCAACAGATATTTGATATAACCCCTCATCTTTTTGCTTCTTTTTGGGAACAACGGATTTCGAGCTTATTCTATCGACGATAATTTTCAGAATTTTCAAGCTATGATTTTGAGACTTTCACAAAAGTTTCTCTATATACTTATCTAATACATTATGCATATTATATTTTGATTGCATTCGCGCATGCGCAGTGAAACATTGTTTAGTAAACCTGCTCAGTTTTCATCCAATTTTTATTATTTTTTAATTCCGATTGCAGAGTATTATGTACAATGTCGTTTGACACATTTTCTCAAAATAACTTTTTTTTATATTAAGAACTCTGCAAATTATAAGCAAAAAACTAGGCTAAATTTGGGACTGTTTTTATAAAAACCTTAATTTCTCTTCGAGTATACATGCTATCCTCATAAAAATGAACACAGTATATTACAATAAAATAATCTCGAGTTTGAACGCTTTTGCTACATTAGTTTTTACAGGATAATCCAAAAGATATTCGTTTTTTTTTTCAATTTGTTGACAGTCCCCTATGGGGTTACGGGAAAAAAATTTTGCGGAAATATATAACCTATACTATACTGTTTACACACCTTCAGTTTCAGGTTAATTCCTCATGTATTTTTCTAGATAGTTAACAAAACGTATAAAATCGCAAGTGACCGGTTACCTTTGGCAATATAGTGTATACGAAAGAGCGGACCTTCTGAACTTTCCGTTCACTTCGGTCACGATTACAAACTTAACCAGATATGCTGAATGTCGATACATATCATGGAATGTCCAAAAAATGATTCTGTTTTTATGAATGCCAATAGATATCCCTGAATGTTGTAAAAGTAATATAACTTTTACAATATTGGTCAATGTAAACTAGATATTAGAAATAAGACATTAAAAAATTAAATTTCTTAAAAACTAAGAACAAACTTATTAAATTATATTTTTTAGTTTACTATTTCTGTATTATAATTTAATATTGTAACATTATATCATTATTATATGTTTAATGGACAAACAATTTTTTTAAAACTAATTTTAATTTATAGGGTGAAATACCCAGTTATTGACACCTAACCAGTAACTGACACTTGAGCAAATATCTAACTCAAATAAGCATTTTGTTGCAAAATTCTGCAAAGTAATGTCATCTAGTGGTGAATGAGACACTTATTTATATTTTGGAGTCAATTTATTCACCACCAGAGGGCCAAGAACATATTCAATGAGGAAGAAACTTTTGAGAACACAAAAAGTGCCATTTTGAAGCAATCATCTTGTTTATAAAATTAAGGAAGTGTTTTTCTAATCTATTTGTAACCCAACCATTCTAATTTTTTCCCCTTAAAGTTATACTTGTAGAAATTAGTTTAAAGATGAATATAATATATTAGGGCCATGATTTAGGGTTTATAGTTATTTAATTTAGCTCAATGGAGGGTGCCAGTTATTGGTTCATAGAATTTCATTTCACCAGTCTCTGACAGAGGTGTTAGTTATTGGTTATATTAAAGAAAGTTGAAATCTGTTATTTGAACTGTTTAAAAATGCATAAAATAAATTAAATTTATCTTATAGAAAATACCATTAAAATTTAAGTTGTTTTACCAGTGTCTGACACCAGACGTCAATTACTGGTTCAAAAATGTCAGTTATTGGTTACTAATAATGCAGTACTAAATAATACTGCTATATACTCTTACTGTATACTCTGCATTACTAATGATGCAGTACAGCTGACTAAATCCCACTTTTTATAATAAATATTAATGTATTTTATTTTTATAATAAATAATAAATTTTTTATAGCATTTTAATATTTTAAAATAAAGTGTCTGTCACTGGTTTATTTTGTATCAGTTACAGGTGTTCCAAAATAGGGATGGTGTCAGTAACTGGAGTTTTTGACCATATTTATGAATAAAATTAATTTTTAATAATAAAATGTATAATTTTTCAAAATTTTGCCAACAATAATCTTTTAATATATCTCTACTATCCTTTCAAAAATAAAGATTTAGATACAGTAGATTTAAAACTTTGTAATAGGGATATGAACAAGCATGAATCCTTAAAGTGTCAGTTACTGGGGGTTTCACCCTATTTTGAAAAATATCTCCGCAATAATTTTTTTAAAAATATATCCCACAGGGAACAATGTATAGATTAAGATAACAAACATTTATAAGAAACAGTACGAGACATTATTTGAGATTTAAGAAAATGCTCTATTCTTTTATACTATATACTAGGAAATATCGAATATATTATACAGTAGCCCCTCGTTATAGCGTCCATTTGGATATATCGTGTCTCAAAAAATAATATGTTCTAGCTTGACAGCACTTTTTAAACAATTGCATATATATAAGTTGATTGTATTGTGACAATTAATTTCTATCGTTAATTTTATATATAAAAAGTGCAATGTGTTCATAAAGTAATGTTTTGGACACAGGCATAAAAGTATTTACTTGTTGATTCTAATCATTCTTAATATTTAATGTCCTAGGTTTTATCACTCTACTTTCTTGTGTCTCGATATACATAGTATATCGAGACATCTATCTAGATTAAAAAATTCTGCGCATTTGTTTAAGAATCTGCTCGACATATAGAGATTTTTACAGTGTGCATGTCCTGAAATATAAATATGTTGCTATAGTCATTTAATTCCGGTTTCCCAGTAAAAACTGTGTCTTTAATATTTATACCACTTCTACAGAGCTCAAAAAAGAAATTAATTTTGTTACCATCTGTGGGGGGATAATTGGTTGAGATACATTTTACTAGAATACTATTTCAAAATTGAAGTCATTTATATATTTTCTACGAAGTCATTTTCCACGCTTGTTAACTCGAACTCCCAGGGACTGAGAAAACAGTTTGAATTATCCTATTCTAAAAATGAAAAATGACTTTTTATGCCATAACTAATAACAAAATACTTATCTAACATTTTGATACAAGATACCTTGATTATAATTCGAATTTTTTTAAACATGTTAATCATAAAAAAATAAAAAAATAAATAAAATCACATTCTAAAATTAAAATTATTAAAGGAATAAAAAACTAAAAATATCTTACCTTTTTTGTAAATAGAAACATTATAAAAGACATAAAGCAGAAGAAATCGTAATAAGTAATGAAATAAAAAATGTAATGAAGAAAATTCAATTTGAATACAAAATGTGTTATAATGTTCGTTATTAATTTGTTCTTCTTATGTTTTTAAACCAATCGTTCTATTTTAAATAAATATTTCAGTTATTTGTCTTTTAAAAGCATCATCTGGATAAAATATTTCAAAATATTAGTTGCACCAATTAACGATTTTTTATTAGAAAGTTAAGGACTTTGGGAGTTTCACATCTCACCAAATATCATCTCCAGAATCAATTATCTTTTCTATCTTGCAATAGTTTTAATGACTTTTTATATCATTTCAATTCTCACAAAATTCGAAATTATTATCTGCAGCTATATATTTAGAAAATGTTATACTTTCGCTGAAGTTGGGACATTCTACACTGAAAAAAAAATGTTGATTTTTACAATATAAAACTTCTTATTTGTTACAAATTTTAAAATGTATTTCTTTTTATTTTCCTCTTTCATATAATCGCTGCCTAACAACTGTATTTCAAAGCGTGTCAATAATAATAATAATAATAATAATAATAATAATAATAATTAAAAATAAATAAATCGTACTATTTTGATCACCAAAAAGTTATTTTTTTCCAAACAAAAATTATACAAACATTGGACGTGTAAATTGGATGCAAGTTTCGTAAGAGGAACTTACCTTTGTATATGTATATTTGTTACACGATGATTTGTAACTGATGCTGATGTTTCGTGGTTGAAAAGTAAGTATTCTTTTCAGGCTGGGATAAAATCTCCTACACAAGTAAATAATTAATCCAATGAAATTAGAATAGAAAACGCATCGATACATATACTTGAAGCTCGGAAATTGAGAACATGATATTAAAGTGACAACGGGAAGAAAAGTACTTTGCATTCTGAAAAAAAAATTACAAGAATAAGTAGTTTATCAGAATATCATTGCATAAAACCGTATTTAATGTGATACTTCTAAAATTTTCAGAAGCTTCTATAAATTTTATATGCTTATAAATATATATAGAACACAAAAAAAAAAAATTAAATTGCAGATTGTAGCATGTTAAATATTATGCAAAGTGAGATTAAAAAACAATAACTTTCAGAACTGACGTTGAGGCCTAGTGATCTGCATATTTAATAGTTATTATACTGCTTAAACACTTCAAAATACTTCATTAAAATAATATGAGATATTTAAACGCTTATAGATAAAGAAATTCATTATACTGTAGAATTACTAATGAATTAGTCATGCCCGATTCAATTTTTGAAGATTAAAAGGTTTGCTGCTGCTCAGGAATTTTGGCTAATGAAACGTAGAATCGATTCTTTAAAAAGAAAAACTGACAATAAATCAAACGCATACGCTTTAGTTACTTTTCATTAAAAGTCACACCAGAAAAAAAATATTGAAAATTTTAAATAAATAAATATTTTGAGATAATAAAGAAATATTAATGAACAGCCACGTAGAATGTGCTGATAACTTTTTTGCTACTGGGTGTTCCTATGCCGTTCAACGGTTGTTTGGCGAATCTTTAGAAATTTAAATTAAGACTTTTCGTAAGTCGCCAAGAGGCGACTACAGTTTTCAGGTCAGCGAATACTTAACGGATTAGATAAATCGGATCCTGCCGAAGCTTGGAAGCAATATCCTTCACCTGATGTTAATCAGAACTCTATAGTCGCTGCGTTCCCGAAGGAATGCGATGATTTCATACGTAAAAGACAAGTTGTTAATGTTTTCTAAGCTCTTAAATTGTATATTTCCTTTTTTTTTCAAAATTTCAGGTTTTATTTGATTAAAAAGAATACGAAGGTTGGTAGCTATGCTTTTGCGCATGCCCGAATGATTCATTGGAATATCAAAATCATTCATTATACACATCACTACGTTCATCAGCATATAGAAATTGCATTAAGATGGATTACTTTATAGTCCATGTTAACGACATTTGAAAACGTGACATAATGAATAAACATCGCACGAGCTTTCATGTCTTTTTTTAAAAAAAATCAATCTCCCTTACCTTCTCTCTTTCTGATTTTTAGTAGATACACTTTTGCACGTACACATAAAATCCTGCAATATATACAAATGAAATAAAAAATATATAACATAATAGGGACTATTTTTATAATTTCTTCTTCTTTTTTTCTCAAAATGTCTTGACATTTTAAGTAATGTCACTGCAATAGTTGTTGCAGCTTCTATTAAATTAGTTACTTGGTTATTTCTTTAAATTTTTATCCTGATAAAATGTATCCTAAATAGAATACAATGTATATTTCTTTATTTTATTTTGTTATAATACATTTTCGCATAAGAATGAAGGTAATATGTACTGAAGCGAGGAATAAACAATAAAGCATCTTTATAAAGTATGTTAGAAAAATTAAAGTTAAATATCTGTACTTGAGAATTAGCAGTATGAGTGCTATTTTAAAATGCCTGATACAATTTGAATTATGCTGTTTTGATTTTTTTTTTCTATAACTGAAAGTAATATTTCTCCATTGCCAGTCATGTTAATAATAGCAATATTATGATAATGGTGATGATAATACTAACTCAAGAAATGATAAAATTTGACGTTTCTTCTCGACATTTTTTCAAACTTTTCCATATTACATAAATGGAACGAAAATAGTTAATACATATATCCACATATGCGTTTATGAATATACGTTCATGTTTCGTTATTTATGTCAACAAAGTAACTATTATTGAATATAATTGGATAAAATCAGTCTTATCGTAAATTATAAGAATATTATTAATGATTCCCCAATTTCCCCAATATAATTGCATATTTATTAAGTTTTATTTGAATTAGGTTTATAGAAGTTTCTTCAATTAGAAGATTCTCCATTGCAAGAGGGTGGCCACTATTAGTTTCATTGTTGACAATTAATTATATGTGTTGTGTGTAATGAATGTACCGAACGAATGTACCTAATGAATGCTACAATCATTAATATATGTATTGTAGCTATTGTAAGTGTGTTATAGATATTATAAGTCATTTTATGCAGGTTTTTACTGTAACCTGTATGTATGTTGCATGCATTATAAAATGTAAGTAGGTATTTAAGATGTGTGCACGTAAGCAGAGTGTGGTTACCATCCGGGTAAGCCACGTAGCTTTCCCGGTCATGGGAACCACTATTTTAGATTACCAATTGTCACCTTATTTAAACGGAGAATTTCTGTCATAAATAAGGCGAAAATTACTATTGGAAATTAATGATGAATTGTCTACCGTGGTTCTCAAAAATGCTTAGTCGGTTCCTGCATGTAAAAGGACTTCCTGCATGAGAGTATGGATGGAATAAATTAAGTGTGAAATATTAAGTTATAGATGTAATTAAAAAAGTAAAAGCATTAATTAAACTTAGTCTCTTTGTAACGTAAATAAAATCTTCAAATAAGACATTTTTTTTCATTTTTTAGAATAATGCATTATAGCTTGATAATGCTTATATTGTGAACTAAAAGCTGGATCTAACAGCATTATGAGAATCACTTCAAAAAGATTTTCAAATTAAAATTATTAAAACTATACATATTTCCTTTTTTCTAAAAGTACTTTTCATTCTGAAAAAAATTTCAAGAATAATCAGTTCATCAAAATATCATTGCATAAAACGTGTTTAATGTGTCATAAAATTTAAAGAGGCTTCGAGAAATCTTGCACGTTTATAAATATATATAGAACTTTAAAAAAAATTAAATTACGAATCGCGGCATGCTAAATATTATTCAGAGTAAGATTAAAAAACAATGACACGGGTAGGCCGCGTAGCTTTCCCGGCCATGGGTATTATTTTCAAATGCTAATCGCCACCTTATTTAAACGCAGAATTTCTATCATAAATAAAACGAAAATTAATATTGGAAATTAATGATGAATTGTCTACCCCGGTTCCCAAAAATGCATAGTCAGGTCCTGCCTGTAAGATGAATGTATGAGCGTATGGATGGAATGTATTAAGTGTGAAGTATTAAGGTATAGATGTAATTTTAAAAATAAAAGTATTTATTAAACATTGTCTCCTTCGAACATAAATAAAATCTTCAAATAAGACATTTTTTTTTCTTTTTTAGAATAATGCATTATAGCTTCATAATGCTTATATTGGGAACTAAAAGCTCGATGTAACAGCATTATGAGAATCACTTCAAGAAGATTTTTCAAATTAAAATGACTTAATGTATACATATAATGTTTATATTGGACGACTGAAAACGTTTACCATTTAACGACATCAATTTAAATTTAAATTTTTATAATTCTTACACATATTTAAAAAAATTTAAAAAAAAACTATATTTCTCTTTATTTCCCTAGATGTAATTGTTTACAATTTTTCTCTTTTTGCATATTACCGACGTTTGCTAGACGATAATACGTCAAACCCATGCGGGTTCCTACATCACAAAATCATTATGTAGTATTTACATCTACTCATCATTATTCAACAGAGTGTGTCATTACGGAAGAAGAACTAGTGTATAGGGGCTATTATCTGTCACTCCTTAAACTAGTCAAATAAGTCCGAGAGTTATTGTTAAGTAATATAAAAAAGCCACATTATGAAAAACTCTCTTACGATAAAGGACAAAAACAATGACCTTGTAACCCATTAGCCAAAGAGATTCCTTGTCGCCCGCTACTTTTTATAAGAGCTTTATTTAATGAGGAATTTTACTAGGAAAAGGACAGGATTATATAATTATTTTATTTTTTCTCGTTAAAGGTAAAATCGGGAATATTCAAAATCTTATTTTCTTTCAAACTCCGAACAAACTGAAATATCTAATTTAACAAAAGAACAGAAATGGGAGCACTTAATCGTCACTTTTCGTGTTTGCAATGACTGTTGTACAAATGAGTTTTTATGTATTCTTATCTGAGAAGTATTTTTTTATAAAAAGAAAAAGATTTTCGTATTTGATAAAATTGTGTGTGCGTGTCAAACGTCAATTCATTTCATCATCGCAATTCATTCGTTTCCTTTTTAAAAGTTGGGAATTATTAGGAATTTGTTGTTTTCGCAAAGTAATATGTGTTATTTTATAGCAAAATAATGTTTGTGTTGAACTTTGAATGATATAAATTATGTCAATTATTTTGGCTAACACAAAAGCGACAGCTTTTCTTTCCTTTTGCTTTTTGGCTTGCCTAGATTTTGAGAAATTGTTTTCTTTCACTTGCTACGTTAAACAGAACATCTCGCACCAGTTTACAAATGCAGAGGTGGCAATATCTTTATTAATACAAATCTGGATTTTCAATAATCGCTCTCGGATAATTCAACAATTTTGTCATTAACGTAAAATTATAAATTTGTTGGGGGTAGAAATAGAATTGTTACTTATTTTATGGTGGTGAGAAAAGGGGAAAGGTTACAGTTTGGTAGAATCCGTAATTTTTGCATCCGTCACCTGTGCAATTTCTTTAAGAAGAATTTACTTGTAGAAAAATCCTATGAAGTATTTTACAGTTCTCTTTAAAAAATAGGGGGTTTGATAGTTTTACATGTATTCAATTGCATCCCTCAGTTTGCCCCACTAGATCATTAGATTTTGTTAAAACTTATATGAAACTTGCAATGTGACACATGCTTTTAAAATTCAACAAAACTAGAGCTCTAAAATGGAAGTTGTGCTCAAATAAGCATCTATATATATATTTGTCTTACGTAGCGCGGAAATAGGGCTGAATTTCTACCTTATCTTTGGCAACAACCGTAGTTTCCAGAGCTGAGACCAATGAACAGACAAGATTGTGTTAGCTCCACCTCCAATATGGCGGTCAGTGTCAGAGCAGTGAAACTCAAGTTAGCAATTATTAAAAATAAAATAATATGAACGTAATCCAAAGCATCTGAGATGATTCCTCATTTTAATTATGAGTAATATTGTTAATTTCAAATTAATTCTCAACTCTTATTTAAAATTTATTTACGAATTTCACTCGCACAAAAAATCGGAGATAATATAATATTAACTTTTTAGAATGCCCCTGCTGCCATCTGCTGCTGTTTTATTGAAGTAAAAATAATTTCTTTTTCCGAAATCTATAATCAATTACAATAATAAAATGTCGAACGAAATTTAAACAATCATTGATGATAAACTATCTTCCTACCACGTAATGTTTTTTTTTTTTTTTTTTTTTTTAATGAATTTAAGCCGTGCTGTACAATATTATAGGTGCAATAAGTTTTAAACTAATTATGTTTCCAAGATCTTTTTTTCATAGTATTTAAATGATTTATATGCCCTTTAGTAGCATCAACTAAATGCATTTTGAGTTGTGTTTTCAACGGAGTTTTCAATTACCTTTTTACATTAAAAAATTGTCAATTTCATATGTTCAAATGATTTACTGTAGTACTTATTCCGGCTAGAATTAAGAGCGAGCTGGGATCGCGTAGCGGTCTCAATGTGAATTGCTTTGCAATTCACGGGGGGTTGACGAGCGTTAGCGAGTAGGGGGCTGAGCCCCCTAGTATAAAAAAAGTGGGAAACGATTCATGCAACGCCAGTTCATTGTGTGGCGTGCTGGTTCATATTGTTAACCCTGGCTAGCTCAGTAAAAAGTCATAAAATAAGATAAAACAAGTTTTTATTTAAAACTTTAAGGGAAAGGACGATGGTTGACTCTTATTCAGAGAAATTTAGCTTGGACTGATGAATACTGTCTAAATAAGCCCACTAGAGAAATGTACTTTACTACACAGTAATAGAAACCGCTTGAATAAGATGAGTAAATAAAACTTTAACCTACGCACAGATGAGCACTGAAACCCTCCCAATCTTAACTTTAAAACTCCGGAACTATCCTTTGCTGCCGATTCGCACGCTTCCACAATTTTTCTAAAAGATGGCTAAATACCTAAAACCATAGCAGCCTGTGGCCGCCAACACAACTTTATTGAAATCATCAATCTAATTTATCTTACCAAGTCAAGCTTCTACTCTAATTTCACGTCAGGAGCAGAACCTCTTTATGCTGGGCACGAACGGGAATCGATATCTACTATGGCGAGATATGACCAAATCCAATGCTACACCCATTTGCATCTGCTTAAATACATTGCTGACTGACCAGAAAAGCCAAAATTTGCATAAAACTGCTGCGAAACGCAGAAAACCCACAAATTCCAAAGGATACACGCATCCGTGGAAAGTTAGAGTAAAATAGTCTACAGATGTCACTGCACGCACGCAGATGTTATTTTCACAATACGATCTCAATCAAAACAAACGGCTGCCTTTATGAGCAGTCGCCAGTCCACTACAATTGTAGTTAAAAATACAAGTGCATATCTTCTATTTAAAAAATAATGAATTAGACCTAATAAAATTATTTTTGGTCTTAAGAACATGTGAAATTATCCATTAAGCATTTAACAAGAAAGGGTATAGTTGTTTTAATAGATATTTAATCTAAAGTTAATGTAATATTATGATAGTTTTTTTCAAATTTTTACAAATGTTTTTTACATTTAACCTCTAAGAAAACAGTCTAATAATCGCCTATGTGGAGACCGGGGCACACAGGCCATGTCACCCTCCCCCCTTTTCACAGGAAAATTCATGCATTATAAACATGACATACAGTTTTACGTGCATTTTGAAATTTAAACCATTACTTTATAATAAGAATGTATTGTAGACATATATAAAAATACTTTAAAAAATTATATGAAGGTAAAATCTTCTGCACTGCATCTTATTTAGAGTGAATAAATCTTTAAGCATAAGTGATTGAATGAAACACGTTTGATGTAATATAAGTTCTTCTCTGAATTTCGAAGTTTACATTACAAATCATGGTCGTCAGTGGAACACAGTGAGATAGTTTAGTTTGCATGACTGTGAAAAATTTATTTTTTTGATGAACTATAAATGGAATTTTCTATTAATTTGTATTTTGAGTGAGTGCACAAAATTTAATTTGGCGCCCTTTGAAAATGGGTGTCCGGAGAACGTGTCCCCTGTATCCCTGTGATAATCAGACTCTGCTTCAAACCACTACTATAAACCATTTTAAAGATGATATTTATTTGCCCCAAAATAAATAAAGAGAGTTCAGATAGGAATAATAGATGCCATGTGGGCAGCACAGCAGGTAGTTACGATAAAGTCATGACGCACGTAGCGTACGGCATGGGGGTTAAAGGGGATAAGAACTCGCTCTTCTAACGTGCAAATACAATATGTAAAAATTCATACTTTAATCATGCGAGCAGGGCCATAGAAAGAGACTATATGGGACCCGGTAGTGACCCCCTTCCCCATCATAAGCATTATACAATACCTGTTAAGACGAAAATGCAAATATTCAGTGAAAAATTCAGTTTTAGATAATTTTTTCCGTTTTAGAAAGTGCCCCACCAGTGGCTAAGAGGTTCTGCTCTCGAAGCTGGTAGACGGGAGGTGCTGGGTTCGATCCCAATCGCGCCCGTCAGCCTAATCGTTCGGAGTTTTCGTGGTTTTCTTCGAGCCGTGGATTTATCCATGCGTAAATACGGGTTAGGTTCCCTTAGAAAGATCCCCCACGAAGGGCACTCCCCCCGATCCTATATCCCAAGTGCAGATAATTGGCCGTCAATAATCAACCCAACCCAACCGTTTTAGAAAGCATAATTGCAAAGTATTCTTTTTGCCGGGATCATAAAAATTTTCATTTACAGTAGGATTTCGTTATTGATGGGCGTTACTGTATTAGAAAATAAATTTGCAAGATATAGTACTTTTTGTAATAAATACTATAAATTTGCTTACAATTTTATAATTTTCTTGAAAGTATTACAGTTTATGATGCATTTGTAACACTTTTTCATCTAAAGACTTTAAATCAAAATTTAAAATATTGAAAATGTAATTAAATTGCAATTGTTTTCATCAATTTATTTTATATGAAAAAGTTAAAGGTATTAAAGAAATCAACTGCGAAACCTTAACATGTTATTTTAACCCAACTTTCCGCCTGATTTCTGCTCGTGCGCCTGAAATCATCCACGTCATTAAAAGAGGAGTGTAATTTCAAACCTTTCTCAAGGGGGGCACAGGTTTCTTAGACGGGGGAGGTGGGGGGGGGGAGAGTACCTCTTGATATTGTTACGCACAGTTGAGAAGCAATCGAGGCAGTTTTATTCTGATATTTGTTTTTAAAATTGACCAAAATACTCACAGTACAGTAATGATGTGTTACACTTTGAGATGTTGCAATAGCAAAGCAAACATTATTGCAAATATTATTGATAATTATTAATTTCTGTACTTAAAGTGTTTATTTAATATTAATGTTTCTATTTTAATCAAATATGATGAATTATATTAGCTATTGTGTAATATCTGATTTTTTTTTTTTTTAAATCTGATCTGTGACAACTGATACACTTCAAAATATCAAATTTCTTGAGGGGCCAAGTGCCCCCTTAGCTTCCTCTAAATGGCGCCCCTGCATTAAAAATAACGTTCCTTTTCAAACTGTTAATATTAATTACAGATTACTTGACGACTTAACCGTTTTTCCCGAACTCCGCTCGAGCAAGAAGAGTTTGCTAAAAATTTTGGATACCACTAATTTTTAACTGTGATCTTTGCTGTTTTAATTGGCAAACATTTTTCGATTTATAAGGGAAATATTTTAGTGCAGAAAAAGTGGTGCTTTCTCCTTATTTTTAGTTTATCGTATATATATATATATATATATATATATATATATATATATATATATATATATATATATATATATATATATATATATATATATAAAACGAAACTCTTAAGGGGTTAATTAATATAATATAAATGGTGCCAGGAAGTGCCAACATAAAAAAATATATATATTGTCTATTTATAGTCAGTAAAATTTAATATCTAAAAATGCATTTAAGAACGTCCCAGGTAACATTTTGACTTAAAATTAGACTTTCGAATGTTTATTCTAAGGTTTTTAAAAAAAAAGGTTTTTTACAAAGCTAGCTGCTTTTTTTTTTTCTTTTCTAATGTTTAAAAATCAGAATTGTTTTTGAAAAAATAAATAGAACCAGTAATAAAAAAAATATCGATATTTTTGTAAGATTAATTTATGTAAAAAATCTTTGCCTAATATTTTTTCTAACAATCTTTCTGCTTTAATCGCATGATTTGTATTTTTTTTTTTTTTTTTTTTTTTTTTTTTTTTTTTTTTTTTGCTATTAAATAAGGCAAAAACTTCTAAATGAAATTTGTGGTAGAACTGTACGCACCATGACAATAAATAATTTCATATAAATAGTTTAAATGGAAACGAATAAAAGTGGAAAAAACCACTAAGTTTGTACATGATAGAGAAACCAACTAAAATTACGTGCATAATGAAGTAATAAATCAAATTAAGGAGTAACACCATTTTGACCAGTGGAAAATTTCAAAAAACTTTTTTACTGCGGTATTGTTTATACACAGAAAAATCACTCATTTCACTAAATATTTATAAGATCGTCATAAAATTTCTTTGTGATCCACATCAGAGAATATTTAAAAAAAAAAAAAAAAATCATATCTTTAGAAATTGCGTAGCTTTTCAAATTGTCAATTGTCTCAAATTGTCAGCAGCAACACAATTTATAAAAATATGATTTTTTTTTTTTTTTTAAATATTCTCTGATGTGGATTTCTTTGTGATCCTCACAAAGAAATTTTATGAGGATCTTATAAATATTTAGTGAAATGGAGTGATTTTTCTGTGTATAAACAATACCGCAGTAAAAAAGTTTTTACAGCTACATTTCTAAAGATACAGCTACATGCAAATATTCATTACAGGAAATACGCGCGATGATTTAAAATTCTCCTACATTTTAGGTCCCCTAAAATATTGAGAGGTTTTATTTACCCCAATATATTACCCCAAAATTCTCTCCCATATCTTCTATTATCAATAAGTTTACATTAAACAAAAATAAAATAAAATAAAATAAAATAAAACTCAAACAAACAAGGAAAATAGACCTAAAACAGCTTTTCCTAAAATTTTTCTTCATTCAAAAAAATCAATAAATAGTACATTTCTAACACGGAACTCTACTATACCAGACCTGCAATCAACATATAACTGTTTGAGGTTTCATCTTACTCTCGAAGAGCGTAAAAAATAATACTTCAGAAATCTTTCACTTATTGTTCTTCTCCTTATTTTTTTTTTTTTCTTTTAAGACGAATCGTTGAAAGCACTTTGATTTCCACTAAAAACTGGAGCCATTTCATTAACTTCTCGGACACTCAACTTTGAGAGCTCGCCGTTGACAATAGGGGCCGCTCTCTGTTGCACAGTCAGTCTGCGAAAGTAAGGACGCTCTACTTTCTCCACAGTCTTCTCTCGGGGACGATGGAGAACGGTTACCGCATGTCTCTCAGTTCGGGAAAAAAGGCACGTGCTGGCCCTCGTTGGTCGATCTGGAGAAGAGCGAGTGCAGGGGATGGATATGATTGGAGATCAACTCCGAGTAATTCCGATGACGAGGAAGATGTTCGAATCAAGGTAAATAGAATAAATATTTATGAGTTGTGTTTCGAAGAGAATATTCGAACAGTTATAATGTTTCATATGTAAAAGAAATGAAACTACCTCTGAAATATAAGAGTTTAGACGTTTTCTTTCCCAGTAAAGTAACTTGAATGCGAATGCTATTACCTCTATAGAAACATTATACACACACACACACACATACACACACACACAGACACACACACACACATATGCACATATATATTCTTCTTTCTCTTCTGGATATTATTTAACCCTCTAAGCGTGTAGAACGTAATATTCCGTTCACTAAGCTCCAGGTTTCACTGCAATATATGCAATGTTTAAGATAATATAATTCTATAGATTTAATGAATTTTCAAAACATTGAAGAATGATTAATAGTATCAAGTGTTATATTCATATTTGTAATTAAGTTTTATTTATAATGCTGAAAGAATCATATTTTTTTAGCATTTAAAACAAAATGCAGTAAAAACAACATTACAATTTTACCCTTTTTCAAAACGCTCAGAGGGTTAAAACAGGTATCAGTTCATATTTCAAATTATGATTTTTATTCCCCCATTTGTATATGATGTATCTGTGTTGTCTTATAACGGCTTTGCACATATCTATATTTTGCATATCTATATATATATATAATTAAAATGAAATTAAAAGAAAATAAACAGCCAAAACTAAGCTATAGTGAATAATCACACAAATTTGCCTTTTACTTGATAACGATAGCACCATTAAAAATGCTGGCAAATACAGACGTAATGAAACTAAAATAAATTTTCTCAATACGGAATATAGGCTTTTCGGGTACTAGCATTAAAATTAACATTGAAATTATTATTATTTTGATACTCTTCATGTAAAAATTCAATACGAAGCTGAAAATGTTTAATTGAGAATTGATCTGAAAAACCGATATTCCAGTTTGAGAAAACTAATTAATGCACTATAAAAAGTACTCTGAAACGTTTCCGAAAACCAGTGGCAGCAAAAGAAACTTTGTTTTTGTAAGTGCCTCTTTAAATCTCGAAAACTTATTAGTTTCTGAGGTTTCTAAACATAAAGAGCGCTGTTCGGAATCATGGGTAACTCGCAAGAGGTTATAGCATATTTTCGTTCGCGGTTATATTATACAGGGTGTCCATAAATGATTGTCTTGGTTTCCTTGCCTCATAACTTTTGATTTAAGAATATGACGAAAAATATTATTACATATTCGAAAATTATAACTCAAAAAAAAATGTTTTTAATAACACAAACAAAGCTACATGTGGGTAAAGTTGCAACTGAAAACGCTATTAATCAAATAACGATTATAATCAAATAATAATTAATATTAAAATTTTATCAAATTTATCAAACAAATTATTAATGAATTATGCATTATCTATCTAGCTTTGTACTCATAATTCATTAACAGCTTTTTGATAAATTTGATAAAATTTTAATACTTAATTTTAAATTTACGAATATGTAATAATATTTTTCGTCATATTCTTAAATCAAAAGTTATGAGGTAAGGAAAGTAGATTAAGAAAGATTTCTCTTTGTTTTACAGCGCATGTGTGTAAAACCTAGATTTGCATAATGTTTTATCCATACAAAACTAACACTTTATGAGGATGTATGTGACTAGAGATTTAACCCTGTTAATTCGAATGATGAACTGTCTACGATTCACTGTTAACAGAATGCATATTTATTAGTTTTTCTCAATATTCTAACAGATATAATGTTTCACAAGTAAAAATAAAATAAAATACAATTAAACAGGATCTGCAACGTAGGAGCTCATTATTTTATTTTATTTTATTTTATTTTATTTTATTTTATTTTATTTTACTTTACTTTATTTTATTTTCTGTTTTTTTGTTTAGTGTAACTTGAATGTAAATAACATTTCATGTGTAGAAAAGGAAAATATAATACATGTGGCAACATTGTTGCTTTATCGTACATTTTTAGTTATAAAATTATTCGAATAATGTTTCTTATGTAGAAAAAATAACACTATCTACAGAAAATAGAATAAATATATATTAATTATTACTAAAATAAAATATTAATAAGTTATAATTTACTCATGTAAAATAAATAAAAGTGCATGGGAAATATCTGAAATTAATGTGTTTTCTTTTTCATTTCTTTCCCCTCCCCCCGTAAATAATATTACCTACATGCAAATAGCGTTTCTTATGTAGAAAAAATATTTTTTTCTATGTATGCAACATTGTTGCGTCATTGCATTTTGTATGTAAAAAAATATAAAACAGATGCAAACAACATTTCATAGCTAGAAAAATATACCATATTTCTCAAAAACGGAATAAATATTCATTAGCTATATTTATTAGTTCTAATAAATGTGTGTTAGTAAACAGAATGTATATTTATTTGTTAGTTTACAATTATAATGATTCACACGAAAAAAAATAAATAAAACTACAATTAAAACCCAGGAATTTAAATGTTTTTTTTTTTTTTTTGAGTAAAGTAACTTGACTCCATATTATATTTCCTATGCAATAAAATATTATATAGATATATATTTATTTACATATGCTACAATATTACATTACCACATTTTGTGAATTAAATCTAAATAATAATAATAATAACAAAAACAATGTGAATATTGGTTTTCATCTATTTAGAAAAATTAACCATGTGTGCAGAAAATAGAATGTATATTTATTTGTCGTTTCCACTATATCTAATAATTATAATATTTAATAGGTAAAAAAAAATAATAAAAATATGATTTACATGTAAAATAGGAATTAATATTTTTAGTAAATTAACATGGATCCTATATAGGAAACTGAAACATTTATTTGAATTTATTTCTTACATATTCTGGCATTGCTACATTCCTGCATTTTTTTTTTTTTTTTTTTTTTTTTTTAACAGTAAAAAATAAAATAAAACAAAAACTATTTTTATAGTTATATATTTACAACTTTGTTGCATTATTCAATTTTCAGCGTGAAATAATAATTAAAAAAAGATGCAAATAATGTTTCATATATCATGCACGGATAAGAATAAAATAATTTTAATTTTAAATGATTACTCAAACTATTGTCTGCCAACAATATATACAGGTGTAAATAATGTTATAAAATATGATAAATTTTTAGAATTTAAATGCTTGTTTAACAGTAAATTTCGTTAAACATCCTTAAAGTTTCATGCATAGAAAAATTAAATATTTTCGTAATTTAAATGATTGACTCGAAGTTATTTTCTGTGTCAAGTTCTATTAGTTATAATGTTTTGCGTGTAAATCAAATGGAACTACATATGAATATTTTACATTATTTTTGAGTAAATTAACCTGAACATGAATAATGTTTCCTATGTCAAAAAAGGGATATAACATTTTTTAATTTGTTTATTTATTTAGTTTACGTGGAACTGAACAATTTATAGGTGTTGGGGTGGGGGGGGAGGCATAGATATATAGATATAATACTTAATGCATAAATGTTTCAAATTTCAAATCAGGGTTTTTTTTTTTTTTTTCAGAATCTAAAGGATTGTATGCAAATAAAATAAACTAGATGCGTATAATGCTTTATGCATACAAAAGTTACTTTAAACTTTATCAAAACTCACAAGACTATCTTAAATTGCTGAATGTTAGTATAATATGCATATAATGTTTTGAATGTAAAAAAAATGAAACTGTTATCAAAATTTAAATGATTACCTTAAAGGCTTTAGAAGTAAAAAAAAAAAAAAAAAAAAACCAAAAAGAAAAAAAAAAAAAAAAAAAAAAGATGTAAATAACACGCATTTGGAATTTAAATGCTTTTTTGAGAGTAAATTTAATTTTAGACATAAATAATGCTTCATATGTAGAAAAATGATTTTTGTTTTATAATCTAAAAGTTTGTGTAGCAATAAAATAAGCTATATGCGTATGCTGCTTTAGAAAAAAGTACACCTTTTAAATTTATGAGGCTACCTAAAACTGCTCTGTGCAATAAGATAGATGCGAAAAATAGTTTGTGCGTCGAAAAATGGAGGTTTATTTATATTTTATTTTTTAATTAAAAAAAGTTTTGTTTGACAGTAAAGAACCTAGATAAAAATTAATATTTTAGGATATGACACATTTTTATAATTTAAAAGTTTGGCTGCAAGCAAATTTAGTTAAATTTAAATGATGTTTCATATTTAGAAAAACGAATTTTTTCCATAGTTTACAGATTTGTGTGCGAGCAAAATAATCTAAATGCGTATAATGTTTCAAAAGTACAAAAAGACAAACTTTTTCAAAACTTATTATAATTACTTTAAATTGTTGTTTGTTAGTAAAATAAGTTAGACTCATAAAATGTTTTATAAGCTGGAAAATTAGACTTTTTGGTTCGATGGCCAATGAAAAGTTGGGAACCACTAGCCGAGACGATACTTTAAAGTACCATACTTTTTTTTTATAAAATCTATTTATCTCATCAGTTAGTCAGTTAGTAGTAATACAACTTATTATGAGTGTAGATACCTTATTTTGCTATGTTTCCAAAGATTGGTCATTGTACAAAGTAACAGTATTTTTGAACTGAATATTTATTTTTAAATTATAAGTTTTCAAATTTTTTCATCTTGAAAGATATGCAGTGAAGACCTGAAGGGACGTTCTAATTCTGAAACATTTCTATATTTATATTGTAAGACCATTATATTTGTACGTTTTCTAGTATTTTAAAGTACTAAAAACAATACTTCAATTAAATGATTTGGGTAAGGTTGTAAATAATTCCCAAAACCCCTATAAATACCGATTTAGTTTACTAGTTTAAATAGACGAAATATTTCTAAACACTTTATTTAATGATTACACACATCTTATAACCTATTTTCAACACTTTGGGAAAATGCTTAGAAATGTGAAAATTTTCTTATTTTGCTCATAAAGGGTTAAATATTTGTAAAAGAGGGAATATCGTTAATATTGAATACAGTTTCATATGGAAAAAAAAAAAAAAAAAAAAAAAAAAAAAAAAAAGCAAATTTCCCACGATTTAAACGTTTGAATATATGCAAAATTAGCCTTCCACGTCTACTAGTTTTAGTTGATTGATGAGTTTTGTGTTGTCGTATGTTAGAATTTTATCATAAATCATAATATGAATAAAAGCCATGTTATGTAAAGTGATTAGATACTGCTTTCAACGTCTACAGGTCATCGCAACTGTTTACCTGTTGAAGCAGGCCACTGTGATAGTTTTACATTTGCTTGGGCCAGTATGTCTTGCCGCTGCCGTCTATTTTTTCTGCTCAGATTTCAAACTGATTTTTTTTTAAGTTTCTTTCTTTTATGCTTTATTTTGTGGACTGTTATTAATGGTAAACATAAATAAATTTGCAAAAATATTAATACATGTAAGGAATATTATACATTGTAATAAGTTAATAAAACAGTGAAATTTCTAAAAAATGATTCAATGTATCATACAAACTTGAAAACTGCTTAACTATTTATAATATATTGCGTGTATTATGTGTATTTATAATATATTATACGTGTATCATGTAAAATAAGGCATTTTGTGTAATTATTATCAGATCTACAAAGATAAATCAACAATATATAAAATAAATCCGATAAGTCTTTCAAAATTTCAAATAAAATAATTCCAACTTACAGGGCAATAAGAGAAAATATCCAAAATAATGAATATCACCTTTTAAATATCGAGTAGTAATTCTTAAATATCTAAATAAAGAATTTTAATTTTTTAGAAATATCTAGAAGCAGCATCATTTATTATTTTTGCTATAACTCTTATTGCGAAAGCAAATTAAGCACAAGTTATGAATATATGTATGAATATATATACATTTATATTTATCGCAAGTTCAAATAAATATTAAAATTTATATTTGGAATTTTTGATTAAAAGAATAATATTAGAATAATAGGGAATATTCAACATGAAGTTATTAATTATGGGGAAATGCCAGGCTATGACATTCATCTGTATATTTAATTATTTCAACCCTGCTGTTTTTTCTTTCTTTTTTTTTCTTTCGTTTTTTTCTATCTTTTTTTTCATTTTCTTTTCTTTTCTTTTTTTTTTCTAACACATAGAAAATAAAATCGACAAGTGGAAAAAACTAAATATGAATTAAGAAGAATCTTAATATTGTTATCTAAACATTTCCTTAACAATATATAGCAACATTATAAATGGGTTTTCACATCCGAAGACAAAACTACCTAACTTAAATATTTATGAATAACCTCCCCATCACCATCATCATTATTATCATTACTAGCTCAACGATTATTATTATTTGAAGGATTATTTTCTTCCCATTTTCATTCATAATGGATAGAATTTTGGTGTTTTGACGTAGTTTGTGATTTTATCCTATAATTTGATCTAGACTAGTACATAAGGTTATTTATTCTTTCTTGGATTACTAAACGGGTAAAGCATTTCAACTACATATATTATATAATGCCTCATTTGACAATCCAATCATGTCAGATAGTTCTTAAACATTTTCTGATAAGATAATTGTAGCAAAAATCTATTTATGCAACATATATAAAGGAAACAAACAATTCATTTTGATACAAAGATACCTTTATGTTAGGTGATTAAAAATATGATTTTTTTAAATATTGTTTATGTCATCATTTTGTTAAATAAAAATTTATTAATAAAATCTTATATAACTCCATAATTTTATAAATTTACTTTAATAATTTATTTTCTGCATTTAGAACACTAAATCATCTATTCAATCCACGAAAAAAATAAATAATTCTTTGATTTGGGAAGATGTGGTTAAAATATAACGACAACGATATTATGTAATGACAACAAAAACAACAATAATAATAATAGTAATAATAATTGTACGAAAGCATAGACTATACATTTTCCTCTAAAATAAGGGTTCCTTCATGCCAAAATTAATTTAAAATTTTTATTTTAGCACCTAATTTCAAATCTAATACTAATAAAATAGCATGAAATAAAATAAACGAATAAATACATACGTAAAAATTAACTGTATGATATTAGCAATGCCCTCATTGTCGATATTATTGAAAATATATTACGTTCAAAGTACATTTGAAGACAGTACAATTGCATATGAAATATCTAAAGTGTTTTAATTTTGAAGACTCGGTGTAACTGCAAATATGATAAAATTTTAAGTAAAGGATACGTAACATGGAATGGTTACGTAAGATTAATGAGTTCATTTAGTAAGCATTGTAAATGTTTCTAAAATGTCATAAAAACTTTAAACATTCTGAAATAGCTTTTTATAATTGATTTTTTCAATAAATATTATTATTTAATAGTTTCCTTGATTTTAAGGTTTAAATATATGAATTTAACAAAGAAATAGAAAATTGGGCCATTTTGTACTACTTTTAAAATAATTTTTACTTAGAATTGAGAGAAGAAAATGAAACAAGTAAAACTGTCACAGTTAATAAAAAACTGTCTTTACAATATAAAACAAAGTTTGCTAATCTTCAAAGCTGCTAGTAGTTTTAATTAACGACAAAACTATTGAGATTGTCATATGTCTCTCTTTTCTTGATTTTAAGGGTTTTTTTTTTTTTTTTCCATTCAATATTTTGAAAACTCAATGTAAAAAGTCAAAAAGTTTTTGGTACATTCTATGCCACTTAGCGAAAAAAATGTACTAAGTGTCTAAAAGTTTTGTTCGGTTAAGGCTTTCATAAAATCCATCTCAAATTATGATTGCTTTCTTAATTTTTAGCATTTTTAAATAACATTATGAAAATATTTAAGAATCTGTATTTTTTCATATAAAGTTTCAAAATATTTCTGGTATGTTATGTTAGCATTCATTAAAAAAAAAAAAAGTTTCAATATTGTTTTTTAAGTACATGAAATTTCCTGCATCGTGTCCCCTATTCTTTAAAACTGATTGACGTTTAGATTTATGCATGTACCGTATTTATTCATTAATTGCTAAAAGTGATGATTAATTTGTTTATTGTTATTTAAATTTAATTGTTCTTTCTTTCTGTGTACTTATAATTTCAGTCGAACAAATGGAAACTTGAACTTTAGTTTTAATTGCTTTTCCAACGTTAAATATGTCTCGAATGACATCGATAACAGCAAACCAAATTAAGGAATTCAATTGCACTTACAAGTATTATTTACAAACTATTTTAATTAAACATTTGTCGAAAACCACCACAATAACGAAAAGGACTTTTAATTATTATTATTATTTAAATATATATTAGATCTAATCGTTGAACATTAGTTTTTATTACAGAAACAAATAATGAAATTTAAAAAGAAGCATGAAGACAAATATACTGGAAAAACTTTGTTTTTGAAAATTGGAGTTGTTTGTGAAAAATTGTTTTCTTCAATAAATATTATTTTATAGTTTCGTTGTTTAAAAAGTTGAATTAAAAAAGAAATTGTACAATTGTGTACTCTTTTCCAGGATTTTAGTTAGACATTTGAGAATAAGATAAAAAGTACACTACACTGTGTTTACAAAACAAAATAAAATCAAATAATCTTCAAAATTTCTAGTAGTTTTTGTTAATCACAACAAAACTATTATGACTCTATGGTCTTGCTTTTCTAAATTTTCTAAATTTTCTAAATTTTCTAAATTTTAAATAACAAGTTTTCGACATTCAACATTTTGAAAAATTCGAATAAGAAGGAAAGCATTTTCCTCTACGCCCTACGACATTCAACAAAGAACAAAGTAAACTATTGAATGTCTAAACAAGAACGAAAAATCATGCGTAAAGCAAAGATTATGAAACATTTTCAACACATGCAGAATAATGTAACAAAACTTCACAGATTAATAAGGTGAAATATGATGTCTAAGTAAACAAGGGATGACCGCCCCGGGAACCCAGCTTTCGCTTCAGAGTATAAGCGCAATTCCGTGGCGAAGTGTCGAAGTAAACAAGGTCAAGTCAAACCGGGCGGGGTGGTCTGCCTTTCGGCTTAAGCTCAACTAGCCCCGCCCAGCAGGTTTGTTTACCTAATTATACTGAGCATTACTAAATTATACTTTGTGATATTGAGCAATAATTATACTATGTAATTCTGAAATACAAAGTCTGAAAATACAAGATTCCAAAAATACAAATTCTGAAAATACAATTTACCAATCCTACTTAGCAGTACTAAATACTTCTATGTGATACTGAGCAATAACACTACCATGTAATAATACTCTAAGATGCTGAAGTAAATAATAATAATGGATAGAAATAAGTACTAAATGAACAATAATGAATGAATAATAATACTAGAGTAAACAATTATAAATTATGCTAAAAATATTAAAAACACTGTATGATGCCATTAAGAATAACTAAATTGTTAAGGTTAGAGTTTATGTAATGTGTAAAGTTCCTTATGCATATTAGACGTCCACTTCCCCTCCACTAAGTCCAATGGAGGCAGCATGAATAAGTATTGATTGCGTTCTAGCAGAAACATACAATCTGTTATTTTTTGAAGCAGTTTTGTCTGTTTCAGCACGTAGGCAAACCAGGCCGACAGATTCATTTGTGATGGCTTTCTAATGTGATGGTGGGCAGTCAGGGTACAATCTAGGATATAGTGTCAGGAGGTACCTCTTTTCCCACAGTAGCATCTATGTGACGATGCCTTGCCGAATTTATTGAGACATTGAGGAAACGGGCCATGGTTTGTAACAAAGATGTAGTGGTGCCTATTTTGAAGTTGAAGATCTGTTGATACTGTTGGGATTAAGGCGTGAGTAAAGCGACCCGTTGTTCCCAGATTCCAATCCATTTGCCATGATCTTATTAATTCTGATGTTGTTATCTTCTGTAAATGTGATGGTGGAAATGGGTAGAATTTTTGTAAGATGTCCTGTGACGGTTTCGTTGCAACGCTGGCCAGTTTGGAATACGCATAGAACATTTGAAATTCCTATTTCTGTAATTACCATTAATAGTTGGGAAAATATCCGAATTTGTTTGTGCAGCCTTGTATACGATCTATAGATTTCTATTACATAGTATGCTAAAATTTAGTTCAGTTAAGAAACGTACAACACAGTAGAAAATTTCCTTTCAGAAATTTCCGTTAATAAAGGAAAATGTAAATGAATTATTTTTTGCAGCCCTGTATATGATCTATAGAATTTCAACACACCAAGTAATTTGCAAAGTATTATTTACATTTAAAAACGCGTAGCACAACTAAAAATGAACGATCCTGTACACACCATGTTCTATAGTAAACATCTCGCAGTGCATTTCAGTGATATGTGATTTCAATATATTTGAAATAGTGTAACACCATTAAAGTGCACCGCAAACGAGTTTTCCCTATTTGACAAACAAACGGAATTCATAAACACTTTTCAACTATGGCGGAAAGTGTTAAAAACTCTGTTCGATTGAGGCTTATCGAAAATCAGAAACAAATTATAAAATAATGTATAATTTTTAGCATTTTCTTACAGCATTGTGAAAAATATTTCGAAAATTTGTGAAGATGAAAAGAAATCCAAACTTTTCTATATGTTGTGTTGGTATTCTTTAAAACATGTTTAATGTTTTGTTTTTAAGTATACATAAATTTTATTATTATTATTATTACTAGCCGCCACTGGCGACCAGTTTGGTCTCCCTTAAATGTATGTTAAACATTGCAACACGTTACATTTATTCATAATTTAATTTTCCCTTAATCCTTCGCCAAATCGGAAGATTCTAATAGACAAATCATGAACTTTTGCGATCATGGTAGCATTTCGCATATTTTTTGGGCACAAATGTCACATACGCACGTTGGCGCGATTCCCCCCCCCCCCCCTCACCCGCCAATTTGGCGAAAACTTTGTTATGGAAATTGTTGTTTATTTACTTTTATTTTTTATTTTAATTCTATAAATTATTTTTGATATGTATATCAATATTTATTTACATCAAACTATCATTTATTTATTTTTATTCTTTTTTTTTAATTATGAGTATTTTTGTTAGCCGGGAGCAGATGATAATTCGCCAAATATCGTTCCCATCACCGTCATTCTACAATTAATTTAATTTTAAATTATAAACCTGTCACTCATTTCATTTAAAATACTTAACTTTAATCTAAAATGCTTATATTACATAAATTTAAAATACTTCACACTTTTCATTTAAAAGAGAAAATAGATAAATAAATAAGAAATAATATCATAAATCAAAACATTTGATTTCAAAATCAAAGTATCATTTCTAATTTGTACACGCGATAAATAAAAGCTGTATTAGCGATTTTAAAAATGCTAAAAATCTGATTCATTAAATATTATTACATGAGTTCAATTTACGTCAAGAAAAGGTCCGAAAGTTGAGTTGTATAGCACATAATTATGGTAAACTTTGATTGTCTCACTGGTGCGAATTATTTTTTTGACGCGAGGCAGCGGTCCAAAAATTCATTCGCGGAGAACTTGCTTTGCGAATGATTACCTCCATGATTTAATATTTTAAATGTTCACGACGAATCAATCTTTTTTTTGTTTACTTTTATGAATAGAGAATTTGAACTGCGAATCTTTCGACTGAAGTTATTGCAGAATATATACATAATTGAACGCAAGTCATCTCTCAAATATTAATTTATTTTGAACGATCTTTCTTAAAATGTAACTTTTATGCAGTTTATTCGAAAAAATAATTTTGAATAAAAATGGCCGCTTGGCATATGAAAAAGTGAAACGGACATCCCGGAACTGTTGAGGACAGTCACATGACTTACGGTTTTATTTTAGAAGATTATTATTATTTGCTAAGAACAATAGTTACGTTGTTTATTGTAAATTTAATTTAATTGTTCTTCCTAGCTGTACACTTATATTTTCAGTCGAATAAATGGAAATTTAACATTTAATTTAATTATTTTTTCAACATCAAATATATGTCCCTAAATGACATCGACTACGGCAAATGGGATTATGCAATTTAATTGTCACTCACATGTACTATTTGCGAGCAGGTTTTTTAATTATTTTTTTTTAATTATGAATTATAACTAATCGGAAGATAATCGATTTTATTAAAGAAACAAATAAATAAATTTATTTTAAAAGGACGTATGAAAATAAATACACTTCAAATAATCTGCCATGATTTCAATCATTGTATTTTTTTAATGTTTGTTTTGTTTTTCAATATTATTTAAGCAATTTCTTATTTCAAAGGTGTAATAAATTGAGGCGTTGATTTTAAAAGTGTGTAAGTGCATTTTTGAAAAAAAAATTACTTACAGCTAAATCTTATTATAAATTAACTCAAGATTTATGTTTTTAATCAATTCACAATAAATATCTTCTAATATCAGTATAAATTTGTTACTAGTAATTTATTTGGTCAACGACATTTCAAATGAGTTGATTTTGAAAGGCGGGACTTTGGAAAGGCGATTTTGATTGTGAAAGGTGGGACTTAATTCCACTTTGAGTCGAATTATTTTTTATGTTGTATAATATTCACAAGCACAATCAGAATTTAACAAGTCTGTGGTGAATTGGCAGCATTGACAAAACATTGTTTTATCCTCATTTATAATTATATGCATACAACTTATAAAAATTTAATATAAAAATGGAAGAATTTTCTGATACACTATGTGTCACTCATAATAATAATAATAATAATAATAATAATAATAATAATAAAGTAAATAAATACAAATAAACTCTTGAATGTCTAAGAAATCTTGTTCTAGTAAGGCTTATAGAAAATCAGTCACAAATTATAAAATGTTGAAAATATAAATTTTTTTAACATTTTTTGCTAGCATTATAATAAAAAAAAGTAAGAATGTCTATAAAATGAAAATAAATCAAAATATTTTTTATATGTTTTATTGTTATTTAAAATATAATAATATTTTGTATTTTTCATTTACGAAATTAATTCATTAAATTACTAAAAGCGAGGATTAATTGGCGATGTTAAAAGAAAAACTACTGAATGTCTAAACAATCTTATTCTATTTTATAAAATGAAAATAAGGCCAATTTTTTCTTGTTGATTTGTCTTTTGTATCATCGTAAAGTATATGAAGTTATGGATATAATTGAACCAAAATTCATATATATATATATATATATATACCTACTAAAACACAATTATACATTTACATTAACCACGCTATGTAGCCAAAACAAATAACAATATATCAACTGAACTCTAAACTATAACCAATTAAAACTATAAAACAAAAATAACCAAACTCAAAATACTAACGAAAAATCAATACCAGGAAAATTAAACCTGAAGGCAGGAGGGCATGGCTAACAACATGCGCTGCAGGGTTAAAACCGGCTTTTACGTTAACAACGTCCCCCTTCTCCTGCCGAGACCAAATTAATTCAAGCTATCAACTAAAATACCAAGCTACACACAGCAGCAACCAACTCTATCTGAATCCATCCAACAACTGATCAAGACCACCCTTAGCATTCAAAAATGAATTCATTTCATTTCTATATTTACTTCTACCTATAAAATTGATCGTGTTTCTCCTTACAAAGTTCACAGGGTAACCTTGCATCAATGCCATGTTAATCCACTCCATGAACTCGCCAACCGCATCGCCAAATCTTGAACATAACCTTTCAATACGAACTAAACCGTTTGTAAATACATTTCTAAATACTGAAATATGTACGTTCGATTCAAAATTTAAGATTTTTAAAGTTTTAAAATCGAAATCATTTCTCTTGTCGTAAACCCTTGTTATTAAATTGTCATTCTCCAACACTAAATTCACATCCAGATAATTGATGTTTTTAATATTTCGGGAGGAGAGATCTAGTTTTAAAGTATTTGGATAATATTTAAAATCTAGGTTTACATTTTCGTTTTTTAATCCAACTATTATAACATCATCAATATACCTATAACTCAATATGTCTCTATTTAAATTATTGTTATTCTCATATATATGTAAGTAGATGTCAGCTAAAATTGAACTGCAACTCCCCCCCATTGGGATTCCACGGATCTGTTTAAATACTCTGCTCCCCTCATACAAGTACAGTAGAACTCCAATTATCCGAATCAATTGGGACCGGACCCTATTCGGATAATCAAAAATTCGGATAATTGGATTTTTTCCAAAAAAGAGGTATATTTTAATTAATTACTGTATGTATGTTGAATATGGGAGAAAAAATATTTTTAAAGAAAAAGAGCTTTAAATTAAACAAATGTAAATGCAACACTATTACATGTTAAGCGTATTTACAAGTGCTGTACATTAGTACAGTATGTACGTACCGTACTGTAAAT
Source organism: Maratus michaelseni (assembly GCA_963931845.1). Taxonomy (NCBI): domain Eukaryota; kingdom Metazoa; phylum Arthropoda; class Arachnida; order Araneae; family Salticidae; genus Maratus; species Maratus michaelseni. Next base: position 302,352,806 of record OZ007589.1, read on the forward strand.
GAAAGTCATTACTTGCTGAACATCTCGGTCAAAGTAAGCTGTTTGACAGTCTTCGTCTGTTTTCGAGGAGCCAAGTCGCACATCCGCTTGACAGTCAGAAGTTGCATGTGGTCACACTCGGGCTGACGCTCCATCCACTTCTACGCAGTTTCAAGGCCGGCAAATTCTTCACTAGATGATGGTCCCGTGTATGCTTCAACTTCGACATTAAGGTCATCTTCTTCTTCGACAATTTCTTCTCTCACACTTTCAATGAGTTCATCATCATTTAGAATTTGAAACCCAGCGTCTTCGCGGCGGGAAAGACAGTAGCGCGCGTAGACAGAACCATTATTTTGGGAATCGCAGTACGTTTCCGTCTTCATTTGTTTTTTTCTGAAATTCTGAAAGCGATTCGGATAATCAGCGATTCGGATAGTTGGAGTTCGGATAATTGGAGTTCTACTGTAATTCTCTTGCACTACCAATTGAAACAAGTTAATAAACCAATCTTTATCGCTATCTATATTGCCGTTTTTATTATAAAAATCTATAACCTTTTCCTTTAAGTCCTGTTGGTTAATTGTGCTGTATAGGTCTGCTAAATCATATGCAAACAAACTCTTTAATATATATATATATATATATATATATATACACTGCAAAATAAAAAGAAAAAAATTTGATTTTACAGTATAATACTGGCATCACAGCTGGCAGTATTATACCGTAAAATTAATAGTAATAAACAGTAAAATAAACAGTAATACGCTACCGCACATGCGTATACTTGTAATATATAATTTTTGGATAGTTGTAATAAACAAAATTTTTCGCATTTTTTGATATATTAGTCGTTGAATAGACTTCATTACGAATTCCCTCCCATGCATTAGAAACTTTTACTGACAAAAAACTTGAAGTGTAATTTAAAAAATTACTCTTTTGAAGTATTAACATGTATAAGAAAGAAGAAAGTTTCGGGATTGGTACATCCGACTAGTTTTTTAGGCTTTTCTCATTCAATATTTTAAATTGGAATTTTTTTGATACGCCCTATGTCACTTAACACCATAAAATAATAAATTTTGTTAAAATCTTCTTCAATTAAAACTTACAGAAAATCCGTCAAAAGTTATAAAATGCTATTTAATTTTAGAATTTTTAGTAGCATTATAAATGATATTTAGTAAACTTTGTAAAATGGAAAACAATTCATGAAATTTGTCCATTTTGTCGCTAAAAGAGATGATTAATTTATCTATTTTAAATTTAATATAATTTTCATGCTTTATGTGTACTTAATAATTTTAGTAGGATAAACAGAAATGTAAAGTCTTATTTTAATGCTTTTTCTTTTCGTTTAATATATGCCTCTTAATAAAATCGATTAGGGCAAATGGAATTATGCATAAGTATTATTTACGAACTATTTTAATTAAACATTTCTGGTACACAACAGTACTAACAAACAGTGTTTTAAATTATTTATTTATTAAATATAAAACAGAACTAATCGTTAGACAATACTTTTTTACTAAAGAGACAATACGTCACTTCTTTTTTCAAAGAAATATGAAAACAAATATACTTATAAACCTAAAATGATCTGTCATATTTATAACTAATTGATTTCCTTCAACAAATACTATATATTTCTTAATTTAAAAGGGTGATAAGTTGATTTAAGAAAATTAATTGAAATTGCTCAATTCTGTATCATCTTTTCAAGATTTACCTTCCCTTGCCTTAGAGTTTCGTGAAGAAAATGAAACAAGTAAAACTGTTGAAATTAAAATACGTTCAAAATACAAATTAAATTTGACTAATTTTTAAAAATTTTAGTAGGATTTTTTTTATGACTGTCATAAGGTTTATCTTTTCTTTTGTATTAACTTCCACAGTTTGAATAATTTATTTTTATTTTCACAATTTTAACTGCAGTTTTTGGAAAAAGGGTATAAAATAGTATAATTTGTATTAATTTTTTTTATTCAATGTATTACTTCTTTAAATTAAAGGAACTATAAATTTCCTTTAATAACAAATCATATATTTACATTACTCTAAAAATAATCATACTGTTAAAAATGTTGTTATAGGTCGAACCATCTTTTGGTGCAGCAGTAGCTGCACCCAAAAGAGGGTGAAATCTTGCTCCGGCATTTGGTGATTCTGTTGTAACGGCACCTCAAAATGTTGGAACAGGATTTCACCCTGTTATGGTTACAGCTACTCCAGCACCAAAAATTGGTTCAACCCACCTTAGTGGTTTGCAAGGGCCGAAATTTTCCGACCCGGGACCAGCCCGAGCCGGACAAAAGCTATTTTGGGCCGGCTTGGCGTAAAACTAAAAGTTCGTCTCGGGCCCGCAGTTCATTTCTCATCCCGTACAAAAAACAATGGAATCTGGCCCTGCCCGGTCCGTCTCGACTTAATTTCTACAAAAAATCCCGACTTTTCTTAAGATACCTTTAAAGAATACTGCATACATATTTATACGAAAATTTTACAGTATATTCTAGATCTAGAATCTAGACTAGATGTCTTCAAGCCATAGAATACAGAATAGCAACAATAACTTATTACATTTAAATAAACTCATTAAACAAATTAATATAATTTAGAATAAAAGAAAAAAAGATCGTTGAAACATCATAACTTTTGAAGCTGTATAAAAAAAAGGGGTAACATTCTGAATCGTCCTCTGCTCAAGTCTGCTGAAAAAATAAAGCCTGAGCTCAAACACAATGTAGCTGTCCAATGCAGATATCTACGATATACATGTTAAATTTCTGTATTGGTGTTGCGACTGATGCAGCACATTTATACTGATTCAATTAATTAAAAACACTGTAACTACATTATATTCACAATATAAAATAAAGCCGGCAATCTTCAATGCTACTAAAGTTTTTATTAACAACAAAATTATTAGCACTGTGACTGCCATATGGTCTCTCTCTCTCTCTTTTTTTTTAATTAAATATTTTCAAAATTAAAGCAAAAAGGGAAACTTTTTCTTGTACATTCTGTTCCAAACGTCAAAATAAATTAACTAACATCTAAAAACATTTATTCCATTAAGGCTTACAGAGAGTCAGCTAGAAATTATAAAATGTTGTTTAACATTTCGCATTATTTTAATAGCTTTATATAAAAAGGGGAGTTTTATAAAATGAAAAGATATCCAAATATTTTTTGTATACTTTATTGGTATTCTTTGAAAGTATTTAATATGTTGTTTTTTAATTATATGAAATTTAATCATTTACTTTCTAAAAGCGATTATATTTGTTCATTGTGAGTTAAGTTTACAATTTTTCTTGTTTTCTGTGCACTTATAATTACAGTCGAACAAATAGATAATAATTAATTTTATAATGAATATTTTTGGTAATGAAAAAATTATTTCCCACGTAAGATAAATAATGTCTTCTAAATGACATCGATTACAGCAAATGAAATTATATAATTTAATTGCAGTTAACCAGTACAATTTGCGAACTATTTTCATTACTCTAAAAAATAATCATACTGGCTAGTACAGTTTTGGATTATATTTTAAATATTAATTATAATTAATAGTTTGATAGTAGTTATTATTAATGAAGCAAATAAATCAATAAATATATTTTTTTAAAGAAAAAATAAAAGGAAAATATATATTAAAACATTAAATAATATGTCATTTCTTTTATTAATTGATTTATTTTGATAAATATTATTTTTTAATTTCATTTATATATTTCATTCATGATATTTTTGAATAAAATAAAACTAAAAGTCGAAATTATACTATTTTATTCTCCATTAAAAATAAATAAATAAAAATTTTTAATTTGAATTTATTACAAATGGAACAATCAAAATTGCGAAAGCAAATATGAAGTACTATATTGGATTCCCAATACATAATAAAATCTGCTAGTCTTTAGAATTACTGATAGATTTGATTAACAATAAAGTAAGATGAATAATGTGTTTAATGTTATTTAAATTTAATTGTTCATTCCTTGTTTGTACTTACAATTTCAGTCGAATAAGTGAAAATTAAAAATTTAGTGTTAATTAATTTTACAACGCCAAATATATGTCTCTAAATGAAATTGATTATGGCAAATAAAATTAGGCAATTTTAAATGCATTTACAAGTATTTCTTGCGAACTATTTAAATTAAACATTTCTCGAAAACAACTGCAGTACCAAATGCGGTTTGTAATTACTTTTTTAAATATTTTGCAGAATTAATCGGTGCACAAGTTTTAATTAGAGAAACAAGTAAGTCAAGTAACATATTTTAAAAAGAAAAAATGAAAAGAAATAGACTTAGAAACTTTAAACATTCTTTCATTTATTTAATTCGTTGATCTTTTTGAGCAAATATTATCTTTTAATTTCATTAGTTTAATGGTATCATAAGTTGATTAAAAAAAGAACACAAATCTAAAATGTACTGTTCTTTTCTTCATGAAAAATGGTAACATTTTGAAAACAAAACAAATTAAAGAATTATTAAAGAATTAGAAACACATATCAAAGAAAATGTAAAATACTACAACCGGAAAAAAAAATATACCCAGGAACATTGGTAGAAAATAATAGGCAGCTACTTTTCAAACATTTTCCAGGAAACGTTTTTTGAAAATATCAGAAATTTCTAGGAAGCTCGATTTAGATACTGTTGTCTTCAATTTCGATCAGGAATATTTCACAATACAAAGAAAAAAATGCCAAAAAACTACTTTTTGGGGCAACTAGCTGCTCATTATTTCGTGTATATTGTTTTCATTATTTAATGTATTGATTATTTAATGTATATTGTATTCATAATACGAAATAAAGCCCACACATCTTAACAAATTATCTATATTAACAAATAGAAGCGATGATTCATTTGTTCATTGCTAATTAAAATTAATTAATTCATGCTTTAAGCGCACTTACAATTTAAGTCAAATAAATAGAAATTTAAAATTTAATTTTAATTAATTTCCTAACGCCAAATACGTGCTTTTAAATGACATCGATTACGACAAATGAAATTATGCAATTTAAATACACTTAAAATTACTATTTAAGAACTATTTTAATTAAACATTTCACGATGACAATGGTACTTATATTTGTAATATCAGGGGCAATTCATCGTAAAACAATAATTTTTATTAAAAAAACAAATAAGTTAATTAATGATTTTTTTAAAAGAAATACAATTAAATTGTTGTAGATATTCTATCATACATTTAAAGTGTTTGGTGATCTTTTTTTGTCAGCAAATATTATCTTATAGCTGCAAAGGTTTAAAAAAAAGTAATAAATTTAGTTAAAAAAAGAAAAAAAAAAGATCGAAACTGTTTTATGCTTTTCTCCATTAAATTTTTTTTTAAAATTAATATTAAATAAAGCAATAAAACTATAAAAGTTATGTAACTTACTATGTTGTACACACGGTACAAAGTGAAGCCAACCAATCTTTAAAACTGCCAGAAATTTATATTGACAACGCAAAAATAAAAAAGAATATCGTGTTATCGTAATTAATATCGTAACTCTTTTTCTTGATTTTAAGGTGTATTTTTTCATATTCATTCATCTGGAAAATGAAAATAAAAATGAAGTGATTTCTGGTACAATATACGTAATTCAATAAAACAATAATTTTTATTAAAGAACAAATAAGTTAATTAATAATTTTTTAAAAGAAATACAATTAAATTATTGTAGATATTCTATCATGCATTTAAAGTGATCTTTTTTGTCAACAAATATTATCTTATAGCTGCAAAGGTTAAAAAAGAAAAAAAAAGATCGAAACTGTTTTACGCTTTTCTCCATTAAATAATAATAATAATAATAATAGTAATAATAAATTAATTGATATTAAATAAAGCAATAAAACTATAAAAGTTATGTAACTTACTATGTTGTACACACGGTACAAAGTGAAGCCAACCAATCTTTAAAACTGCCAGAAATTTATATTAACGCAAAAGTAAAAAAGGATATCGTGTTATCGTAATTAATATCGTAACTCTTTTTCTTGATTTTAAGGTGTGTTTTTTTTTTCCTATTTATTGATCTGGAAAATGAAAATAAAAATGAAGTGATTTCTGGTACAGTATACAATACGTACGTAATTCAATAAAACGATAATTTTCATTAAAAAAACAAATAAGTTAATTAGGGATTTTTTAAAAGAAATGCAATTAAATTGTTGTAGATATTCTATCATGTATTTAAAGTGTTTGGTGATCTTTTTTTGTCAGCAAATATTATCTTATAGCTTCAAAGTTTTAAAAAAAGTAATAAATTTAGTTAAAAAAGAATAAAAAAAGATCGAAACTGTTTTATTCTTTTCTCCATTAAATATATATATATATATATATATATATATATATATATATATATATATATATATATATATATATATATATATATATTAAATTAATATTAAATAAAGCAATAAAACTATAAAAGTTATGTAACTTACTATGTTGTACACACGGTACAAAATGAAGCCAACCAATCTTTAAAACTGCCAGAAATTTATATTAAAGCAAAAATAAAAAAGGATATTGTGTTATCGTAATTAATATCGTAACTCTTTTTCTTGATTTTAAGGGGTTTTTTTCTATTCATTGATCTGGAAAATGAAAATAAAAATGAAGTGATTTCTGGTACAATATACGTAATTCAATAAAACAAAACAGTAAATCTAAAAACAAAAAACAAACAAACAACAACAAAAAAATTGTTGAGAAATAAAAAGCAAAAGAAATTATGCAACAACACAAATGAGAATAATGTAGCGCAAATCGAAAAAAAAAACGAATGTACATACCTACGTCATTCAAGGTCACTTGGTCCTTATCAGCAGTAGCAAAATAACCTTCGCTTTGAAAAACCGCAGAACTTTCCGGATGTCCCAATATATTATTTTCTTCGTTTTTAAAATTTTTATTTAGAATTTTTAAAAATGAGTAAATAAAACAAAACAAAACAAACAAACAAACAAACAAAAATATATATAAGAGTGCATGTAACATACTATGCTATGTTCGCGGTAACTAAATGGACAAATTTAGAAAACTACTAGGAATTTACAATAACAACATCAAAATCTCTTATAATCATTTGATCGCTTTTCTTTTTATTGATTTTTAATATTTTCATTAATTATTTCAGAAAATTAAAAGGAAGAAATTTCTAATACGCTATATCTCACCTAACAAAATAAACCAGAGAATTAAATCTTATAAAATTGCTATGCAGTAATTTTTTTTTTTTTTTTTTTTTTTTTGAAAATATTTGTTTATATTCCAGAATTTAAAAAAAAAAAAAAAAAAAAAAAGCCGCGATTAGTCTGTAATTACGTTTCCATAGTGATAGTAAATATAGTTACGATGTAATTTCATTGGGAATGTAAAAAAAAATCCAATTTCTTAAACAGTATATTTTCATAAAAAGATTCGATTTCTAATACTTTGAATAGAGAAAAGTACCCATTTTATCCCGTTTGTTATTCATTCAGCTCCATTTTATTTGTTATTTTTTTGCTCTTATCCAATTTTACTTTATTATTTATTTAGCTTCTATGGATTCTCTAAATTTATGCAGAAACCACTGGCAAACAGTTGTAATCTCAAAGTCCTGCTCAATTATTCATTGCCTTGAAATCGCGGAATTAATGAAACGCATTAAACTAAATGCAACAGTTACGTAGCAATTTCGGTTAGATTCATATCACAATTGTTGAGTAGCCATAGCAACAGATGGTCGTGTAGAGAGCGAAATGACCGGAATCGGTTTTTATTTCCACCTTAATTTCTTCACCCCTTTAGCTAATGCAGAAATCATTGAACTAACATAGCTCGTGAGTATATGGAGTGTTAAATCTTTGTTTTGAACATTATGTGTAAACTTTTATTTAGGTTGTATTGATTTCGTTCGCTGGCATAGAATATGAGAGTAACTTTGAAATTTTCACGAAACAGAGGATATGAGCAGAGAAGATATGTACTAAAAATTGTCAAGTCAGATATGTAGAGTTTTTCCTCTTTTATGTTTGAAGACAATAATTTGTAGCAAGAATTACAATTTAACTATCGGAGAATAAAATTTGAGAGAAAGGAAAATGGATTTGATCCGGTTTGCATTACCGCGCTATGATTTTCGACGATTTTAAAGTGAGGCTAAATTAAATACGATGCCTAAAATTTGTATGTGGAAATGAAGTTCTTCTCCTGTCACTGTATTCAGATGGTTTGCAGAAATTCGTAGAGGTTGGAATTCTCTCCTGGATGAAGAATACACAGAAAGGCCTTTCTTAGCTCTAGTCTAAGAAAATGTGTGCGTCATAGGAAAAATGTTGATGGATGATAATCGTTATACCTACCAAATGATGCAGGAGGAATTTAACTTTGGACACGCAGCTCTACATAAAATATTTATTTTATGTACACGAAGAATTGCACATGAACAAAATGTCGTTGAGTCCCCCATAATTTGTAACAGAACCCCAAAAGGTGACGCATGTCAGAATCAGTAAAAAAAAAAAAAAAACTAAAATTATTTTATGATTATGGACACTGTGCATAATTTCTAAAATCAAAATTGGGGGTGGAACTTGCATACATTTTTTGACGTTCCAAGTTCCAACACATCAAAAAGTAAAGGATTTGAAGATGACCCCCAAATCAACAATGTTGACGATTATAATAAAATAATAGTTAATATTAAAATTTTATCAAATTTGTCAAAAAGCTGTTAATGAATTATGAGTACAAAGTTAGATAGATATTAATATTTAATATTATTTTATTATAATCGTTATTTGATTAATAGTGCTTTGAGTTGCAACTTTACCCATATGTAACTTTGTTTGTGTTATTAAAAAAACTTTTTGAGTTGTAATTTACGAATATGTAATAATATTTTTCTTCATATTCTTAAATCAAAAGTTATGAGGTAAAGAAACCGGGACAATTATTTCTGTATTACAGTATTATATATTTAAAAAAGAACCTTATTGTCTTTCGAAGTATTCCCCGCTGAATGTAATGTATTTCTGGCGAGTGTTAGAAACTTCTAAAATAGTCCTCATTTGCTACTGCTATAAGTTTCTTGGTAACAACAGTTGGATATCTGAAATGTTTCCAAATATGTGTCCTTTCATGCCGATTTCAGTCTTAAAAATAGAATAAAGACTAGTGGCGAAAGATCAGGGGAGTATGGAAGGTGGGACGACTCAGTAATCTGATGATGGGCGAGGAATCGTTTCACACACGTAGCAGTATAAGGTCATGCATTATCGCGAAAAAAAGTGCCGCTTGCATGATCCCGCAGCAGCGAATTGCAGCCGCATGCAACGAATACGCTCCAACCCAATTTGAAACAGGATTTCATATTGATACACTGTTCCATGGCACAATGCACTAATAACTGTTACGCTGTAGATATCGCGAAAACAAAGTGTACAATTTACGTAAGACAGGAAAGAATGTAATGTGCATGTGTCAGCGCGTCGGGCTGTTGACATTTTCGAAAGGAGGGGGATTCAACTTACTTAACAGTCTCCCTTGTATATACTTATTTACATTAACTATAGAAAAATATTTCTGTTTTACGAATAAAAATACGTGCCTTCGCTTTAAAATTGAATCATTTTCATCCTCAAAAGCATCCCACTAAATATATATATATATATATACATATTATCTTGTTTAAATTTTAATGACTTTTTATCTCTTTATTCACTACAATGAAATAACACTTTTGCCACAATTTATTACTGAAATTTCAATAAAAATTTTGTATAAATTAATATCTTGGACATTAATTTAAATTTCGATAGATCACCATTTCTCAAAGTGTGGCACGTGAACGCAACGTGTCCCCCTGAAAAGTTTTACACAGTTATGTACGCTAAAAAGTTTTACAAGATATGCGACGAGACAAACATATAGACTAGATTTTTAAAGATGATTTACTACTGTACCTCAGTAAGTTAACACCAACATTAAACTAGTATAATGTGGCTGTCACAAAACTTTCTTCTATATAAATCAAATCGTCTGCAATCAAAATTAAATGACAATCTATTTATTCTTGAGATATTAGCTATTGCGGAATTCGTGAAAAACAGATCACAGCAGTGAAACCTGGTGAACGGTATACACCCAAATCTAATAAGGATTTGTTTATGTCAAGGTCTAACAGAATATGAAGTTTGGTAAAATTCCGTGCATTAGTTCTTGAGATATACCTATATAGAAAATCGTGAAAACAGCAGCATAGCAGCGCCGCTTGTTCGGCGATTTACAACAATACCTAATCAGCATGAATTTATGTCAAGGTCTAACTGAATTTGAAGTTTAATTAAATTCCCTGCAATAATTCTTGATATAGAGCGCCTACAAAATTTGTGTCGCATACAGATTCACGGACAGACATTTTCTAAAAATAGTCAAATTGTATCCAGGACCCACTAAAACGTATAAATCCGTCGAAAACCGGAAGTCGAAATTTTTCACCGATCCTTGTAAGGATAGGTTTCTTCTTGTAAAGATAGAAGAAAGTAAAAATGTGCAAAATTAAACATGCGCATATGTCACATTAATGAAAGTTATGTTTATTTGTATCCATTTTTTAGTATCTTTGTTCACAGTTTTCTGTTCAGAACTACTATAATAAAACAAATAGAGAGTACGCCAGGAAAATGAATTTATTAAAGTGGGTACGTGAAGCATAAAAGTTTGAGAACAGCTGGATAGATGATAATGAAAAGCATTTTATTTGACTAAATTTTAAGTAATCTCATATGGCTAAATTTTGTTCGACACTAATATGGTCATAAATTTCTTCATCGCACGCTCTAAATCAGTAAAAACCAGAATTTTGTATTATATTCTTCATTCTAATTGTTTCTGTACGCATCTTGCATTGAAACATATTTTAGAGCTCCGAAGACGAACTTTTAATCAGAATATTATCTAGATTACACCATCTGAACCCCATCAAATTAAGCTTCTTACACCATTACTACAGAGCACCATCAAAAGCTAGTTCAAGCAATTCTGCTCTTTTTTATTGTAGTTATTTTCTTTTCGCAGAAACTAGCTTTCGCTGAAAGTATTAAATTTGTCTGAAGATATGAGATCATTTTTATGATTTTCCCGCATACTCTTATAAATGGCACATAAACACTGAAATAAACTTCCAAGAAATACCACGTTATGATGATAACCCTCATTACAAAATAAGTAGTATAACATGGAATGTTGTATTTTTAAATATACGCAGGATAACACTCACATAGCTCGTTCGTGTAGGCTAATTTTCTTAGACAAAAATTTTGTGTCTCAATTAAAATGACCTATTGTATAAACAAAACTTCTTTTGTTTCGATAATAAAATGTAAATATTTAAAATTATTTTTAAATTCAGAAACATTTTATAAACACAAATAAGGATATTTTAAATCTTAACCGAAATATACAAATTATAGGTCATTTTAAAATACATTCATTTTCTATACAAGGTGAGTTTCATGATAATCCTGCAAGTCATTTTCCCAAAACCGCATTTTCGCTTCAAATTAACCGTTTTGAGTCAAAAGACTTTAAAAATGAACATTTTTTATGATGTACACCGTGAAGTTCTTTTCTTCATAACTTTTATTCTGTTATAATATTTTGAAAATATATATATATATTACAAATTAATTACATTTTAAGTTGAGCAAATAAAAATATATTTTCAATGTTTTGATCGGTTGAAAGATACCTAGATTTTTAGTATGGAAGTAAAATTGAACTCTCAATCATTTGAAAAGCTTTACAAGTTTTAGATTTATTTTACATAAAATTTGAAGAATTACATCAGCCAACGTAGCAACCAGCGTTGTCATCTTTTTTATTTTGAAATTCCAAATTTTCACCAGAAAGTTTAAATAGTTATTTTTGCTTTATATAACAACTAGCTGTTACGTCACGTAACATTGAAAGAAGAATAAATGCATTAATTAAGCAAAATATTTAACTCCCGATATTTAAAAACGTAAATATTTAACTAACTGTTTGTCACATTTCATAGGAGACAATACGGTACAATACGGTATTTCTTTGTTATAGGGGCCTTGACATAACTCAGTTTTAAAAAAAGTTAAATTTTGTGCCAAATAATCTTAAAAATGAAATTGCAACCATTGTAGAAAGGAGGGCCAAATAAAATCGTGGAAATCGACGAATTGGGTAAAATCAAATGTCGATTTTTTGATAAACCATTTTACTTTTAACGACTATGTGAAATGTGTAACAGCCATCCATCAAAAATAATTAATTGGAAATAGTATATGTTTTTTCTTTAAATTCAATTCTTGTGAATAGGGAGCAATAATTTGTACACAAAAAGGCAAGGAGTTTAATTTTGAGTCCTTGGTTTAATCGGTAGCTGAAACAAATATTGATTTCTAAATGACAATATGTTGGCAGCCGATTTTTGATTTGCAGAATAAGTTGATTCATAAAGTTTGAATATGTGGAAATATGTTTCTGTTTTTCGAAAATTTTACTGTAATCAAGATTTTGTTTTCACCATCTATTCAAATTGAAAATAATTTTTTTTTTTCAGTTTTAATGAGTAAATGGCGTGAAAAATATATTTATCCGTTTTATTTCTCCTTTTTATCCACAAAAATGGAGTAATTTATTTGTTGCCTTTTAAGAGAAATTTCGTTAACATTTACAAAATAATAGAGGAAAAGGTGTAAAAACGGGCACAGGTGTAAATATGGTGCCATTTAATGATATGAGATAGAACTGAGCAGTTGGAATCATTCTTTTAACTAGTGTAGATGCAGCGTGAGTTACTGTGTGAAATGGTGTTTATTCTGGACTGCAAACTTTTGACACGTATCTGAAATCGTTTTCTTTTCATGTTCTTATGGTTAGTTTAAAATAATTTCACATTGATATCCAGAAAGCGGAGATCCTAAGCTACTTTTAAAAGCACGCAGTTAGTCATGCACATCTTTAGGTTGGATGTAAAAGTGACCATCTTTCTTAGATGGCATTGGTGTAAATATGGGCACCCTTTCTTGGTGTAAATATGGGCCCCATTTTAGATGCTTCTAAAACACTTCAATGTTCCCCGGGAACTTGTAATGCAGTTTCTATGTTCAATATATCTCTTGTTCCCAACATTAAGAAGAGAACCACTATTCGTGGACGCAAAGGAACAAGGTCCAACATCATCACTGCACCATATAAAAATCAGTTGACCAAGTCGGTTGACAAAAGTTCTCTCAAGAAGACGACCTTGAGTTTCCCCATGATAAGAGACCGGCCAAGGGGCAGGGGTAAAAAGATTGGATTCATCAGGTTACAACGACCCTCCCCTTGTGGACAACGATGATGATATCAACTATGGAGATAAAACAGACTCGAGCGATGCAACTTGCATCTTTTGTGATGGAAAGTTCTCTGAAGAAACTCGCGGAGAAGTATGGATTAAATGTATTATGTGCCAAAAGTGGCCATACTTAGATTGTGCTGGGGCTGAAAGAGCCAATTATGTTTGTGATTTTGGTAAATGATTTTTTTATGTAATAAATAAATTCTTTACCATTTTGTATTCTTTTATCCTGTTTTAAAACATTTTAAACTTTTTTTGTTACTTTTTTAGAGAGGGGACCATACACTCTCAAAAATGAATACTCAAATTTCAAGAAATTTTCTTCGTTTTTGACGAAACGGTTTCCTGGGAAATGCTCCGAGCAAACATTTCGTCAAATCGAGTAAATTTGCATCCTCAAACTTACAAAGAAATTAGTTTCGTCAAATTGTTTCTTTGACGAAAGTTCACAAAAAGGTTGGTGCTGCCATCTATCGGAGTTTTTAGAAGCATCAATTGACTAGGGTAAAAATAAGATGACTTGGGATTCGTTCGGATTCGAACGCGCGATGTTTAGCTAGGCAGCCAAGTGCTATATCCACTTAGCCAGCGGGACTTCGGAATTGTTTGATTTTAAATGTATTTATGAGATGTTGATGTGTGTTTATATTTTTAGAAAGCAGATTGTCATTTTATCGGTGCTGTTATAATTTCTGAATGTTTTAATTAATCAGGCTAGATTATTATTATGGTTTTTCTATGGTTAATAAATAATTAGAAAATGGCTTGATTAATATAATTTATTAGAGAAATTTCTTTTGTTCAATGAATGATTAAAATATGATCTAATTAATTTGTTGATCAGACATAATTAATTTTGAAGTGCATATTTTTGAGGGAGTTCATCAATTTTAGCGGATAAGATTACTGTTTATAGAGGGAGGTCAGTTAAACATATTTTAAATTTGATTGTTATATGAATATATTTCTTAAATAAAAAAGAGTTCCTAAAATTGTGATTTTTTTTTTTTTTAACCATTGGGAAAATGTTGATGCTTTCGGTCGAAAATGGACCAAATGATGTTCGCATTTTACTATTTCAACCGTTTTTAACGAAATTCTGTAACTTTAGAAGAATTTTTTAAGCGTTTTTAACGAAATTCTGTAACTTCAGAAAAATTTATCTTTGAATAGGCAATAGAAATGCATCAAATCGTTACAAAAAGGATAGACGCAAATTATCGGATATAAAAAATAAAGTAGAAATTTGGTACATTCCTGTTATAGCGGCCCCCAAGGATGAAATATTTTTGTTTCTGTTTTCATTAATATATTGTAAATTTAATACTTTCGTGTATTCTTTTTTTTTTTTTTTTTTTTTTTTTGAACGATTTTTTAACAAAAATAATCTGGCCGGGAATGGGGAAACATTTTTGTCAAATATTTGAGATTTTCCATTTCATTAAAAATCACTTAATTTTGAGACGAAATAATTGTCAAAAATGACGAAATATAGCTCAAGAATTGCGGAATCGTCAAAAGTAAGAGTTTTATTTTTGACAGCGAAGAAACAGTTTCGTCAAGATATTTGAGGATTCGCGTTTCGTCAAAAACCACGTGACTCTGTAACGAAATGATTGTCAAAAATTACGAAATGAGGCCTGAGGATTGCGGAATCGTCAAAATTGAGTGTTTTATTTCTGAGAGTTATTTGCACCCCATTTTTTCTGGTGCCTTTTTAAAAGCTTTTTGTAAACCTCCATTTTCGAATTGAAATAATTGATACTAAACATTGTTTTGCCTCCTATCATTTAGTAAACTTGTAGTAGTTGTTAATAAAAGGTTAAAAATTTAGAATTTTTCAAAATGAAAGTCACTTTAAGTCAAAAACAAAAAAAAGTGCCCATATTTACACCTTTTCCTCTAATAATAATAATAATATATCAAAACGTAGTTCAAAATTTTAAATTCTGAGAGTTATATGACATCCTCGGATCAATGATAACTGGTGTTAACTAAATCGAGTTGCGTTCGATAATCTAAGAGGAGTAGTTGCGAAATAGAAACAGACGATCAGATTTTAATATAATAGATTCTTGTTCATTTTTCTTTTTCTAATAATCATGATGAGAATTTTGGCATCAAACTCTCATCTGTATGTAACTGATATTTTCATGCTTAATAATCAGTATAATTAAACAAATATTTCAATTTTTCGTTTTAAATATGACGTGGAACTCATCTACTTTCTATACTTACCGATCCTTGTATTATGAATGTATGGAACGGATTCGTGCTTCTTTTAAAACATATTTGAAAATTCCCGTTTTATTTCAAATATGACATCACTTTGTTCCGAGAGAAATCTCTTTTTTTATTGATATAATTCTTGTTCATTTCCTTTTCCCGGCAATCATAACGTGGATTTTGGCAGAAAACTCACATATGTTTAGTTTAATAACCGACATTCGAGATTATTAATTAGTCGCGAGAAAAAGATATTTCAGTTTTTCATTTTAAATATGACGTCATTATGCATCTACTTTCATTATATACTGATTTTTATGCTTCTTGTATATTATTACGGATATTTGAAATTGCAAGTTTTATTTCCAATATGACGTTATATTTGTCCAAGCCAAGGAGGATCCTTTTCATAGTTTCATGGTTCGGAAATCTTTTCTTAATTATATAATTATTGTTTATTTTTTTCTTCTAATTATAACGCAATTTTTGCTAGAAAACCTCTTCTCAAAGTAATCAACATTCATACTTCATGTATAATAACAAACACTCCATATTTTTGTTTCAAATATCACGGCAATTCATCTTCTTTTCAATTTTCTTTAATTTTCATTTTTCACGTGGAAATCGTTAAATTGAAAATTAATTGTTGGGGAAAATATTATTCCAGGCTTTGTAGTTATTGGCAACAATAATGCTTAGCAATGTAAATTGGTTAATTAAATTTTACAGGAAAAATATTCATTGATTCTCTATAAAAATAATGAAATTTTGAATTATTAAGAAAAATATTTAAAAATAATAAACAGCACCTGCCCTATATGTTCATTTCTGGGTTATAATCCATCTATATGTAGCGATACAGGGCCATTAAATCATCCGTTTTGAGTTTACTTCAGTCAAACATTCACACACACAATTACATTTATAATAATAATTAGGATAGTTATTTTGTGAATAAATAAAATATATATGTATTACTTTTCAAAATTTTCTGGTGTGAATTTGGAGTTTCTGAATACAAAATCTACCAGATTTAGCAATACTGCTAACAACGTGTGCCACAGAGTCTCTAAGTTAATAGAAGGTTAATTCCATGCGTGGATGTAGTGTCAGTCACAGAGATGTAAATGGCTACGAAGTTTGACTACCAGTATTATAGTAAAATAAATTTGACTTAATTCAACTATATTTATCTGCAACTAAATACAGTGAAGATTTAGAAAAAAAAAATACCGGTGGCCAAAATCGTAGAAGTCTGCGGTTATGTGACATACATTACATTCACGCTTGGAATTAGCCAGAACTAAGTTAATTAATGCCTTTGTTCTAAGTACATGTGTGAATGTATATAAAAAATTTAAATATAATGAAAAATGAGAAATTTGCAGAAATAAAAATTGGCGTAGATCGAAAAAAAAATTAGCAACGAGACATTACAATTATGTCAATTCTAGAATTAAAAAAATTATTCTCAATATATTTATGATAAATAAGCTTTTCTGTGACGAACAATATATGAAAAATGAACACATATTTATGAGAAATGAGCTTTTCTATGACAAATAATATTTAAACGAAAAATAAACTTCTGCTACATCCTTGGAAAAGATTTAAGACATTTGATCTTGAGATTTTATCTTTTTATACTTTTCAAAAATTCTGGCTCGCACAGGAAATAGTCTTTTTTTTTTTTTTTTTTTTTTTTTTTTAAGCACCATTTTTTTTCATTTAGCGTTAATACGTATTAAAAAAGAAATAAAAAATACGTTCTTAAGAATTTTAATAATTTTTTTATCATTAATTATAATATTTTGTTTTGAATTTGCTGGTTCCGACGAAGCATTTTGTTTAAGTTAGAAATGAATAAAAATTGCGTGAATTATATTTTATATGTTTTTATCGTTAAACATTAGTATAGAGCGTGTATTTAACCATGTGTAAAGTGTGCTGTGATTTAAAACAAGAAAGGAAAATCATGCGTCAGGAATATATTATGAAATACTTTCCAACATTAACAGACTATTATTAAGAAATTTGATTTTTTTTCATCAATAAAATCTATCATATAGTCCATCCTGTTACCGAATTCTTTTGTGCGTCCTTGTAAATGAGGCATAAATGGTGAGCACTGCATAATGTATAGAAAACATGTTGTAGTGCAATTCAGTGATACTTTTTGATTTTATTACGTTTGAAGTATCAGCACATCATTAAAATTCATCGTTAACGATTTTAAACCATAGATCATAATGAAAATTTTGTGCATCTTTGTATACGAACTATAAAAGCTACTTATTAAAAATTCCTAAGCAAGCATTTTTAAGTCCACCTTAGCGATGTATATCAATTTAATTATATGTTTGAAGTATTGTAAAACATTAAAATACATCGAAAACGATTTTTCCCATTATACTAAAATGTAACAGAATTCTTTTGTATGTCTCTATAAACGAAATATAAACGCTACACACTCCATTTCAATAAGAAACATTCTATAGTAAACATCAATAATACATAAAAATTACATTGCAATCCCAGAATATTTACGAAAATTACAGTACGGACAGACTGGCGGCCAGACAAACCGAATTCATAATCAACTTACAACTTACCGGGTGAAACATTGTTGTAACATATGTGTTTCACTATGCAAGTTGTGATTGAGTTGATTTTTGCTTTAAATTACTCTAGCAAATGTTTAATTGCATTTATTATCTCATCTATACTAATAAAAGAAAGTTTCGCTCTGTGTGTATGTGTGCGATAGCTAGGGAAATCTAGCGCACATAGAAGTCTGAAAATTTGGATTTAGGTGGTCTAAGGCAGGTCCTGATGAACCTGAGGATTTTAATATTTGGATAATTGTCCTAGATATTAATTAAAAACTCATCAAATGCTCATCTGTTTCTTTCCGAGTCGGTGGAGGTGTTAGCGCATGCCCAGAACTCGATTTATGCAGTGGACGATAATGAAGAAACATTTGAATGAAGAATGCGTTTATTTTGTCATACTGTTTTAACTTCTATCCAGGGCCTGATTATCCAAAAGGAACTTGAAGCACATGTCTCCCGTCTAAAATTTAAAACGGGCCCCAAAATGACTGTGAAAAGTGCCCTCCAATTCCCATTTTCCTTTTTTTTTACATTGTATTTTTAATTTATTTTGGAAAAGAAAGTTTGCTTAATCCAAGAGAAATTCCACGCACTACTTCACGAAACTGTTTTTACAGATAAATATAAATGTCATCAATAAGATTTTAATTAATCATGTCGCATCCTGATGTGCCTGTTAGAAACCACCCGGTAAATTGAGCATACAGCTATATGTACTAAATATATCTGAAGTATATACAGGGAACATAAAAAAGTTGTTTAATAAAATATATGTAACCTCGGCTAAGCTACTTCCGGGATTAATATTAGTATTATTGGTGAGTTTTCATGAATGAAGAAGTAAGAAAACTTTTACCAAATGAAAGGGGGGCCCAAAATAACAACGTGTTCCCCTAGATTCAGATGTTAATCGGACCCTGCTTCTATCGACTAAACCGTTTGGTTTATTTAAAAATGAAAAACATATTCTGAAGGAACGCTCTCTTACGCCTCAAATGCTGTAATCAATTCGAAAAAAAAAAAAAAAAATACTTGTTAACTAATTGTAAAACATTTTTGAAAAATTGTAGTTTTCCCATGTGGATGTTTTCCCCATACGGCAATGACCCTCAAGGGCGCAATATTACAGATACAGACAAACCAAACATTTGCTCTTAAAGCAAAAACCTTCTTCTAAACAACGGTATAGTTGGTTATAAAAAATAATAATTTTAACCTTTTCAAAAACACCGACAAACGCAGGTCATTTGGCGTTTGAGTTTGGACAACAAAAACTATTTTTTAGGTAGCTTTCATTATAAAAAGTTACCTATTGCAGCCGTTCGGAGGAAATCAATTAAAAAAAACCTTTGGTATATTGTCAGCGATCATGACCCCCAGACCCCAAAACCACCCTCTGTTCAAATGTTGATTTATATATATATACATATATATATTTAGATATTATTCAACATTCTATTTATTAATTAATTTCATTTATTTATTATTTAACTTATGGCTATCATTAAGATAGTAATTTGGTTTAATTATTAAACACTAATTTTCATCCATTACTTTATATTTACTTTTACCACTAGAGGGCAGCACTATTTTAAGTTGTTTTTTATTATTAATTTTTCCGTCTTAATACTTATTTATAACATAAAATTATTCATTAATACATCCTTTAATGTAATTCAATTTTCTATTTATTAATTAATTTCATTAATTTATTATTTAACTAATTGGTATCAATTAAGATAGTAATTTGGTTGATTTATGAAACATTTATTTCCATACAATTCCTTCGATTCAGATTATATTCACTTTTACTAATAGATGGCAGCACTAATGTTCCTGTTTATTTTATAATCCATTATATTTTAACATTATTTCTGGCATCACTGCAAAGAAATTTATATTTCTAAGCAATTTATATTTCTAAAATTGGCAACATGTTATGATTTTTTATGCAATTCATTCCCCAGTCATGTTGGAGTTTTCATGATGGTTCATGAACTGCAAGGTATCTTATTTTTATCTCTTTTCATCTTTATGGATTTTATACTTAATGTCTCTCTTAAATGTTCTCTCTGTAATTTATAAGTATGGCTTCTTTCCTTTTTTATATTGTATTTTATTTTTTATTTTATCACTGATTTGAATCATTGTATTTGAGATGTAGTCCCAATATCATATTTTTTAGCAATGTATGGCTAATATGATGATGAAACATCTCATTTCATTTTATTTGTGGTATTTAGACAATTGGGACTTGATAATTCTGTCTAAATTCCACAAATTTCATTTCATTTAATTCATTTAATTCCATATATTCAAATTTTTATTTAATTTCTTATTCTTTCAATGTTTTTGATTCCATATTCAGTGTGTTGGAGAATCTTTTATTGTCAACTAATTATTTCATACTTAATTAAATAAATGTTTAAGTTGGTGTTATGATAATGTTTCATTTATGGTTATATATATATATGGCATATGTAATGCTGTAATGCTCTTGTTTATGGACCGATATGAATGTGACTGATCATGTGTATAGGACATACTAAGGTCTTGACCAAGTTCGTTCGCCAGCTTCATCCGCCATCTTGTTTTAAAATGGCGGCCAGTTAAAAAAATTTAAATATTTAAAAATTCAAAAAAGTGTACGAAAAAATTATAAATTG
Organism: Maratus michaelseni; assembly: GCA_963931845.1. Taxonomy (NCBI): domain Eukaryota; kingdom Metazoa; phylum Arthropoda; class Arachnida; order Araneae; family Salticidae; genus Maratus; species Maratus michaelseni. The sequence continues at coordinate 302,373,706 of OZ007589.1, forward strand.
GAAAAAATGCTTCTGTTAAGTGTTATAACGTGACACAAGGATTCTGTAACATTTTTTGTTTTTGCTATATCTTAAAAAATGGCTGAGATATGGCAATTTGAAATTCTAGGGTGGCTGAGATTTTGAAACAATCTGATATTTGTTATGCTGTCACTCCCCTTTTTCATGAACCGATATGAATGTGACAGATCATGTGTACAGAACATACCAAGGTCTCGACCGAGTTCATTGGCCAGCTTCACGCGCCCTCTTTTTCAAAATGGCGGCAAGTTAAACTTTTTAATTTTTTAAAAAAATTCAAAAAGGTGTATAAAATTCATTAATTGAAAAAATTGTTTCCGTTAAGTGTTAGATCGTGATACAAGGATTCCGGAACATTTTTTGTTTTGGCTTTATCTTAAGAAATGGTGGAGATTTGGCAGTTTGAATTTCTGGGTTGGCTGAGATTTTAAAACAACCTGATTTTTGTTATGCTGTAATTCTCATGCTGAAATTCGCATTTCAATTTCAGGGTTCACGAAAATCGGGATTGAATCTTCTATAATAGGTTTCAAAGCATTTTAGCTTCGAATGTTTCAGTAAAATGAGTGGAATTTTTAAAAACATGGACTATGAAAGCTACCTTTTCCTCCCGGCACGGCCGGAAGTACTTTTTTAAACTTTGAAACGATCCTACGGGAAAAAGAAAAATATATATTTTCTATATTCGAGAACTTTTAACACTAATTATCAGTATTTTTTCACGATTTCGTCATTAAAAATATCAATTCCTACAAAATCGGGTTACAGATATAAAATAACACAAATTTGGGGTTTATTTAAGGTTATTATCACGGGCCCGGATAACGCCGGACGGTTCAGCTAGTATGAACCTAAAATCTACTAAACTTTATAGTAAGACTGAACCTCGACGAAATACTGAAATAATTTAGTTTGTTAGGTACGAGTTCTATGCAAATGTAACAACAACAACAAGATCACAATTTAACCAAAAATTTTAAAATCGGAAATTCAGGTCCCTACGAGCCTATCTTCGTCCTCTGAAATCAATTATGTAGGCCACTTCATGCCATAGGTTTCTGTGGTGGTCGTGCGCAGAAATATTTCATTACACGCTTTTATTTAACTTAACTTGGTCCATGCATACAAAGGTGGGATTTTGTAATTAATTGTTTAACCACAACCTGATGCGCAAGAGTTCTAGAAATTGTGCACAGTTCTCTGTTCCCGATGAAAATGCATTTTTCTCATATATTCTCAAATACCAATTAATAGATGAATATTAACTAAATTATGATTTTACGCTGAATAAAACATTTAGAAATCTGAAGAGATAGTTTATATGATGCTATTTTTGAAATAAATTCACTACCTCGCGCGATCTCAAGCGTAAATAAAAGCGATCAATTTTCCGTAATCGAAGCCTACACCAGATTCATTTATTGTAACGGAAATATCTTGGAACAACATCAATTGCAGTCATGAAATTAGGCATGATTTTAAAGATAAAAATTGAATGCTTATAAAAGGCAATTACAAAACACACACACACACACACACACACACACACACATTTATATATATACTTTTACATTAATCATATTTCATATATAAATATATGAATTAATTCTATCTATAAATTCGAAGTACATGCGATTATTTTAGGCTGTTGATCCAATATGAATCTTAGTGATATAAAGCACATTTTCAAACATATATTTTTAAGTAAGTTTAATATATATATTTTTTAAAGAATTCTTCTTCTTTTTTAAAAATCGTACAAAATTACAGCACTTTATGAAATATAAAATTCGAGCTGTGATATTGCTTTCATAAATAAATAAAGAACCAGAAGATACGTTTTGCTGGCTTTTAATGCATAAAGCTTCTTTTATGTCAAGAATTTATTTCAACAAAATGAAGTCAACTCAGAAAATATATAATACAAAAGCTGTCTAGACGGCGGTTTTTTAAACAAATTCAGAAATAAATACTTTCTTGAAGTGAAATATGTTTTAGATAAACAGTATCCCTAATCTACTATTTAAAAACTTTCTTTATTTAAACAAGAAAAAAACATGCATCAAGCATAGATTATGAAACTCTTTCTAACATATTCAGAATACTGTAAAAAAAACTTCTCCGTTTAAAAAGGTGAAAAATAATATCTAAAAAACAATTTGGAAAACGCATAGCACATCTGAAAATTGAATTTCAACAATTACCGTTGAAAAGTATTCAAATTATATTGTGAAGCCCTGTATATGATTTATAAATTTGTATATGTATACAGCATAGTTTTCTAATATTTAGCTCAGTTAACCCTTTCAAGGGCGGTGATTCATTTTTGGACCACCTAATTTAAATCCCGTAATGCCACATTGACACCAGAATTTTAGAATGAAAAATTTTCCTTTTATTAAGTACGTGAAGATCCACATACAGATCCACAGTGCATACGGCAATTTAGTTCTCTGTAATGTAACATCAAGTGATGTTGTGGTGCTACAGTGTGCGGATGTCAAAAATGTGTCTGATGTTTTCTGGTGCCTCGTGACATCAATATTGCTTGACTGTAACCAAACGCTTTTTAAACTTTAAAAACACTTGAACAATATGACTTTTGACCACTGTTAAAACATTCATATGACTATTGATCATTGTTGGTACCATCTGAGTTTAAACCGTCATAAGATATTTGTATCATCTTGCAATTTCTTCAACATCCACCATGCAGCTTCGACTTAGCCCCAAGCGATTTTCATCTGTTTTGTCCACTAAAAAACCATCTTAGAAGCAAGATTATGTTCACCGATGATGAAAAGGTTCAACTTGAAGTCCTGCTGTGGCTGAGACAGCAACCCAAAGAATGTTATGCATTTGGTGTTGGGACACTGATAAAACGGTGATATAAGTGCATAAATATGGGTGGAGAATATGTTGAGAAATAAAAATAGTTTTGAAGTGAATATCATTGTAAGTTATTATTTAATTATCTTTTGTGACTTACTTAATGACTTTCCCTCGTAGAAGAAAAAAAGCCCTTAAGTGGCCGACTATTGGTACTTTTATACTCTTTTTTTTTTTTTTTTTTTTTTTTTTTTTTCGTTTTGGTATTTTGACAAGATTTGGGAGAAAGCTTCCTGTTTTACTATTTTATTATATTATGATTATCTAACAGGACAACAACAAAAATTCATACTTGCATTTTAATTATTACTTACAGAATATTGCAGCAAAATAATCAGAAATTAATTCTCTAGTTTTCATTATATCTTATTTCCTCTTGATTATACGCTTTCAGTTTGATGCACGCAAATTTTATCTTAGAAACGCTAATTGGATTCCTCTAAGTATACGTCAATTGTAAGATACAATGTGACAGAAACATGGGAAAATATTTTTCAGGCAAACTCGAATAAATGCAAAACTATGTAGTTTCTTAATATGTTATTAAACAGGAAAGGAAATCAATGTTACACAATAAAACTAAAATTATATTTTGAATGTGTGAACCTTGTTCGCAGTCTATCCTAAAATGTTTAGAATCTTCAGTTTGATTTATTTTCTATCAAATATTTTAATTTTCAGATGTTAATCAAATTATCCATTTACAACTTAATTACATACAGTTCATTATACAAGTTATATGTTTGTATGTATGCATAGATTAACTGTATAGATGCCCAGTATGCACGTACAGCATGTGCCTGAACTCTACTGACCGAAAAAAGTAACTATTAAGAAAAACAAGAAAGAAAAACCATGTGTCAAGTATAGATTATGAAACACGTTCAACACTTCACGTATACTGTAACAAAACCTCGCCGTTTTATAAGATGATAGAAGATATCTAACTAAACAATCAAAAGCATAACACATTTCAAAACCCAATTGCAGCAATTACCTTCTCTAGTTAGAAAAGTAGTTGAATTGTTTTGGGTATACTTGTATATAATCTATAGATTTGTTCCGATTGTTATAAACATCACATATTAAGCTAAAACTTAATTCAGGTACAAAAACGCATGACACAACAAAAAGCACATTTCCAGCTTATGAAGCGAGTGTAGTACTAGTACGCAGTTTGGTCTATCATGGCTCAGCATTAAATTTAAAAGGCCGACTACTAAGGAATTTGCTGCTTTTAAATTTAACTTTCCATTAAAAAAAAATATATATATATATATATATATATATATATATTTAATTGCTGAGACATTATAAGAAAAGTAAGCATTAATACATACTACGGTTAAAATTATGTGCTGTTTTTAAAAGTTCAACTTTAAGTTATTTACAATGACAAAACTCTGGCGACAACTGGTTCAGCGATGGCTGAACACTAGATTTGATTATCTAACATATTGTTATACACTGAAAACGATTTTTTTCCCATAGATCTTTGAAACGGAATTTATTGATTGTCCGTTTAAAAGAACTATAAATGCGACACATAGTATGTTAACATTTAGATATCCATAACACAGTTGAAAATTTTTTCTTGAACAATTTCCGCCAATAATGGGAACTGTGCTTGAATTATTTTGTACAAAACTCTATATTATCTACAAATTGTTATAAACATCACATATTAAGCTAAAACTTAATTCAGGTTAAAAACGCATGACACAACAATGCGTTTATGAAGCAAGTATGGTAATTCACTGCAAACGATTTTTTCCCATAGACCTAGGTAACGGAATTTATTGATTGTCCCTTTAAAAAAACTATAAATGCGATACATTTAATCTTCAATAGCAAACAGTGTGACTTTTTTTTTTTTTTTTTTTTTTTTTTTTTTTTTTTTTTTTTGTGTGTTACTGAAACAATTATTTGATATTCTCTGACTGGTATATTATTTTTTTTAAATATTGCTTCAATATTTAAGTCAAAGTTTAGAATTTTATCATTGAAGACATAAGTCACACAAATTGCAGTTTATCTGTTCAAAGCAGTTTGACAGATATAGCACACGAATTGATAAAGACACATTCGCAAGATACTGCTTTTAATTTGTATTTTTAGTTATTTGTAAGTGAGAACAGAAATAAATTGCGTCGAAGGCTTGTTTCCCACAAAACTGTTTTTTTATTTTATTTTATTTTATTTTTTAACGAAATGCAATAATTAGCATATAGTAGTGTCGTCCAGTAGATATAATTAGTGTTATTTGATATGTCTAATTACACCTGACATGGAATAAGATTCGTTGTATGTAAATAAACAACTCTCATAGGTAAATATGTGGTACTTATTTGTATGTATGATACGTCATGCATTAAAAGGTTTAATATACAAGGTGATCATAAAGAACTTCGTAACTTTAAAATACAATAAATCATTAACAATAAAATCAAATATAAAGTTACAATATAAAAGACACAAATATAAAGTCAAAATGAGGGAAATGTTTATCAGGTATCTCATATGTTTAATTTGCACGATAATTTCAAAAACAGTTCAAATTGTTGCCAATTGATGGCGCAGCGATGTCTCGAAGTGTAAGAATGCGCGATAAAAATGTTTGTATTCCCAAATTTTGAAGTTAATTTTAACATTTTTACTTTTTTAGACAGCTTAACGACATCTATTGACAAAGTGTAAACTAATTGGTAATTTTCAATTAGCGCGGCGCCAGTCAAAGCACTAATGAAAAAAACCCTAAAAACATCACTGGGTGCAGGAAACTCGTTGTGAAGCAATCTCTAAAATGCATGAAACTCGTTAAAGCCACGGTTATTAATGCATGTCTCAGCGTTGTGCGCACAGTAAAACCAAAAAAGAAAACCACTGGATGCAGCAAACTCGATGAGCAGAAATCTATAAAATTCACGAAACTCGTTAGAATCGCGGTCACTAATAAATGTATGAGTGCTGCGCGCCCATGAAAGTTAAAGGAGTCGCTTACATACAAAAATGAAATGTTTCCAGAAATTCTGAAAGACTTTTGCAATTTTATGCCGCCTGTTTACGTTTAAATTTAATTTATGTCATTTGTTTAGTATTTATTATTTATATGTTGTCTTAATAAAATTTCAATAATAATACATATTCTTATTCTTGATTACAATTGGCGCCGTGCTAACGAAAAATACCAACTATTTTAAAATTAATCTATGCAACATTTTTTATCTACCTGAAAAGCCTGTCGCCTATTTCATGCTTGTATTTATTATAGTTAATGAACCATTAAATTTTAAAATTAAGGAGTTCTTTATAAAACACATCGTATATTTTCATTTAAATATACAATGTAGCAATTTAACGAAAAAATAATATTTTCATTCATCTAAAATGTTATTTTAAGAAAGTTGATGCAAGTAATATTTTAAAAAGACAGTAATTAAATTCTGCAACGAAATTCACAAAAACTTCGCTTTTTCAAATTATTTACTTACTATCCCACTTTTTAATCAATGTAATATAAAACATCTATGGGACATGCACGATTAAATAAAGATTTAAAAAAATGATCTGCAACAACGCTTTTTACATCATTATCTTGGCACTTGCTCGGCAGATATTCAATTTGACCACTTTATCATGGAACACGACACGAGACTAATTAAGTTAACATGCTTCGGAAATTACTTTCACTACTTCTTAAATTAAATATCTAGTCTAAATTTTCGCTAGAGAACAAGTTGGCTAAAAAAGCTTATTAAATCAATTACATTCAAGCATTTTCTGCAATGCAATTTTAAAGTCAGATTAGTCGAGATTTTATAGTAATTAATTATATTGAAAAATTAGGATTAAGTAATATTTAGATTTTGTTTGAGATGAAATATCATTTTTATTATAACCTTGTATTAAATATAAATGTTTAAAATACAGGTTGACAATTATTGAACTATATGAAATTAAACCGCCATAATTTCTGAACGGTTTGCGTGATGAAGTTCAAACTTTGTGATTAACCGCAGGGCATGATGGGAATTAGTATGCGCATGCGCACGCAACTTGTTGTTGTCGGCCATTTGTAAGTGAAAATGTCACGGTGCAGCGTACCTGAGCGCATTTCGCGATCGAGAAGCCTCTCTCCCCTTAACGGGTGACTGTGTGGTGTGCAACGTCCAGTCACGGAATAATCAGTCCGATATTCGTTGACGGCACGGTGACTACTGATACTGAACGATACGTCAAGGTTCATCCCCATTATCCAAAGTGACCCTGATTTCATCAAGATGTGGTTCATGCAAGACGGAGCTCGACCCTATCGGATCAAGAAAGTGTTTAATGTCAAGGAGCAACACTTTGAGGACCGCATTCTGGCTCTAAGGTGCCCAGAGGCCACTGGAATGAGACTTGCTTGGCCGCCCTATTCTCCTGATCTGAGCACATGTGACTCATTTTTGTGGAGCTACATTAAAGGCAATGTGTACAGAAATAACCCCAAAACCATTGCTGAGCTGAAAACTGCCATTCAGGAGGTCATCGACAGCATGTATGTTCCGACACTTCAGCGCGTCATGCAGAATTTTGCTATTCGTTTGTGAAACTTCATAGCCAATGATGGCAGCCATATCGAACATGTCATAACCTAAATCCGAATATATTTAGTGACGTTTACATGTTGAATAAAGTTTGTGCACTCAGTAATTTTTAAATAATTTACGTTTTATTTCATATAGTTCAATAATTGTCACCCTGTATATTTTATAATAATCTGCATTTAATATTCGCTTAGTTCAGCGGCTCCCAACCTTTTTTCTCTCACGTACCCCTTCCTTAGACATTTCATTTATGCGCGTACCCCTTCTCACATTAAACCCATTCCAGATATTTTTGTTTTTGTTCATTAGTAAATTTTTTATGCTACACTGTTAAAAAATTGCAGCAAACTGTCCAGTCATTTGACCGTTTTTATAGAAAACGGTTACATAACCGTAATTTAGCGATATTCTGACCATATTATTGCCCATATTATGGTCAGAATAGAGTTAAATTACGGTTATGTAACCGTTTTCTACAAAAACGGTCAAATGTCTGGACAGTTTGCTGCAAATTTTTAACAGTGTAGTTAACGATGTTAGATGCAGTTCTCTTTAAAATTCCAACCACTTATCCATTATTATTTACAACCACTTATCCATTTTGAGCCACAAAATGATATCAACATAAAGTCACTCAAGACACTAAATATTTGTCAAATATTTCAAATTAAGCACTCACAAAGAAGGAATGAAGCTACACTCATTAATACACGTTAATGAGTTTATGCTAATGATGTCCAGTTGAGTACTAAAATGATGACTGGGTTCAAATGGGTTTTAAATGAAGTGGTCGAAACCAGAAGCTCAGATACGATTCATGTTTTACCTAGATATTTCTAGAATTACTAGAAAGAAAAGAACTGAAACAAGCGAAATCCCAAGATATTAGGAGTGGGCGGAGATAATGACAACAAATGATCAACCAATTACTAAGTTTAGGCTTTCCTTCATTTTATGCGAATAGCATATTTTACTTTTACACAAATCTCTTTAGAAACGAAAAATTTAGAGTTTTGTTTTCTATTTTCATTTCAACTTTCATTTTTTATGTTTTCCGCCCTTAACAATTTAATTTTCACTTACCCCCTTGGCTTAGTTAATTACTTTAAAAAAATTATTAAATTTTAAATAACTTTATATAAAAGTTGGTGCCAGTGATATTTAGCTTTCAATACAAAAAGCTACCTATTGCAACCGTTCGGAGGAAAGCAATTCCAAAAAAATTTGGCATATTTTCACCGATCATGACCCCCAGACCCCCAAACCACCCTCCGTTCACATGTTGATTTATATATATATATATATATATATATATATATCTGACGTATATCATGCTGTAACTCTTTTATTTATGAACCGATTTGTATGTAACTGCGCATGTGTATAAGACATACTAAGGTCTCGACCGAGTTCGTTGGCCAGCTTCATCCGCCATCTTGTTTCAAAATGGCGGCCAGTGAAAAAATTTTAATTTTTTTTAAATTCAAAAACATTTACGAAATTTTATAAATTGAAAAATTTGTTTATGTTAAGTGTTAGAATGTGATACAAGGATTCTGGGGTATTTTTTGTTTTTGCTGTATCTTAAAAAATGGCTAAGATATGGCAGTTTGAAATTCTTAGGTGGCTGAGATTTTGAAACAATCTGATATTTGTTATGTGTAACTCTCGTATTTATGGGCCGATATGAATGTGACTGATCATGTGTACAGAACATACGAAGGTCTCGAACGGGTTCGTTAGCCAGCTTCATCCGCCATCTTGTTTCAAAATGGCAACCAGTGAAAATTTTTTAAGTATTTTAAAATTCAAAATTATGTACAAAAATTTATAAATTGAAAAATTTGTTTCTGTTAAGTGTTAGAATGTGATACAAGGATTCTGGATCATTTTATATTTTTGCTATATCTTAAAAAATGGCTGAGATATGGCAGTTGGAGATTCTTAGGTGGCTGAGATTTTGAAACAATCTGATATTTGTTACGCTGTAACTCTCGTATTTATGAACCTATATGAATGTGACTGATCATGTGTACAGAACATACCAAGGTCTCGACCGAATTCGTTGGCAGCTGCATCCGCCATCTTGTTTCAAAATGGCAACAAGTGAAACATTTTTTTAATATTTTAAAATTCAAAAACATGTATTGTTTATGTTAAGTGTTAGAACGTGATACAAGGATTCTGGAACATTTTTTGTTTTTGCTATATCTTAAAAAATGGCTAAGATATGGCAGTTTGAAATTCTAGGTTGGCTGACATTTTGAAACAATCTGATTTTTGCTATGCTGTAACTCTCATGCAGAAATGCGTATTCAAACTCAGTAATGACGAAAACCGGGATTGAACCTTCTATAATAGCTTTCCAAGCAATTTAACTTAGAGTGCTTGAGTAAAATGAGTTGAATTTTTAAAAACATGGACTATGAACGCTACCTTTTCCTCCCGGTACAGGCCGGAAGGACATTTTTATTTTTAAGTGATTGCAATGTAAAAACCTTAAAGAACATGTAAGATTAAATGTAAAAATAAAAAATAGGGTGCTATAATGCCTTTTAACATCACTATCTTAGTATACTTATTCAAATAAGTACCAGGGATATTTGATTTAGCTGCTTTATTCTGAGGCAGCACACGACATTAATTAAGTAAATATGCTTCTGAGTTTACTTCCACTTCTGCTTAAATGTAACATCTAGTCTAAATTTTTACTGGAGAACAAGCTCTCTTAAAAAGGCATTACATTTGAACATTTTCTACAGTGAAATTTTAGTCAGATTAATCGAGATTTCATAGCAATTATTTAGAAAAATTAGAATTAATAAAAAACAACGGTGATTGTTAGAAACCATTTAAACACCAAATTTTGCTTTATTTTAACATGTGTTTATTAAATGTTTAATTTTCATTCTAAAGTTTGATCCGAACCGAACATTGTTATTAATATATGAAATTCAAGAAAACATCTACTTTCCTTTGTTCTTGCAAAATACTCTAAACTTGACGTTGTAACCAACTATACAGGGTGAGCTAAAACTTCTTGACAGATTTTTAAAAGAAATAAAAAATAAAGAAATACAAAATAGGGTACAAAAATGCGACTTGGACGTAAATGCTTCTCACGATTGAAAGTTTGTGGATTAGTACATGTGTATTCAGTTTAAAATACTATTTTTTCCATTTGCTCATCTTTTTTTGGGAGGAGGGGAGTTGTTTAATTTTTAAACTGAGTAGTTATTTTTCGAATACTCTGCGTTTTTCCATTTATATTTGATTGGGATTATCGCTATCATTGTATGTTTTGGTATGTTTTTACTTCGGAAATTGTACTGATCGTTACAAAATAGCTGAAAATTCCAACGGCGCGCGATACTGTAAAGCACCGATTCTCATCAGAATACCGAAGTAAGCAGCATCACATGGACATGGTTAGTACTTTGAAGGGTAAAGGACAAAACAGACTACGTTCTAGTCTTTCGCAATATCTGATGTGCTGAAGCGGGTTCCTTTCATCTTTTATGACTTTCTTAGCATGTCTATAGGTCAGGGGTCAAGAGCAGGAGCCTTTGACAGCTCGGATACCACCCCTTTATTTTGTTGAGAATCCCCTTTCTTTTGTCGATGACCACAAAATCATTCGAAAAGAATGGGGAGACATATGATTGATGCCCATCTCAGGCAGACTTGTTCAGGATGCGAATAAACGGACCTTAAAACCTGGGACGCTACGATGCTGTTGGCGCCATGTCGATGCCACAAATCGACAAAGAAAAAAAAAGAGTGGTGTGGAGAGTTTATTCGTTGGGAGTTCGGTAGATGGAAGAAGATAGCGAATAAGATCCCACTCTTCCGTTTAGGATAAAAGTTGTGAGCTTTGAAGTCACTTCTGACCCTGCGATGCTTATCCAAATGGAAAATGCCTGCCTTATCCCTGTGCTTTCGGGACCTGGCCTTCCGTATCGGTAGACGGGTGGTATTTGTAACAACATATAAGTAAAGAAAAGGAAATTTAAGAACAAATTATTTGTCGTAAACCCCCAATTTTTTTCATAAACTTTAAAATTTAATATATTTTCGAGATTTAAAGCATTTATAGAAGGAAAGTTTCTTTCGGAAACTTTTCCGAGTAGTTGTTATAGTGGATTAATTAGTTTTCTTAAATCAGAATAGCGGTTTTTAGGATACTATCGATTGTCAAGTAAACATTTCATGTTCAACAAACATGTTTTACAGACAAACATGATAAATTAACAATATATAAACAAGAAATATATACAGTTTTTTAATGTTAACAAAAGAATACAATAACCTCTTCGGCGTAACTCATGATGCCGAAAACCGAAAGAAGTATTAAAGCATTAAATTAAATTAATATCAAATTAATTTAATATCAAATATTAAGTATATTATAAATACCAATAGTCGAATTAACATTAAGATTAACATTAAAATTAATATATTTATCGTTACCCTTGCATACATACACTTAAAAAAAAATGGGGGTTTACGACAAATTATACCGTATAAAATTAACAGTAATAAACAATAAAATAAACAGTAATACACTACCGCGCATGCGCGGAATCAACCAACCATTGAAAAAAACAAAGTTTGGGTTTGTTTTGATGTGTAGATGGCCCCCTAAGAAAATTTGTATGTACATCATTTAAAAGTAGACTTTATTTCCAATCGTTTGATACCAGTAACTTTCTTCTACGATAATTTTTTGCAGAGTTATTGGGGGTTGTTGAATTTTTTTTTCCACGACTGTATCTTAAGAAATGTATAATGAAAAGTAAATAGAAATCAACCTATTCCTTCTACTGAACCAGAAGGACTTGTTTTGAATCCTATGCTCTAATTTTCGTAAAGATTAGCCAATCGCATGAATTTTATAAATGGTGTTCAAAGAATACTACTTTATGTGTAAGTATTAGGCGGGTAATAAGTAAATGTTGTTGCTATTAGGTAAGAAATAATCATTTGAAGTTGTTTTATATTTTTCTTAAAAATGATTGTTCTTTCAATAATGAGAAAGTCGTTTTACTTACCCATCATACGTAGTATAGGGTAAATCTTGCAATCGTTTTAAAAATGATTTTTTTTTTTTTTTTTTTTTTGACGGATTTACACGGACTTTTGAAATATTCGTTCTGATAAAAGGTATATAAAAATTTTCGAAATTGTTTATTTTAAGGAGTGAATATAAAATACAATACAAAAACATAAATTTATGCATAAAGAATTAAGTCTATCGGGTAATTAATTTCCGAAATATTTGTAATCCTATTTTTCACATTCGTCGATTTTTCGTGATCCTGTATTTCATTCAAATTTCAATTCAAAAATATATTTTAATTGGAAATGAAACGCTCAATCCGACGCGGTAAACTGTTAATTAATATAATTACCATTTTTGGAGTTATAATGATGTTTCTTTTTACGCAATTCAGTAATAAGTTTTAAAAAAAAAGTTTATTAAAGTTTAAGTCGCATTTTCGCATTAAAGTTTAAGTCGCATAAAGCATTTAAAATTTAAGTCGTCATCAAACCACGATTTTATTCGAATTGCAATGCATTTTATAAAAAGTTTACACATGTTTTATTTTCATATTTTATATTCTGCATATCCAAGTATTACGGTGGCCCCCAACGACTAGTTTACTGTAACCACACGCTGTGTTTATGGTAAAGTTTACATTGTATTATTTAAAATTCAATTTTCACTTTTACCGATGCCAATACAGTCTCGTAGATTTAAAAGTGTAAAGTCTGCTCTAAATTTAAAGGTTTACCTTAATCATAATTTGCTTTAAGAGACATAAAATAATTGGAAAATATCTAAGTTGATTGATTTTCAATCAAAAATTGTAGTTTAATGTAACAATTTGTATCAACCTTTTCACCGCCGCGCCGTGAACTGATATATCCGTTCACTATGCTGTAGGTTTCATTGCAAAAGAAGCATTGTTTAAATTAATATAACTCTACAACTGTAATGCAGTCTTAAACATCAAGTAATGATTAATACTCTCAAGGATTATACTCATATACATAATTTTATATCAGGTTTAAAAATTTATCTTTTTTTAGCATTTTTTAAAAAATTACAGAGATTACAAATTTGCGTTTTTGCTTGGCGGTCAGGGGTTAATAATGTTTATAATGTAAATAATTTAACTTAATATAACTCCCCTTTTAATTAGAATATTGAAGTTAATTTAAAAAATTGAGACAGAGCACCATGTGCATGCATTTCCATTCAATCATCTATACAGTCGACGCTCTTTAAATCGAATTCGCAGGAGCCGAGAAAAAAGTTCGAATTATCATAGTCTAAAAAAGAAAATTATTTTCAATGCTCATTAAATTAAAAAAATATATATATATATAATAATATTAATTATCTAACACAAGAAAATGATAGCTTTTATATAATGCGAATTGTTTAAATATATTTATTTATAACAGCATATTGCACTTTAAAATTATATTTATTAGTAGCATGTTAATCTTAAATGCCAAAATTATCTGACTTTTATCGCATATAGATTAAGAATAACAAAAGTAAAGCTGAAAAGATTAGAATATGATGTTGGCAAATTCTGACATCTTGTGCCTGTTATTATCACAGTCTTCTGTTATAGAATTTAGACGCTAATCTGCAACCAAGAATTTCCAGGGTCCTTATTTACTGATCGTAAAATAATTTTATAATTGTATAATTTTTTCTTACTAATTACTGGAGAAATTTGATTGTTTATATAAGTAAAAACAATTAAAAAAAAAGCTATTCACAATTATCTAGAAGCATCGATGATTTTTTATTTATTTTTCTTATTTTAGTTATTATTTTTTGTTTGTTTGTTTGTTGGAATTAACCGATATGATAAAAAATAAATTCGAATTAACGAACTAGTTTTAACATTAGCTATAATGTAAGAATTTCAGGACTTTTGATTAGTTCGAATTAACCGAAAGTTCGAATTAACACAGTTCGAATTATCGCGAGTACATATATATTTAAACGCTGCTTAAAAAGTCACAAAAGTATTTTTTTTATTTACATTTTTTTTATTTATGTAAGTTGACCTTATCTAATGTAGTAAGTTATTAGGTAATTTGCACTGTTGTACTTGAACAAATTACTTTAGTTATAAAATTATAAAGGTTAATCTATTTTTTATTTGCATGTTTTCGTGACATATTATAGAAAAAGATATTTTTTCTATTTGATGAAAATTATACATTGCATTGTGTGTGATACATACTTATGCTGGTAGCTCCTGTGAGACAACACCTTAGATCTGTTGATGATTTGCATAAATGCATAATGATTGATTGGTGTAGTTTAGAGGTGGTTTCTAGTATTAATACATATATTAACTGGTACTTTCAGTTATCCTACTGTAAAGTTTAAGCAGGTTTTATTTGCCTATTTTAGTGTAATTTTTTAAATATTTAAAGATTTTTTTCTAATTTTCAAAATACTTTTATTATTTCGGTGGCATATAATGATATCAATAATTGATGTGTAGATCAATTAAACGAAAACTAAATGGGGAATAAAAGTCAATAATTGAAAAATGAACTCATACTTGTTATGAATTATATCCAGTACACACACACATATATGTATATATATCGCAAATTTTAACTTGTAATACAAACTTTGATTTAAAATGTTTATTCTGATGATTATGTTTTAAATTCTAAAATTCAAAAGGATTTTGGCTAAGCTTTGGGATTAGCCTGCTGTCCGCCATCTTGTTTTTTAAATCAAAACATATTTGTTTTGTTTTTCATTTCCAAAATAATTTTCTTCCATATTTACTTATTATAAACACGCTATTTAATTTTATTGACTAATTTATTTATATTTAATAATAAAAGTTAAAATGTTTTGATTTAAAAAATGAGATGGCTGACCACGGGCGATAAATCAAAACATTTTTTTTTGTTTCTGACATAATCAAGTTAAATCAAAACATTTTAACTTTTATTAATAAATATAAATAAATTAGTCAATAAAATTATATAACGTGTTTATAATAAGTAAATATGGATGAAAATTATCTTGGAAATGAGAAACAAAACATTTACACAAACAAACACGATGGCGGACAGCAGGCTAATCCCAAAGCTGTTCCGGGATTTTATTTATTGCAATTTGGATATTAATATTACTATCCTTTTCTAAAATCAAATTTAAATGCGATGTTAAACTACCCATGTACATTCACTTCCATTAAATCTTCTAAATATTTGAGGGCTGTTAAAAAGTTACTTAATTGTTATTTTGTTATTTAGTTTAAATAACTGTTTTCAGTGATTTGTACTGTTGTATTTCAACAATTATAAAGGTTAATCTATTATTTATTTTCCTGTTTTTGAGTAATATTACAGGATAGATACTTATTTTCCATTAGATGGAAAGTGTTCATTGCATCTGCCAAACATAATGTAGCTGCTAACTACTACTCCGATAAAAACATAAATAAGTAAAATGGAATAAAATAAATCTGTGTACTAGTGTCGAGCTACTATTCTTTATATCAACAGAGGGCAGCACTACGCAAAATAAAATAGGATGCGGCTGCAGAAAAATTATTTTCAGTTATTTTTAACATTTATCGTAACTTAATGGAATAAAATAAATCTGTGTACTAGTGTCGAGATATTATTATTTATATCAACAGAGGGCAGCACTACGTAAAATAATATAGGCTAACATAATCGTAATTTAATAAAATAAAAACATTTATTTTATGCTGCACTATTTCGTCACATTTTCTTCATTTCATGCTATTTAGTTATAATTTAATGAAAATTCACCGTTTATTTTTTGTATCACTTTTTGATTTTTATTTTTTTTACGAAGTACTTGCTAGGAAATTTAAAATAAAAAATTAATAATTGTATCATACAGACGTCAATAACCAGAAAGTGCAGTTTAAGGTTTAAAGTTTAAACAATATTTTCTCTCTTTCTCTTTAGTATGATGAATTGCACTTAACACTTAAATTGTCTGGAAGCACTTTTTCGAGTTACGCTAAAATTTAAAGTTCATAATTTCAAAATTTTTATAAAAATAATGAGAAAGGTGAGATATTTATTTTATTAATAATATAAAAAAAATTATAATACAAAGTTTAAATAGTAAAATACAAAGTTTACTCAAAATAACGAATATTTAATTTATATCTTAGACATTTTTCTTTAAATTAATTGTAATCTTACCATACGTGTATCAAAATAAATTCGCTACCGAATCAAAATCCTTTGGATAGAATAGAAAATACGGCGACCGAGGTTGTACTTTAGGCATGTGGATGGATTATGACTGAAACATGTGTTCCTCGAACCAACATTTTTTATGATTTTTAACATGTACACTTTTAGAAAGAAATATGGGCAATATTTTGGAACAAATGAGTCTGTGGTCCGGAGCCTAGACTTTTTCTTTTTTTTTTTTTTTTTTTTAAATGGAGATTATAAATAATACTAAATAAGCTTTCTTAACACTTTCCAACATAGTTAAAAAGTGTTTATGAATTCGGTTTGTCTGTCTGCCGTCTGTCTGTCTGTTTGTCCGTGCTCTTACTCGCGTTAATATGCTCGGATCATCATGCAATTGATATATGTTATTGAGGCTTACTGTGGCATGTTCGGTATTAAAAATGAAGTGTGTATAGCACTTACAGTTTTTTTACAGGGACACTCAAAAGAATTCCGTTACATTGCGGTCTATGGGGAAAAATCATTTGCAGTTTATTTTAATGATGTTACACAATTTCAAATATATTGAAATTGATATATATCACTGAGGTGCACTACAAGAGACTAATTATAGAAAGTGGCGTGCATAGCACTTATAGTTCCTTTACAGGGATACTCAAAAGAATTCCGTTACATTACGGTCTATGAAGAAAAATCGTTTGCAGTTTATTTTAATAATGTTTCACTATTTCAAACATATTGAAATTGATATATATCACTAACGTGGATTACAAGAGGCTTACTATAGAATACTGTGTGCATAGCTTTCATCGTTCATTTATTGGGACACACAAAATAATTCGGTTAAAGTACTGTTTATTAATAAAAATTGCTGGGAATGCTTTTTCAGTTACTGAACGCGTTTTTAAATTTAACTCATTTTTTTGTCTATTACTTGGTGTATATAAATTGTATACAGGGCAGCACAAAAGTTCTCGAGTACATTTCCGTTTATTGTCGGTAATTGCAGAAGGGAAATTTTAAACTGTACTAATGCTTTTCCTAGCTGAACTAAACTTTAGCATTCTATGTAGTATATATACAAATCTATAGCTCCTATACAGGGCTGCACAAAAGACCTCGGATATTTTTCCGAATATTGTTGATAATTCGTGAAATTGGATGTTTAAATATGTTATGCGTTTTCAAAATTGTTTAGTTAGGTATCATCTTACATCTTACGGTAAAGATTTGCAAAATTATTTTGGAAGTGTTGGAAAGTGTTGCATAATTTATGCTTGACGCATGATTTTTCGTTTTTGTTGAGTTTTGAGTGTTGAATACAAGGGAATTTTAAAAATATGAACACAAAAACAATGCTGAAATTTACATTTAAGAAACATTAAATATTCAGAAATATCTTAGTGTTTAATTCATTTTAAGTCACTTGGGAAAAATAAATTTACCTTTTTTTCATTCATGAAAGATAAATAAAATACATTTAATTAAATTTTAAATTCCAGGGTTAGGTAATGGCCGCCTCTTGCCCCCTGTTGCCGGAGCTTATCATTTTTAGTTTTATTTTATTTTATTTTTTACGTGTTACGTGCTTGGAGAAATTTAAGTCAATACACTGTTGTAATACATATCGCATTACATACTTTAAAAAAGCCTTTATTTTTAACACTTATTTTATTGCAAATTTTGGAATTAATAAGCGTGCAAAAAGCATTAAAAAAATAATTTAAAAAAAAAACGGATAAAACAAAAACATGCTTCTTCTTCTTTTTCTTTTTGATTAATATATAATGCAGTATTACAGTAAATAAACAAAAAATATGTGTCTTTCTCATGTAAAATAGAATATTCGTTTTATTAAAAATTTATGAACTACACTGCAAAATAAACATATAAAATAACTATTAGTGTTTTGTTATTCATTTTTGACCTGAACCATAAACGTTTAGAGATAAAGTATTAAAAATATTAGCATCGCGACTTCAATGATACTTATCATTGAGTTGTTGCAGACTTGCAACAGTTTTTACTTGACATTGAAATTTAGAAACCTAAATAGTTCCATACATTGTTTAACGATCATTTTAAATCTCACTCGGCAATGTCCCAATTGCAAAGAGATAACATAATCATTTAAGGCTTCTTCGTAGTCCAAAGTAATTGTTATATAAATATAAACTTAAGACAGAAACAGTAACAATAATAGTAAAAACTAGTCGTTGGGGGCCACCGTAATACTTACCCATCATGGATATGCATAATATAAAATATGAAAATAAAACATGTGTAAAATATTTATAAAATGCATTGCAATTTGAATAAAATCGTGATCGTGGCTTCATGACGTCATAAACTTTAAATGCTCTATAACGGAATTGCATAAAAAAAAAATCCTTATAACTCTAAAAATGATAATCATATTAACTAACGGTTTACTGCGTCGGATTAAGCGTCTCATTTCCAATTAAAATATACACTATATTTCCAATGATGATCGGTCACTGGCGATTTTAGACGTTTTGTTAAATATCTGGAAAGATACATGAGGAATTATCCTGAAACTTCAGAAATGTAAACAACATAATAAACGTCATATATTTCCGCGAAGATTTTTTCCCGAAACCCCATAAGGGGCCGTCAACAAATTGAAGAAAAATGAATATCTTTTGGATAACCCTGTAAAAACTAATATTGCAAAAGCATTCAAACTGTAGATTATGATTAAGTGGCTTATTGTAATAATTTGGGTTCATTTGTATGAAGATAGCATATATATTCGAAGAGAAATTCAGGTTTTTATAAAAACAGTTCCAAATTTTACCAAGTTTTTTGCTTATAATTTGCAGAGTTTTTAATATAAAAACAAGTTTTTTCAGAAAATATGACAAACAAAATTATACACAGTACCCTGCAATCAGAATTAAAAAATAATAAAAATTGTATGAAAAATGAGCAGGTTTACTAAATATTGTTTCACTGTGCATGCGCGAATTCAATCAAAATATACTGTGCATAATATATTAGCTAAATGTATAGACCAACCTTTGTGAAAGTCTCAAAAACATAGCTTGAAAATTATGATAGTAATCGTCGATAGAATAAGCTCGAATTTCGCTGTTCCCAAAAGGAAGCAAAAAGATGAGGGGTTGTATCCAAATGTACTAGCTTATCAAAGTAATAATAAGAATGAAGTGTCTCTCATTCTATATTTGATACAACCCCTCGTCGTTTTGCTTCCTTTTGGAAACAGCGAATTTCGAGCTTATTCTATCGACGATTACTATAAGAATTTTCAAGCTATGTTTTTGAGACTTTCATAAAAGTTGGTTTATTATTTTTTAATTCTGATTGCAGGGTATTGTGTATAATTTTGTTTGTCATATTTTCTGAAAAAAACTTGTTTTTATATTAAAAACTCTGCAAATTATATGCAAAAAACTTGGTAAAATTTGGGACTGCTTTTATAAAAACCTGAATTTCTCTTCGAGTATACATGCTATCTTCATACAAATGAACCCAAATTATTACAATAATCCACTTAATCATAATCTACAGTTTGAATGATTTTGCAATATTAGTTTTAAAGGGTTATCCAAAATATATTCGTTTTTCTTCAATTTTTTGAAGAAAATTTCAAAAATTTCCTGAAATACCCCTTATGGGGTTTCAGGAAAAAATCTTCACGGAAATATATGACGTTTATCATGTTGTTTACCTTTACACTCCTGAAGTTACAGGATAATTCCTCACGTATCTTTCCAGATATTTAACTAAACGTCTAAAATCGCAAGTGACCGGTCATCATTGGAAATATAGTGTATCTTTGAATTGAAATTTGAATGAAATACAAGGTCATAAAAAATCGAAGAGTGTGGAAAATGTGATTACAAATATCTCGGCAATTCATTATCCGATCGACTTCATTCTTTATGCAAAATTTATGTTTTCTTTTATTGTCTTTTATTACTCCTTAAAAGAAATTCGAAAATTTTTATATACCTTTTATCAGAACGAATATTTCGAGAGTCCGAAAAAATAGTTCCGGATAATCGAGGTTACTGAAATTCAATAAGCTTCTCCTCATTATTACATACTAAGTACATATCAAATTTGAAGTCTCTATCTCAATTTTTTGGGAGCTAGAGCGTTTACAGACACACACACAGACAGATGGACGGCAATTTTTTTTTTTTCTAAAAATATGCTTTTCGGAATCTACGGTGTCTGAAACGTGAAAATACGTCACTTTTTTCCTTTTTTAAAACGATTACAAAATTTACCCTATACTACGTATGATGGTTAAGTAAGTAATAACAATGTTTTCCATTTATTTGTCAATCTATAATAATAAATAAATTGATTTCTACATTATTGTAAGTTGTTATACGCAAAGCTTATTTTTCATGAATGATAAATTTAGCAACATAAACATAATACCTTATTTTTTTTAATCTGGAAAATGCACACGTACTGTACTTTATACTTTTGCTAATGCAATTCTGTTTTCTGTACTATCAAAAATATTTGAAAAGGTTATGGAGTGTATAGTTATTTACGAATTTAAACAAATGTAACCTCTTTAGCCACGGGGTTAGAACATACTTTCATTGTTTTTATACACCTGACACCATAGATCACAGAAGAAAACATTTTTCTGAAATTGATATTTCAAGGGACTAATAATTTTAAGTTCATATATGTGAATAAAAAATATTAACGCCCAAAACATCAATTTAATTGTAAGTAATATTCGATTAACTAAAAATATAAATAAATAAATAAAAATAAAGATTTAAATAAGTTAATAAATAAAAAATGTTGAAATTTTCTTTAATTTAGACTAGAGGTCCCCAACGTTTGTCTATGCCCACGGCACAAGCATCTCTGAAATTATGATGCCTCCCACCTCCTTCCTTCCGTCTGCAACAATTTGTTATTATTATTATTTAAAAAGTAAATTCTTATTCGTATGGAGGAAGTCTTAAAGAGCATTAACCGAATGAAAAGTTATTTCACATTTTGTTTGTTTACCAAATAGGTAAACCTGGTTCCCTTTTGGGTGTTCAGCTCCGAAGCTGTGTGAGGACTCCGGCCCGTCCCTAAGTCTTTGCGGTGGTCTCCTCTGGGACCATCGCATATCGCAGCGACCTATGTCGTCACCACATGGGTTTTATCGGGGTGATGCGCAGGTGGAGGTGACCCGACTGGCCGTAACGCATACGGAGAGACAAATCCGGTCGTGCGTGTTATATGTCCCTCAGGACATTGGCACGGTGGTTGAGACGCTGACGGGCGCAGCTCAGTTTTACCAAATAGGTAAAATTTTATTTCAAATATATTTTAACATAAAAACAACAAAGCCAGATATATTTTCCTTAGTAAGTGTAAGATCTCTGTTGTTGTTAGTCAACATACCTCAGTGTGAAACAAATGTGTTATATGGTCACAATTTATATCTTCTCATAGTTTGTTGAAGATGCTCGCACATTTGACATTGAATTTTAAATCACTGTTGCGTTTTGTAAATGATTTTATACTTGATTAAGAACAACTGAAAAATATTTGGATACTAAGATTTCTGTATGAATAATACATTATACAGGTTATCCGAGATGAAACTCCCTAATTTGAACAGTCTCTTATACCAACATGTAATCGTTGCATTAAGAAGATTGAAACAACAATGGATAGACGTAGTTATGAAGTTTTGTTTGTCAATCACATCATTTCTACATGTGCTCCACGAGTGGCACGGAGTATGTCTAAGGAAGATGACCAGAGAATGGCAGTATTCCGCCTCTCCCAATCTATCTTTGTGGGAATTCGGCAATCAGTGTGTTCCTCCTATTCGGCAATCAGTGTGCTCCTCCACACTCGCAAATGCCAGTGTGGAGGAGCCCTGCCAATGCACCCCAATTCTGCATGCCACCACACGGTTTGTGCTTTTTCAGAATTCGTTGTCATCTTTCAATTTTCATTTTTTCCGATTTTCAGCAACTGTAACAAGTGGGTAAGTGATATCGAACATCGCACAAAGGGTTTCGCTTAATATTCCTTTCAAAACACTTTATCCGTCCTTTAATAAATTTCATTCCCCCGCCCCACCCAAAAAAAAAAGTCTTGTGTTTTATAAAGTAAAAATTTACCTGTCTATTTTTCTCGTTTTTTCGGAAATCTGAACCGATCCGATAGCGGGCGAGGGTTTAGTTTAATAATCTTTCAAAACACTTTATCCTTTCTTTAATAAATCCAAATAAATTTCATTTAAAAAAAAAAAAAGTCAAGTTTTTTATAAAGTAAAAATTTACCGGTCTATTTTTCTCGGTTTTTTTTTTTTTTTTTTTTTTTTTTTTCTGAATATCTGAACCGGCCCGATAGCGGGTGAAGCCCGCTATTATACTCTGTCATAATAATATCTGTTTTGTGGACTAAATGCGCGATATTAAAAAAAATCAATTTCAAAATTAAACATGTTGTATAGAGACCTTTAAAATGTTAGACGTCAGATTAATTTTCTTTTTAATTCTCTAATGACGTCATATTAAGCTGCTTTCTGTATTTACACCTACTCATACTCCTTGTAGTATTGAGAAATGTTTGAAAATTTCCGTTTTATTATCAATATGACGAAATAGTAATATTTTTTTCAATTGGTGAAACTTTTTATTTCATTTTCATTTTTCACGTGGAAACCTTTCAATAGAAAATTAATTATTGTAGAAAGAATTTTATTGTGAATTTTTAATTGTTGGCAACTGTTATAACGGAAAATGTTTAAATTTAATAGGAAAAGGCTGTTAGACTTTTGATTTTTTTATCTCTATAAATTTTAATAATACGATTTTTTCAAATTTTATGATTTTGAGCTTCATAATAGGTATTTAGCTATAAGTACACAAAATTTCATGACTGTAAGTTACATAGTTTCTGAGAACCGGCTCGGTGACGGACATACAACAAAGAGTGATTAATAGGGTTTCATGAGATGAATGAAACCCTAATAAAAATCATTGCTATTGCATAATGTAAATTTTCACATCTAAGCTACCATGTACCACCTAACAAAATTGTCTTGATTGATAAGTGCTAAAAATTAGGGCGTTTCGTCTCGGACATCCTGTACAAGAAGCATTTCTAGATTCTCATTTTTATCAGTATTAAGTAGCCATTTTCTTTCTCGCCATATTACTGTTATCTGTTAACGTGCTTTCCGTTTTTTTTGCTAGATGAACCTCGTATGTAATCCGATTGTATTTTTTAAAATTCGCATAAAGTGTTTTTAAATTTTAAAATGTATACATGTAATGTCATATTTAATAAATTATACTGTATATGAGGCCAGCACCAGACCCATAATAGTTTTACTATTCACTCATTTAACTTCCGTGATGCCAGTTAGGGAATTTATTCATTTTGTAAGGTTGGGGGGTAGTATATTTTTTAGATATTTCAAAAAAAAAATTAAGGTTATCTGTGTTCAGTAATTTTATATCTGAGAATTTCTTCATGCGACATATTGCAGAACAAATAGAAAATACGCCTCTTTCAATAAATATTAGTTGAAAAAGTTATACAAAAATTCTAAAATACAACTATAACCAGAAAAATTTAAAATGATTTTATATCTAAATTAAAATAAAAATTAACAAAACAACACATTCAAGAATTATTAATGCTTAAATGTGTAGTTTTGTTAAGTTTTAGCATACAAATTTATTGCAAAGAATAGATTCTCCTCTTTTTTCTCTTCAGTTGGTCAAACTTAACCTGTCACTTCCGGGGTTGATTTCAAAGCGGAAGTCCCCTTCCTTAAAACGTTTGGATTTGTTTTGAACTGTTCGGACACTACTCTCATCCTGGCCTCCAACTGCACGAGTTTTGAGGACAGCTTTATTGGTTTTAAGACCTAGTTTAAAATCATGCCTTAAGAGCCTACATCAGTCATGCGAAAAAACGCTCAAGCTAATGTTAAGTCTATGCGCGATTTCTCGCTTGCATTTTAATATTTTTAAATGCTTTTTCTGCATAAGATAGCTGAGCTCAAACGTTGTTAGTTTTTACTTTTTCGATTTTTGTTGCAGTTTTTTTTATAAGCGGGCATTTTCAATTTTGGAACCGGTTCTGAAAGTGAAAGTACCCTTATATAAAATAACTGGAACCAAAATAGAAAAAGTAAAAACTAACAACGTTAAAGATTGACCTTAGCTATCCTATGAAAAAAAAAGCATTTACAAATATTAAATTGCGAGCGAGAAATCGCGCTAGAACCTTCCCATAGACATAACATTAGCTTGAGCGTTTTTTCGCATGACTCTTAAGATGGCATAGGCTCTTAAGATGCATAAAATCTCAACATTTGTACCGCTGTTTATGTGACCTAAAAATGAAAAAAAGAAGCCTGTATGATTATAGAATATAAAGGGATATGTATCCTCTTAAGTAACATTTTATGTTCAACAATAGGGGTGAGAAAGCGTAACTACATGCTTTGGTATAAAATCATAAAAAAATAATAATAATAATAATAATTTTGATACAGCTTAATACAAGCAAGAAAGAAAGACGGAACCGTCTGTTAATTGTATTTTTTAAATAAAAGTTATTTTTTAATGTTGAAACGTTTTAATCTGAAATGCGAGTGTTTTAAATTGTAATATAATATATCACCTGATATTATTTACTTTTCTCATAACAAACCATATCGCATTGCTTGCGGATATTTTCTATGTACAGGTGTACTATGTACTTTCTATGTTCATCCTATCCGCCTAAGTAATATGTATTTTCTTATTTAATCGACTGTGCTCTAAAACTTTGTTAATGAACTTTTGGCCGCATCTCCTATAGCTTTAGGAGATAGATCTATAATTCCAGAATTCACCGCTACGAGGCGCTTTTAGGCAGTACCTCATTGTGTAATGCATAACTGTTTTACTGTATCTAAACATCTCATACATGGCTGTAGTTAACACGTTTTTTAAGTTATTTAATTCCCTGCTCAAGAACGCAGAACCTTTTGATACATTTTCAAACTCAGTTTTAAACTTAAAGGCATAAAATTGGCAGGCCTGGCTATTGAAGTAATTTTGAATCCAATAGCGATTACATTTTATGATAAATAAATTACTTATTGAGTTATAAGCTATTGTTGTCACGTGACGACAGGTTTTTCTCCTTTGCTGCGCTGTTGTGTGCGGAAATTCGGTTCAAAACGTCCACTTTGACAGTATTTTCTGAAAGATTTGCTGCCTTTAGCAGGACATGGAACACACTATTTGATTACTCATAATTTCTAAATAAATAACACCTGCCAATTTCATGCGTTTCCGAACAAAAATGAATTCAGAAATGTGTCATACATATACTTCCTTTGGTTTTGAGAACAAACAACCTTAAGCAGAAACGAACTTAACACCTTCAAGGTCAAATAACTCCGCTGCTATCAATTTGAAAACTCACTAGAATTTTTTGAACGCATTCATTCAAATAAATAAATTAGAAATGCAACTTTATAACTTTTTTCCCCACTTATATTAAAAAAATATATATTACAAAAATATGGTAAAATTGTAATTAAAATTAAATAATATGAATGATATACCACCACATTCCAAACTTTAAGGAATCATCGTGTATATAAATACAGAACTCGTAGCCAAAACTTTAAAGAAAGATAGAACACACCTAGACAAGCTGAAAACACCATAAAATGCATCGTCCTAACACCCTATTCAGATAGGATATTTAAGATATCCTAGACCGCCGAACTCACTGAGTGAGTTCCGCAAACTCATTCAGTGAGTTCGAACTTTCTATTGCTAGATACAGCCACGACCACTCACTTTGTTTGGCTCTGGAGGCTAGCTTTAACTGATTGGCTGTTGAGGCTGACTTTAACTTTTGTGAATGCGTACATTCTATGTTTGTTCAGATCTCAGACACAGTGAGGTCCAGTGAGTTATCTTAAATGAGTTTTGCAGTGTGAACAGGTATTCAATTCCAGGAGGGTACCACATCAAAAATGGCGATCTAAGATATCTTAAATACTCGGTGCGAACATGGTATAACTCAAGCTGTGAAGCGCTACTGGGTGCTTTCAGATTGTGGAAAGAAAATCCTGTTTATTGTACAATTTGGACATCCAGAACATTTTTTATCCTCACCAACCTACTTGAAATGCATGTCCGCATTTTACTGATTACTAAAATCAACCACCCCTTTTGGAATTCGTAGTAGAAATTTCGATGTATGTGAAGAACGAGCACTTCATGTGTTTAATGATATCTGCATCTAGAGATTCATTGCTTACGATACGCCCATGCATTATAAGACGAAATCGCTTGTTTAGATGTCTTCTATTATCCCTTAACCTATTGAGACCTGAAGTTAAAATAATACTACAAATACAGATTCATTGCTTTTGCACAAACAAAATGACACCACAGATGACAGGAAGATCCCTTTTTCTGAAATTGATACTTTAGGGGACTGGTAATTTAAGTTTACAAAAATGGATCTAAAATTACTAGCCTCCCTAAACTATTAATTTAATTATCAACAACTTAAATTCGCGCCATAGCAAACTTAAGAGCTTGAAAAAAGTGAATGATCTATCCTCACAAATCCTCAAAATTTAGGTTGATTTCGTAAGAAATACTACCTACATTTTCCCCTATGTTGGAATTTCTGAAAAAGTTTTGCAGATTTACGCCGCCGATCATGACTTCTAGAATCCAAAACCACCCCCAGTTCAAAACTTTATCTATCTATCTATCTATCTATCTATATATATATATATATATATATATATGTAGGATTTCAGTTTAAACACTTCATTTCCTTTATGACGTGCATGATCATCAAATTAACTGACGCTCTAGTACTATTATTATCCATGATTTAAATGCACGGGTTAGAAAAAGTTTAGATCGTGAGATCAGAATATCTTCAAAATTGAAAAAGAGCCAGTCTTCTCATTTTTATTGGGAAGCAAGCGTCGAAATGGGAAATAGCCAGTAAAGGCGCTGTTGGGCCTAGTTGGACTATTGGAAAATAAATATATTGTATATGTTGGGCGAAAAGTGCATTAGCTGCGGGAAGAAATTATTAGTAAAGTATTGTAGAGTTATCTGTCTAGGACTGTATTAAAGTTTACATTTTGTTATTCAACGTATAGTCGTTCATATAATTCCAGTAAATCAACTGTTTGCATAATATCTTCTTACATCAAAGGGCAGAAAATCTCGGTCAAGTTCGTTAATGGGCTAAATTGGACCAAGGGGTTAGAAATGGGGAGGGGGTTTGTGAAAACAGAAGAAACACTATAACGTCTTAATTATGATACATATCGAATCAGTTTCAAGTTATTTTTACTTCTAGGAAAAGGGCGAAACATTTATGTATGACAGATGTTTGATATCATCAAAAATGGCCTCAAGGGGCGAAAAAATAGGGGTTTAAAAAGAAAGAAATTCTTAGCTTCGTTAATTCACAAAATGTCAAATTCCCTTAAATTTTTTATAAATCTTCTTACTACAACATTTATGTTGACAAGTTTTTGATAAGACCAACTCTTACAGCAAAAATAAATAAATTAAAACAAAAAAGGGGGGATTGCAGAAGGGGAAAAAAATCACATCTCCGTTAATCTGCCACTAAGGCGTTAAAAAATTATCATTCGCGTGATATAAATTTTTGACAACCCTCAGAGATGCTGTATATATAGGGTTGCATTATTAAACGCGCGCATGTCTGAATAAAAAGAATGTCAGATTTTAAAATAGTGTGTGGTTCATTTAATGAAACAATCATTTATCTCTAATCTTGATTTAGTTTTTGTTGGTGAAATTAGTACTTAACTTCGAAATCTATCTGTGCCTGTAGGCCGGGCCGGCAGGGATTTTTTTTTTTTTTTTTTTTTTTTTGTTAAAAGGGTTAAGTTAAATATTTATAAAAAATACTTACTTTCGTGACTATACTATACTGAAGGCATTTTGGAAACTCTGGTAAAAATAACGTTTATTTTATGAGGAAATAAGCATTAGCGCTGCTATTGGTTTTGTTGCAAAACAAAAACATTTTGCAATACAGAATTAAAGTAACAATGTAAAAAAAATCAAACAGTTTCGTTTCTTTGTGGGAAAGAATAGCGGTCTACATTTGTGTACCTCAGAACTGAAGAGTTTACAGTTTTGCCCATGAGTTATGATCCATCTTTAAATTCCCTGAAGGAAATTTGGTTCAATTTAATGCCCCCGCCTCCTCGCTCTTGAGCTTAATTGATAGTCCTTCTGTATTAGCATTTTAGTTAGTAACAGTATTCGGCATAAATAAAATCAGCAATCATTTACCAGCTATTGTGTAGCAAAAGTGTTCTGCCAACAATCAAAAAGCGCCCAGTAGCCCTTCACTCCATTGCATGGTGTTTTCAACTTCTTCACCCTGTATATAAGATGTATGTATGTAAAGATAGTATATGTAAGGATAGCCTGCATGAAATTATGGGCTTAATGCACTAAGTACGAGTGTTCAACATGAAAGTAATTGAAACAAGAACGAAAAATCATTCATCAGGCATAGATTATGGAACACTTTCTAATACTAACATAATATTAAAAAATTTCATTTTTTTACTTTCTTCCATCTTTACAGGAAGAAAGTATTGGAATCATTAAAATTTTCCACTTTCGGTTTTCGACGGATTTATACGTTTTAGAAGGTCCTGAACACGAGTTGACTATTTTTAGAAAATGTCTGTCTGTGACTGTGTCTGTCTGCCTGTATGTGACAAAAATTTTGTGGGCGCTCTATCTCAAGAACTAATACACAAAATGTAATATAACTTTATATTCAGTTAGTCCCTGATATAAATTGGTGCTGATTAGTGTTTGGTGAAAATAGCTCAATAGGTGGCGCTGCTATGCTGCATTTTTCGCGATTGCCGCAGTAGCTCTATCTCAAGAACTAAAGCACTTATTTTCATCAAACTTCAGATTCATTTAGACCTTGACATAAATAGACGTTGATTCCGTTTTGGTGTATATATACCAACAGGTGGCGCTGCTATACCACTTTTTTCATGATTTTTACGATAGCTAGGGTAGATGTGCCAGTAATGGACCGCCTTCCAGTAATGGGCCACCTTCAATATTTTTGGTTTATAAAAAAATAACCAATAAAAATTCAGCTTTTTTTATTTCATTAATATGCTTTCTTTAAATTCTAGTTGTAAATACAATCATATTATCAATTATCTATTACTTTTTGTGGGGTGTCCATTACTGGAATTTAGGGTGTTTTGATTTATTTCTGTTATTTACAATTAAATTTCGATTCACATTGGGAAATGTGACTATGAGCATGGTTAAATGCTGTTGGTAGATTAATATAATATTAAGAAATGTGGAATTAAACAATTATAACTATTAATTAAAAATATTTTTTTTAGAAAATCCTTAAGGGTGTCCATTACTGGCACATCTACCCTATATCTCAAAAACGAATGCACGGAATTTCATCAAATTTTATATTCTGTTAGACCTTGACATAAATACATGCTGCTTACGTTTCGGTGTAAATAGCCCATCAGGTGGCGCTACTATGCTACTTTTTCATTATTATCACGATAACTATATCTCAAGAACTAATGCACGGATTTTCATCAAACTTCAAATTCAGTTAAATGACATACGTTGTTGTTGATTAGGTTTTGATCTAAATCTCCCAACAGGTGGCGCTGCTATGCTACATTTTGCAGGATTTACACGATTTTAGCAATAGTCATATCTCAAGAACTAATGCACGGAATTTAATAAAACTTTAGATTCAGTTAGACCTTGATATAAATTGGTGCTGATTCTTTTTAGTGTATGCGAAACCTGCGTGAGATAGAAGAATGTTTTGGGATTGGCACATCCAACTAGTTTTTTTCCTGGAATAAAATAAGATATCTAACAAAGTAATTAAAAAAAACACATAACTCAGTAAAAATTTCAGCAGTTGTTGATCATATCATGTAATGTGTGTCAGTTCCTTCATGTAGCCCTGTGTGATATGTAAAGAATTTATACACACTCAAAATTAGATAAGTTAAAAAATCTACAGCGGAAAACGCATTTCTAGCAATTATCGATCTTAGTCAGTTAAATAACCGAATTATTTTGTGTGTCTGTGTAAATGAATGATAAATGCTTTCCACTCCATAATGTATAGAAAACCTGTTGTGGTGCACTTCAGTAATTTCATTATGTTTGAAGTATCATAACATCAATAAAATGAGCCGCAAATGATTTTCCCCCATAGATAATAAGGTAATGAAAATGTTCTGCGCATCCTTGTATACGAACTACAAATGCTAATTATTCTATACTCTTAAAAAAGCATGTTGTAGTCCATCGCAGTGATGCAAATAAATTTCATTATGTTTGAAGTATCGTAACATAAATAAAATGCCCTACAAATGATATTTCCACATAAGGTAAAGCCAGGAGAGATGGCGCGGTCGGAGAGATTGCGCACATAGAGGTTCGGGGGGAAGGAGTAGAGTGCGCGCGCAGCGACTCCAGGTAGTTGTACAACAGTAGTAGTGGAGTGTCTACTTGAAAGTTCACGTTGATTGTTTTGAGCGTCTAAGATAAAGCATTGCTATTTTGTTTTGTTTACCCAAAGTAAGTGCTTGAATTTTCATAGCTATTCATCTGAATTTCTATACAATGTCAGTAGTACAAAATATTTTAAACATAAATGATTTCTCATAAGCTACTAATCTAGACTAACAATGTGAACATAAACGGTTCGTTTTAGTAGTGACCATGTTTAAATAAAAGGGCGCGCATTCTCTCCTACCGAAATTGGGGAGTTTGCGCATCTGCTACTTAGGAAAGATGGCGCATTGTTCCCATTAGTTTCCATGCTAGGAGAAATTACGCAGCTTATTGGTAAATTTGCATTAAAAAAATTTAAAAATGAAAATGGACTAATTTTAAGTTAAACGTGTTATCAAGTAACTTAATGTTATTTTGTAACCTTATCTGGACTTGCTTTTTCTGTTTCTTTATTTTTTTTCCTTTAATTAAAAATTATTAATCGTTTTTAAAATTATTTATTTTTTCTGATTCTTTAATCATTAGGTTGAAATATTCACTCCTAATACAATAATATTTGTTCACAAAAACCTTACAACAATGTCATTTAAGTGTAATTATTATTGTTAACAATTTAACTGTAGTTATTATTAGTAACAATCTCTCCTACCCATGTGCGCAATCACACCAACCCTGTAAGGACAGATTGCGCAAAATAACTTTCTTGGTTTTATTACAACTGTTCTATTAAATTGCAACACAACAACAAAATAGCAATGGAAATGCATAAGAAACAAATGAAGTAAAAATTTATTCATGGATAGTTTAGCAAAAAAATTAGTATTTAGATTTCTTATTGTTATTCTTTTGAATTTTGCGTAGACTCTCCTACCTTTACCTTAGACTATAATGTAACGGAATTCTTTTGTGTGCATTTATGTAAACGAACTATAAATGCCACACACTTCATTTTCAATACCAAACATTCCATAGTAAATCTCAGTAACATATGAAAGTTTCATGGCAATCCGAGAAAATTTACGACATTAGACCACGGACAGACAGATACACAAAGACAGACAAACTGAATTTTTAAACATTTTTCAACGATATTGGAAAGTGTTAAAAAGAGTATTTTTTTAATCTTAGCAACTCTGCCATGTAAGTAAAATCTTCAAATAAAGCTTTTTCGTTTAATTCTTCCATTATACTTTTACTTTTAGGTAGATTTCGTAAGAAATACTGCCTATTACATACTCCCGTATGTTGGAATTTCTGGAAAATTTTTGCAGATCTACGCCGATCATGACTCCCAGAACCCAAAACCACCACAGTTCAAAACTTTATCTATCTATCTATCTATCTATCTACCTATATCACTTTTTTATGGACACGGTAAGTTCAATAATTCTGCACAATCTCTTCCAAACTGATACATAAAATCAAGGGGCATTAAATCTCGGTCATGTTCGTTAATGGGCAAAATCGAACCCAGGGGGAAGGGGGGGGGAGATTTTTGTGAAAACAGAAAAAAAAACATAACTTCTTAATTCTTTTGAATCCGTTTAAAGTTATTATTACTTCTAGGAAAAGGGCCAAAAATTTATGTGTGACATATTTTTGATATCATAAAAAATGGCCCCGAGGGTGTGTGGGGGGGGGGGGAGAATAGGGGTTTAAGAAGAAAAAGATTCATAACTTTGTCAATTCACAAGATATCAAATCCGCTTAAATTTATTATAAATCCTCTTAATATTATTTACAACCAACCCTTACAGCAAATAAATAAATAAATAAAAATAAAAATAATAATAAAAATATCCCTGTCGGCTCCGCCTACAGACACACGTAGATTTCGAAGTGGACGGTTTTATTTGCCGCATCATGGCAATAAGATAATTTCTTCTCCTAATAAACTGGCACCCCACGGTCTGCGTCTTCGAAATCTACCTGTGCCTGTAGGCCGAGCCGTCAGGGATTTTTTTACTTTAATAATTTCTCCTTTCGAAGTCAATTGAAATAATGCTTTTTCTGCACTGTACATAGCTAGAGAAAATAGCAGTGTTCAATAGAAAAATATATAAATATCATTTCTGTGATATACATTTCATTTAAATTTACTAATGCAAAATTTTTGAAGAGAAAAATAATGCATATTCACAAAAGTATTTAAAAAATTTACTTAATCTATTAGCTTAACAAATAACTGTAATTAATATTTCAATTTACTTTAAAAAACATATTTTCATTCCATGACATCTTTTGATTAAATATTAAATTCAGTGAATTTACATCTGCAATTATATGGAAAATATTATAATTAAGACTGATACGTTAAATATAAAAGAACGATCATCTTGTCGATGAATAACTTGATTTCTTTCGTCAATTAATTTGTTTAATTAAAGTAAATGCGTCAATTACTTTTCAGATTAATTTTATCAAAAACATTTTTTTTAAATGTATGGGAGATGAATTATTTAAATATTCAAAACCTGTTTCTGGTTACAGGCTATAGATTGCGCCGTGCGTGCATGGAACATATAATATAATATTAGATTCGCGTGGATAATTATAAATATAATATGATAAACGAATAGAAATATTTATTTTTTATTTAATTAAATTAAAATCTTGATAATAATACATTATATGATCAAAGTTATTTTCCTAATATATGTACTGCACATATATACAGGGTGCCCGAAAAGTCTAGATACGGTCGAATAACTCGAGAAATATATATCGGATTGCAAAACGGAAAAATGCATGTTCAATATTTTTGAAAAATCTATTTAGGGTTATGAAAGTACCCCCCCCCCCCAACTCTGCCCTCCGAGGGGAAAGGGGGGCAACTTTGAAATCTTAAATGATAACAGCCCTTTTTTATTGCAGATTCGGATTCTACGGGAAAAAATACGTAACTTTTGTACTGAACATTTTCTTCGGACAATCGTAGATGGCGCTTTAATCGAGTAAAATGTTGTGAGAATCGTTTCATTGAAATATCTGGGAACGGTCGAATAACTCTAGAAATATACATCGGATCGAAAAACGGAAAAATACGTGTTCAATATTGTAGAGAAATTTCGACTTTTATATCCCTAAACAGATTTTTCAATACTATTGAACATGCAGTTTTCCATTTTTCAATCCGATGTATATTTCGCGAGTTACTCGACCGTTTCCAGACTTTTCAATGAAAACGATTCTCGCTGTATTCTCGCTGCCATCTACGATTTCCGAAGAAAATGTTCAAAAATAAAGTTACGTATTTTTTCCCGTAGAATCCGAATCTGCAATAAAAAAGGGAGGTTATCATTTAAGATTTCAAAGTTCCCCCCCCCTTTTTCCACCCATCGGACAGAGTTTGGGGGGGGGGGGGATTTTGATATCTTTAAATAGATTTTTCAAAAATATTGAGCATGCTTTTTGCCGTTTTTCAATACTATGTATATTTCTCGAGTTATTTGACCATTTCCAGACTTTTCGGACGCCCTGTATATATGTTATATATATCTTAAAAATAAAAATATAACTCACAATTTCGTATAACAAAAATGACTAAATCTCTTATTTGAAGATATCATGTAATATATATATATATTTATTTATATAAGAATCCAACTCCGTTGATACGAGACACAGGGGAATAATAAAAGTCCTCGTATTATCCGTTACTCATAATACCCTAAACACATGCATCATTAATCTAAATTGTTCTATTAATTGTTCTAATTATATCAATGGTAAAATTAATTTAACATCGTAAAGTTAACATAACATATTCAGTCTTATCATTGTGAATATCATTTTATAGACAAAATCGCAGTACTGAAGACCAAGTCTAAAAAGAAACTAGTAATTCTAAAGGACATGAACGACGTGCAGTAATGCAGCTGATCACTTCCCTTTTCAACGGGAAAAACTTGGCTAACATTGCAATAGTCACTGAAATTTTCGAGCTATTGATTTCACATATTCTTTTTATTTTAATACTGCAGTAAGACGCATAAAAAGACTGGTTAATATGGCTCGAAGTCAGTATTTAAAGAAAGGAACAAATAAAACTTTTTTTCTGTGTTCCTCCCTTTATATGGCTCAGCAGTAAATCTTACAAAAAAAGGCGATGTTTGAAACGTTCTTATTTCTCCTTTCATTCTTTCATTCTTTCAAGACCTCGGGGCATTTCTTACATTTTCTTGGGTGAGGGAGTCTGTTTGGGGAATTTCCGTCTGGTAAAACTGATATATTATTACAGTTTGCCAGACTGTTGTAATGCAGAAATATTATCGCTGACAGAGAACAGTATTCTACGAGAAAGGGATTTATTTCCTAATTATACCCTAACGTGCCGCAAATAACATTGAAATGAACAGAAGATTTGATCATATTAGCCGTGATCCTGCTTTTGTAGTTTGTAAAAAACGTGAAAAATCTTAACCTTTTGCATTCCACTGACACCGGTGACATACGAAGTTTAATCCCCAAATGCACAATGGCACAGGAATTTTCGATTAAATTTATTTGAAAACAAGCCAATGCATTTGTTCGTGTACATAATAAAATTCGAAAATTTTGTTTCGAAATTCTGGTGCCATTGTAACATTTTGGGATTAAACTTAGTATATCATCGTATAGTCAGTGGAGTGCAAAATGTTAAAGCGCGATCTAATTGCTAGAGGGGAGAAACAATTTTGCTGGATGATTAAACAAAACAATGGACGAAGGATTCAGCGAAAATATAGCTCCAAAATTCAACTTTAGGGGGATATTTGGCGCTACCCTTTTTTCCGAGGAATCCTTCTTCCCCATCTTGTTTAAGCATGCTGCAAAATATGGCTCCATTCTCGCAATTAGATCGCGCTATACAGAACACGTTGAGTGTTGTCCGTTTAATTATGGCAATTTGAAGTAGCTATAATGAAACTGGTAGCAGTCAACGTGTTCTGTTCTGTATAATTCTTGAAGAAAAGAGCTATTGTATATATTAAAAAATTGTTGTAAAATTATGTAAGTAAGTATATTAGACTTATGTAAATTTATGAGTTGGATGTAAGTATGTAAGATGCTTGTATGCGAGAATATAAGTAATTGATGCATGGAAGTTTGCCGATAATGTATTAGATGTGAATAATTTTAAGGTGATTACAAAAAAATATTAATTTTAATTACTTTTGACCATACTTTCACATAAATAGAGTATGTTAATCAAACATTTTTACTTTCTTCTGTCTTTACAAGAAGAAAGTATTGGATTCATGAAAATTTTCGACTTCCAGTTTTCGTTTGATTTATAAGTTTTTGAAGATCCTGGACACGATTTGACTGTTTTTAGAAAATGTCTGTCCGTAATTCTATGTGTCTGTCTGTATGTGACATAAATATTCAGGCCGCTCTATCTCAGAAAATAATGCACGGAATTCAATCAAACTTTAGATTT
This sequence comes from Maratus michaelseni, assembly GCA_963931845.1. Taxonomy (NCBI): domain Eukaryota; kingdom Metazoa; phylum Arthropoda; class Arachnida; order Araneae; family Salticidae; genus Maratus; species Maratus michaelseni. The sequence continues at coordinate 302,410,467 of OZ007589.1, forward strand.
TGTTAGACCTTCACATATATTGGTGATGATTAGTTTTTGTTGTAACCCGCCCAACAGGTGGCGCTGCTACACTGTAAAAAAATTCCTGAAAAAAAAACGGAAAATGTACTGGCAATTGGGACGCCAGTACTATTTCCGTATTTTAACGGAAAAATATTCCGTAAATTCCAGAAAATTTTCTGTGATTTCGGAAATAATCGTTTTTAAATTTCCGTTTTATAAGATATTTTTCGTATTTCTTAGAAATTTTTATGTCGTTAAAATAAACTTTATAGGGACACCCCCCCCCCCCCCCTCTAGAAAAAAAATTACTTCGCAAGGACAACTCATAGAGGATAGATGCATTTCTGCTTTTCTTTAATTTCATTTCTGAGTGAGTTTTCAATAAATAACGAACCGTTGCCACGATGAGAGTCGAACGCGGAATCTTCCGTTTACTAACTGGCGGTCTCGACCACTACGCTATGACTGGATACACCGCGTTCTCAAATGTTGTTACTTATTTTAGTCGCTTTTTAAGATGCAAAAACTTGAAGGTTCCATGAATTTTTTCCAGAGTTCCAAATTTTTTAATATTTTCTGTTCATAATTTACAATATTTCTCTTTATTATTTGATGCCTTATAACAGATAAATTTTAATTTATTATGTATTATCTGCGCAAACATTGTCTTAAGAGTAATAATTGATTATTTTTACAATCGTGCCAATATTTTCTTTTTTCGAACATATACTTTTTTAAATTATTTGTCTCATGATCCATTTTATCAATTCAAATAAAAACAAAAATTCACTTAAGCAGACGTATTTATTACATGCTATTAAAAAAAAAATTTCGTTATCTCTTATTTAAAAAAAAAACTTAGTAAATAAACAATTTTATAATAAATTAAATTATTTATGTGAGCTATGCTGAGAACTTTTGTGTACGGTTCTGTTAAACTGAATAGTTTTTAAAATGTTAAAACAAAAAATTGATTTTTAAGGACAATTTCGAAATTATTGATCTTGTGATAAGTAAGTTTAAATTTGGACTTACTGATTTAGTTTAATTTATAAAATTATAAGCTAAAGAAATAAATTATAAAGTTTATAAAATTATAAACTTCATTTTTAGAAAAGTAAAGAAAAAATATTAACTATTTTTATAAATTTAAGAAAAAAATTATAAACTTTGTAAAATTATAATTTATAAAATAATAAATTTTAGTTTAATTCATAAATTTATAAGCCAAATCAGTTTAGTTTAATAGAAATTTACATAGCGATAACTTGCAGAGATATTATGTTATGAAACCTTTAAATAACCCAATATTGTCTCACGTTAGAAAAGTTAAAATAAAATTTTAAAAAACTAATGAATAAAAATCTTAATTTTGAAGCACTACAAAGAAAAAAAAAGTAGTTTCTAAAAAATATTACCGCAACTTATAAGAATTTAATGAATTACTAAATACTTCATTAAAAATATAAATATTACTATTATTTTCACAAAAAAAATTCCGTCCAGACATGGCCCCGGTTACAATGAGCCACCGAGTCGAGCCGGGTCAGACCTGGATCCTTGAAGAACTCTAGTAAATACAACACTCTTAATTCGCATTTCAAACAAAGCGATTTCTGTACGCAAACCTCTAAACGTTATTTAGAGAAATTGCACTGTTTTGGAAGAAATGCGGAAAAAATCCATTAAATTTACGGAAAACTTTCTGCATATTTACGGACTTGAAATCTCCTTTACGGAACTAATGTCATTTACGGAAATTGTACTGTTGTTTTGGGAAAATGAAATTTCTCCGTAAAATTTTACGAAAAATTTCTTGTATTTTCACGGAATTTTTTTTACAGTGTATACTACGTTTTGTCATTATATCTATAGCTTAAGAACTAATGCACAGAATTTCACCAAACTTCATATTCTGTTAGACCTTGACATAAATAAACACTGACTTGGTTTTGGTGTAAGTAGCCCAACGTTGTTATGCTCATTTTTTACGATTTCCCCTATAGCTCATATCTCAAGACCAAATGCACCGAATTTCATCAAACTTCATATTCTGTTAGACCTTGAAATAGATAGACCAAGATTAGGATTTAGTGTAAATTGTCCAACAGGCGGCGCTGCTATATTGCATTTTACACGATTTCCACTATAGGTTATATCTCAAGAACTAATACGCAGAATTTCATCAAACTTTATATTCTGTTAGACCTTGATATAAATAGATCGTTATTAGGTGTAGGTGTCTACCGCCCAACATGTATTGCTGCTATTCTCCGTTTTTCACGATTTCCCCGATAGCTTTATCTCAAGAGCGACAAGAACTTAGCTTGTCATTTAATTTTGATTGCAGACGATTTGATTTATATAGAAGACAGTTTTGTGATGGCCACAACAAACTAATTCATTTGATATGTAAATTGGCGTTTATGCTTTAGAAGACTTTTTTAAAAGCTTTACTGAATACCACTTAAAATGAATGGAAATCGACGTTGAGGCAAGAAAAATGTGATAAAATTGTAAATAAAACAACACCTATTTCGATAGTTTGCTTCATTTGTTAGTAGATGATTTGCTTGTTAAACATAATGTGACTGGAAGTCCTCGAATGAAACTTGGCATTTCATTACACTACAACTCGGGTGCTCACTAACTTTGAGAACTGAAATCATGGGTTCGTGGCTTTAGACATACGTTCCGACTTGCATACTTAATCTCGAGCCGTGGTTGGAAAACTACTTTATTTTTACCGAACTACAATTACAAAACTGCTTTACCGAAAATATGTTTCACCACAAGTGCAACTGCTTGTTTTCTAAAAAAAGGCAGCGATTACTATTTTTCAAAAGTAATCGCTATACTTCTCTACTTTCAGATATTGTCAAAAGATTCAGTCCACAATTCAAATTGAGGACGTGGTTTAAGTAATACAGTGGACCTTTCGTTAGATGGTATCTTCCGGAATACAATCAAATAAATGTCATATGACCAAAGATATGATAAAATTAAGAGAAATATATCGTACAGGAAAAAGTTTTAAGTTAGTCTTCAAAATGTTGCTACTTGCTGCGTTACATTTTTCAAAATGTAGCGCATTACACTGCAAACTATTAAGCTGTATTAAAAGTATTTTCGTTTTTTGAATGCTTTTATACCAAGGCATGTAGGTGGCACTTTACCACCTCTATTGTTAAACATAAAATGTTATTTAAGAGAATACATATCCCCCTATATTCTATAATCATACAGGCTTCTTTCTTTCCTTTTTAGGTTAAGTAAAGAGTGATACAAATGTTGAGATTTTATGCATCTTAAGGCATGATTTTAAACTATGTCTTAAAACAAATGAAGCTGTCCTCAAAACTCGTGCAATTGGAGGCCAGGATAAGAATAGTGTCCGGATAGTTCAAAATAAATCCAAACGTTTTAAGAAAGGGGACCTCAGCCTTGAAATCAAACCCAAAAGTTACAGGTGAATTTTGACCAGTTTAAGAGAAAAAAGAGGATAATCCATTCTTCGCAATATAGTGTAACGAACGTAGTTTAATTTTTAGCATCAAAATTTATTGTGAAGAATGGATTCTCCTCCTTTTTTCTCTTAAACTAGTCAAAATTAAGGGACAGGTGAATTTTGACCAGTTTAAGAGAAAAAAGAGGATAATCCATTCTTTGTAATAAATTGTGACGAACGTAGTTTAATTTTTAGCATCAAAATTTATTGTGAAGAATGGATTCTCTTCCTTTTTCAATTCCTACTATTAGTTCACACTTTTCCTATATATATATTTATATCTTGTCCAAATTTTCAATCGTTAATAAAATACTTTTTATTGCCACTGAAGTTCAAATACATTTTTTTTTAACTTGTAGTGGATGACACTTGATGTTAATACAGTTTTTTCAAATATTAATTCATTAATTAAATTAAATTAATTAATTTTAGTTTTATATGGGAGAATAAATATCAAAATGCAGCCGACTTATTCAGACATTAGTTCCATTTAAAAGCACTCACTCACAAGTCTTGATAGCGCAGTCGGTTAAACTCTGAGCTCGTAACCACAAGGTCCCAGGATCAAGCCTCCCCTGGGACAGAAGGAAATTCTCCTGTACTCTAAAATAAGTTAATCGTATGTAAGATATTTAGCAGGATATAAATTTAGGAATAAATACCGTCAGTGGCGTGTAGATCGCTGGAAAAAAATTCTTTTTGACCTAAGTATGAATAGACCTTTTTTTTTATATTACTTGTTTCTATCAAACTGGACAAAATTCACCTGTCACTTCTGTGTTTTATTTAGTGTTCCCTATTAAACGTTTATACGAGTATACGTATAATACGTATTATACGGGGTGCAGATTTTGGATACGTATGATACGAAGAAGGCGGTTATACGTATTATACGAAACAGCATATACGGTACATGGTATATACGGATCTTACACCAGCGGTTAAACGTATAAACGTTTAAACGGTTTTCGTTCATTGATTAAAAAAGTATGCCTTTCTCCTGCTGGTCTGCGTATCAGAGACTTTGAAAAACAGCCGCTGTGTCCTGTGCAGTCGGTACTTGCAAAAAAAAAAAAATCAAAATATTTTTTTCTCAGTTTAGATTTTGTCCCCCCCCCCCCCGTCAAATCTAAACTATTAATTATGAAATGATTTACTATGAAGTGATTTACCTATGAAGAAGATTTACCTTTCGAAAATCTGTAGCACACGCACATAGCTTATTTTGATTTATAGCGTGGACATTTCGCCCGAAACATTAGTATTGCAGAACACAAACTTACATTGACTTCATATTTTATACTGACATTGATCCATCAAAACTCCTGGGACGTTTCATAATCTTTTTTTATTTTAAAGCACACCACGGAGGGCACTCCCCCCACCGGCCTATATCCCTAGTACAGATAATCGGCCGTAACAAATAACTAAATAAACATACTTTTGTTTTATTTAAGAATACGTTTTCTATATTAAAAATGTTTTGAAAATACGTTTTACAGCAAAAAGAAAAGAGAAGGTAAGTCATTTTAAGCTTGTGTGATTGCGTTCTGAAACCTACAGTGACGATTATTTGTCAGGCTATAAGTAATCGAAATTTTTAGGTAATAACACAGAAAAACAAATTTGTCAAGATTAGCAACAATTTTTAAAAAGCAATATCTTGTAATGCACATACACTTTGTATAAGAAATACCACGAGTGTCATGGTTAAAAAATGAAATCGCGTTATACATTAACACAGAGTAGAAAACATTAGCACCGTGGAAAAAACAACATTTGACCTCCCGGGCGCAATTTGAGTATACGCACACAAAAATAAATAATTTTTTTTAATTATGAAAGAATATACTTAATAAGGATTAACAATAAATCTGAAACGTGGTATATTCTCCTTATTTCCACAAAAAGTCTTTTTACTTTCATTATATATTTACAATAATCGTTTATAGGGAAAAATAACAAGATTCTATGTATACAGATTGTTAAAGTAACGCCACTGATTTCCAACTTGTTTTCCGTTCAGTGACGTAACACTGATGAGATTCATTGGCATTAAAAGTAAATACGATGCTTGAAATATACGTATACTTGAATTAAACGTATACTTGAATTATACGTTTAACCGATATACGCTTATACGTATCCGGATACGTTTAAACGTATATTTTAAGGTATACGTATTTCTTAAATACGTATTATACGTATATACGTATATCGGTTAAACGTATAACTGAAATACGTATCGCATCGGGAGCACTAGTTTTATTTCAAGGCTGAGATCCCTTCCTTAAAACGTTTGAATTTGTTTTGAACTGTCCGGTCACTACTAACAATGTATGTGTGTGTGTGTATTAATGTTTCATTTCACATGAATTTCATCTTGAAGTTCATTTTTCACTTGGTGGCAATAGTGTTGGTATAACGGAAAAGTACCGTAGTTTCGTTTCCTATTCAAGGACCAAATCCTTTATAGAATTTTTGACGCAACGTTTCTAGTCTCATGAAAAAGATTTGATTTCATCGTCGCTGAAATAACAGAATAAGTTGCTGGAAAACAAAAACGATTTCAAAGGAAATAAGAGAATTTTATCTCTAGCTTTTTGAGGATTAGAAATATTGTCCCTAATAAACTGCTAAATTTTGGAAGTATAAAAACTAATGCTTCCTAATGGTATTTTTCCCAAAATGTCACCGTGACTTAAGTTAAAAAAAGTTATACAATTAAAGGCATAAAAAGCAATTCCTTTCAAAAATAAATTAATCAATATGGTTGCAAGACGATTGTCTCCTTGGAGACATCATTAACTGGAAAAGAAACAGGATAATTGTTTCCTTCGGGGCTTCATTAACTCAAAAACTAACAGCAGCATCAAAATATAGTTAATAATTAAATGAAATTCATTCACTGCAATATTACGTTTCAGTATTATTTTTTTTATCCTTATCGAAAAATGTTGCTTCAGTCTGAAAATAAAATTTATTTTATGTTTATTCAAATTATAGAAGTTAAGAATTTAATGAAAAATGATAGCTATCAAGTAAAAGCAGACAATTTTAAAAAATGAATAAGAAAATTTTGATTAGATAGAATTTAAAATATAGATAAATATAGAAATGATGGACATAATAAGAATCAACAATAAAATATTTGAATACAAAGAAGTCTAAAGCAAAATTTTGATATGATACCAATAAGAACCAATGCTTTCTAGTGATATGTTTCTAAAAAAATGCTTACAGTTATTTAGAGTTATAAAATATCATGCGATTAAAGGCATAAAAAAGTAATACAGTTCAAAAATAAATTAATCAATATGGCTGCAAGACGATTGTCTCCTTGGAGACATCATTAACTGGTAAAGAAACAGGATAATCGTTTCTTTCGGGTCTTCATTAACTTGAAGACCCTAAGACCCGAATTAAAATATAGTTAATAATTAAACGACACCCGTTTGCTTACATATTACGTTTCAGTGTTATTCTTTTATGCTTGTCTCAAAAATGTTATTTCAATCTTAAAATACAGCTTAAATTTTTATTTTGCGGATTCTCAAATTAAATTAAGAATTCAACAGAAGTTTAACTAAATCAGTCTTAGTTAAATTCAGTGAAAAATGAAAAATGTAGCAAAGTTTTTACTTTACGTTTTCTCAAATTATGTGAAAAATCATAGCTATCCATTGAATGCTAAACAATTCCAAAAATAAATAATAAAATATAGATTTGACGCAATTAAAAATATGATAAAAATAGACAGAAGATAAATATAGAGGATATAACAATAAATTATCTGACATAAGTCTATACCAAAATTTTTACATTTAAAAGTATTATTAATTCACATATAAACATTTAAACTAAAGAAATTTTCCAAAGAGGCAAGAAAAAAAATGATCGTAATTTGAACTTTCATATCAAAGAATTGGAAATTATAGAAAAATGGTGAACATTTAACATGAAGAATAAAAGTAAAGTAGCTATTTTGTTTGTATTTTATTAACATCATTACGTCGTTTAAATAATCGTATCGTCCAGATATTCAGTTTGATTTGTTACTTTATAATATTTTTAATATATCTTTAAAGCAACCACGATCCATTCATAAAAATGTCCATTCCTTATAAAATATATTTTAAAAAATTCTAAAACCTCTTCCTTCGCTTAAAACAACTTGCTTCGATTAATTTTTTCTATGTTGGAAATTAATTTCACGCTAGGAATAGAAAATAAAGATCTATATATAAACCATGACCTTATTACTGACAAATGAATTTCGTTCATTTTGTCTACAAATATACTGACTGACAATATTTTTTCTATATTAATATTGCTAATTTAACAATAATCGTAAATACTTACCATTAGATGATCCATCTAACTTTCTTGTTTTCATGTTTATCAATTTTCATTTAAATTCAAATTTAATTAGCGTTAATGTCTGAGTTGTTTTAAAGTTTGAATTTCAGCGACATTTTGTATGACTTTACAATGTCAAGACATAAGAATTTCTGAAATTTTGTCTCTTAATACCAAAAAAAGAGGATTTTATGAAATACGCCATAAAAAAGAAGTTCACGGTTCGAAAGAAATCATCATTTTTCATATAGCACAAAAGGATATGACTTATAAGTCTGCACGCACACGGGCGTGGGCCGGGCTCGGGCCAACTTTTATTCACGACACTTGGGTGAGGCCCAGGCTTTATTTTTTACTGCGGACTTGGGCCGTGCCAGGCCAGGCATTTTTTTGTTTCGAGCCGAGCCGGATCTGGACTTCGTTCTTCCTCGAGATCTGCACTGATCGAAATTTTCAGACTCGGTCCCAACCCAGCCGGTGAAAATCATTGGCCCGGCCCGTGTAGAAATCAGTAAAATGAGGCAAGGACAACAATTTTTCAAAAAATGCATATATTTGAAATCGCTATTATTCCACAATAAAAATTCATTTTAAAGAATAGTACAAATCCATGAACATTTCTGATATAAATTGGGTTCGAATTCCCTTTTGAAATCTCTAGTTTCGGATTTCGTCACCTGGATCAGTTTGACAAAGGTTGGTCAGTCAGATCTATAATTCCTCTCGCAAATGTTAAACCTATGGGAGTGGAATGCATTTTTATTTTTAAAATATCTCATAAGTGAATTATTATTTTTGTCTATGTGTAATTTTCTTAAAAGATGTCTTATATATATATATCTGTGTGTGTGTGTGTGGTTAATTTTACCTCAAGTTTTAAAATATTACTGGCTACTCGTACAATTTTAACACATAAAATTTTAATTTAAGCATTTATTTTAGAAATATTTTGACACCTGAGAAAAAAAAGAGACATCCTTTAAGAAGAGTACACAGGAAAAATAAGTCAAAAATATTAATTTCCTGTGTAGATATTTAAAAAATAAGAATGCATTCCACTCTTACAAGTTTAACCTTAGCGAGGGGAATTAGAGATCTGACTGATCAACCTGCTTAAGTAATGCCTTTGCCAAACTGATTCGGGTGACGAAATACAAAACTAGAGATTTCAAAAGGGAATTCAGACCAAATTTATATCAGAAATATTTTGGAGTTGTGGATGTGAATTAATTAACAGGCTATTTTGTTTTCTCTGTCTCATGTTTACAAAATACCATGATGATCAAAGTCGGGTGAATTGTGGTGTAGCTTCTTTATCACATCTAACTCAAAAGAATTAAAAAAAGAAAACATGAATACTCACGATCACATTTAAATTCAACATTAGAATTTTATTTGCTAAGAAAGGTGGATATTCGCTAACTGTTCGATAGTGCATTTCGTTCGAATGTCAAAAATCACAATGGGGAATTTACAAAAACCTTTATGTAATTACAAAAACTATTGGATGCATTCTGTTTTGCGGTGCATTTGAGCTCCTCGCCCTTTGAGAACATGATGAACTCTAAGATTTAATAAATTAGTGAGTTTACAGAAGTCTTATAATATTTTAATCTAGAACTTATTCATCAGATCTTGATAATATATAAATTATGAAATGAATATTCTAAAAAAATATGTATAGTAACATTTAAAAATGTTAACAGAAATCGCTTTTAGAACCTTCCAATATATTAATCCAAAATTTCACATTATTTCGCCAAGTAGAATTTGAGTTGCGTTTAAAACACTTCACATGCTTCAGTTTGTTTTGCAGCTATTAAAATTAAATTTAACATTAGAAATTCAAAATTTTACACTTGCATAAATACTAAACTAGTACATCGAATGAATTTCCATGCATGTGGTGTTCATTGAAAAAAAATTTCTGAAGATTCCAAATATGTAAAAATTAGGTTTTCGTATTGAAAGTTTCAAAGTTTGTTACAATTGCAAAATGAAGAGGGCCTTCTAATCCTATTTTAAAACCTAATTGAAATAAGAGATTTTTCCAATCAAATGACTATTGTTTTTCACTGCAACAATTTGGCGAATAATCCAGATGGGGTATTCTCTCTCTCTCTCTCTCTCTCTCTCTCTTTTTTCTGCCATACTGTACTTTCTTTTGTGGAAACTAAATTGATACTCTTAAAGTTATATTTTTTTGTAAACTTGTGACAACACCAGTGTTGCCAGCCGGCTACTTTTTTAAAAATTCTGATTGCTTGATTGGCACCATGCTTTTTAAATAGGATAATTCGCCTTGTTTTCACCTTATTTAAACTGCAATTAAACAAGGCGAATTTTACTATTTCAAAAAGCTGGTGACAATCAAGAAATCTGAATTTTAAAAAAGTAGCGAACCTGCAATACTGGGCAACACAAATATTATATTTTAGCCTGTATGTTACGTCGTACCTACATATTTTATTTTCCCAATTTTTATACTGAGATTGTGAAACTCCATTTAAATAACACACGAGCCACCACTGCTAGGAATACTACACTGGTGTCCAGAAATTAAGAGGCAGTGACCAATGTCAGACGTTTCGTCAAATATCTTACTGAAACTCGTGAGGAAATGCCCTTGAACTTTGAGGTTGTAAAAAACATGTTTGACTTCATGTTTGTCACTGAAGATTTTGTCGCGACGACAATGAGGGGGGGGGGGAATAATAATTTTAATAATAAAATTATATTTTTGATCACCCAAGTAATAGAAAATGCTAAAAATGATCTGTCACTGTAGCAAATGCTTATGTAGGTCCTGTTCAACATTTGTGTGCATTTGTGTAGGCATAGCACGTATATTCGTGAGGATGTTAACGTGTCTGTAAAAACTTCAAAAGGTTTTTTCTTTAAATTTTTTTTTAGCATGCAGAATTTTAAGCCGAATATAACACCGCTTTCCAAAAACTTGACAAAAAATCGTAGAAATACTATACTGTGACTAAAATATTAATAAATTGAATATTTAATGAGATATAGGTATTTTTATGAAATGAATTTTAACTGCGCATGCGCAAACAACAGCAACGATTTTTTTGTCATGATGTGATAGTCAATACGATGAAGCAACTCATATAAAAAGACCAGTGAAATATCGCAAAAACTCAAAAAGTTACAGTATTAATTGAAAAATTGAAGGGGGACATCCCATATAATCCTATGGGATGTCTTCCTCAATTTTTCAATTATTGTTGTAACTTTCAATTATACCACCATTTGTCGGCAGGGCTACAGAGACACACACACAGACACTCTATTTTATTAAGTGTGAAATGTTTAAACATTTTCTTGTGACGGGTGGGATGCTCTAACAAAAAATTCTTAGTTTAGTTTATTTCTCAGTTACATTCTCCATTTTAAAAAGGGTGGCGGCGGTCATGACAGCAGGCTCTAGCATGCAGTGGCGGCTTGTGACAGTCATTTTTTGGGGCACCAAATGCATGCCTGAAACACATATTATTTTCGTACCAATATTTTTTACAAGAAATATTCTCCTTGTTTAATGGCAGAACTTTCTGGCAGTAAATAAAACAAAGTATTCCTTTTTATTAATAGTGGTAAGAAAAGGATAAATTTAGCAACCACTTGTTTAGTGCCCCAAATAAAGCCAATCACGAGCCACCACTGCTAGTATGTATGTTAAAAAACTTGCTCCTACAGGGATTTCGTTCTGTCGGTGCCCATGGGTCTAAGTTTAACGGTACAACAGCTTTTTTCTTCTCAAAATTCAATGATCATTGGGTGAAAAAAAATGTAAATTATTTTTACCATAAGATCACATATATCTCTTTTTTTTTAATAGCTAGGTATTAACCCCTTCGCGACGAGCGTCCTTTACAGAATTTTTAATCTTTTGCCACCGGTTTTTCAAAACAGAAATTTTCGCCTAACTGAATCTCAGAAATGCTGTCATTAAATAAGGCAAAGTTTACAATAAAAAGTTACTGGTGGGAATACTCGAGGATTCTGAGCACCTTATGCGTCACGTATACGTGTCGCTCGTCCCCGAGGGGTTAAATAATTCTCGGCTGCAGGCATTTTTCAAGAGATTATATCCCGAGGAATAAAATATCCAAAATAGGGGCCTTCCACTTGTGGTCTTCGGGCCACTAAGCCACTAAGCTTAAAGGCAGTTTGCTATTAAATAATGTGAATATCTACATTTCGGAATTTGTGGTGGTACACGATTTTCTAGCAAAAAGGTTGAAGAACCCTATCCTAAAACATAAATATAATCACAAATCTAATCGTCTTTTAAAAATCTATTTAATATCTATGCAAGTATAGTATTGAAATTTGTTTTTGGATTAATTTTTGCTTTCTTTTCAGGTAAAGTGATTATTTTCGTTTCGCTTGCAGTTATTGTTCGGGTAAAACGGTAAGATGAAACGTTATCTTATATTTATTAATTGATAGTATATTTTTTGAGACTGGTATCTTTAACATCATTCTTTTTAACAACTCTATGTTGTAAAATTCTTGAATTGAAAACAGCTATGCTTGCTTTGATGGTACTTGTTATTAACCGACATACAGCAAAAGATGTTATACAATTCGTTTGTACGCTTTCTTTAATTCTATGCATGTTCACACATAATTTTTGGACGGATTTTAATTTGATTTTGATGGTTCTCTTTTGTTGGAAAGAGTACCATTCTAATAACGGCCCCATTACCAATTTCACCAAAACCTAAATGTGGTACGTTTGCCTGCTTTCTTTTTTTTCTTTTAAATTATTTAAGATGTAATCATCGTAAAAATTGACCAATCGCCACGAAATTGCAATATATTGTTAACACTAAATATACCGAGAACCGATCATTTCACAAGTACCATATGAAAATATTTCGATTTGAACCAGAAATTTCTTCATTAATTAAATAAAATATAAATCACACACACAAATAGTGAAACAGTTGATTGTGTCGATGGGATTCCCAACTCCACTCCCTGTATATGAATAATTATGTATCACATCTTAAAGGAGCCATGAACAAAAGAGTGTAGAAGTAGCAAAAATGCACTGTAAAAAGAAAGAAAAGCAGAGGATTTGACCGACAACTTCATCAGCCAATCAGAGATAAGGAAGCCAGCCAATCAAATTTAGCTTGCGTAAAGTAGTCAATCAAATTTAACTTACATTTTAAGAGTTGCTCCTCTTCAGGAGAAGTAGTAAGAAAATAGCAAAATGAGTAAAAAAGCGTTAAAAAATACGTAAGTTAAATATAAAGTTAAATAGTTTTAAATAAAAATTCTGGTTTAAAAAACATTTTTATAAAACTTGAGTAAAATTTCCGGTAAGTTTAGTGTTAAGGTACGCAGTAATACTTTATGTTTTAAAGTAGTCATTGTATTCTATATATTGGATTGTTCGGAAAGTTCTTTCCGTTTGGAAAAATCAATTCGTGCCGAAAAATTCTGCCCCTCAACTATTAAACAGTAAAACAGTAACGGCTTAACACTTAGGTTCCGGTGCCCGAGTGCCTTCGGCAGCATCTAGTATGTTCCTAACAAACCTCCTTCCGAGCGAACCTATGACCTGGGTCGCCACTGCGTGAGACAACGTACACCGGGAGTGCTTCGCACGCGCCGAAGACAGCGAAAAATCAAGTTGAATGAGCCAAACCACGAATAAATCGAGCCCATAGAACCGGAAAACTGCAATTTTTATAAATTAATTAATTTAACAATGGTTACTTCTAATATGAATTGTGTAGCATCATGAACAATGACTTTTAAATTATGATATTGGTTGTGGCATCACGAACACTTATTTTACTGGTTTTTGAAAGTTGCTGATCATCTGGATGGTAACCTAAATACTTAAAAGTGGATAAGCAAGAACTTGTTCAATCTCATCTGTGCATTGTAGTAAGAATCTATTTGGTCTAGTAAAGTCTGGACATTTGGTCTTCAATCAAGTGAATGGAGACATTTACAATTATCTATGACAAAGTAAGATAATAGTGATGGAAACGGCATTGTCCTAATAAAGCTCTTAACGTTTTACAGTTGAAGATTGTCTGATTGTAAAGTTATATTATATTTCAATTAGATTGTATTTTAGTTTAGTTTAGTTTAGTCGGACACTTGTAACTTCAATTGTCTTTAAAGTTGTTATTATTTTAGGTTACTTTAATATTAGTTGACAATTGTAACTGAAATTGTCATTAAACTTTGTATAATTCAGTAGGTTAGTTTTTCATTTTTAGTTTGTATTTTAATATATAGTCTGGGCTAAGGTTTGTTTGGCCTTCTCGTGACTCCATTTCGGAGCTCTTGTTGTATGGTTTTATATTTGCTCATTGTTCTGAGTCTGTCTTGTTGGGGTGATTTGCTGGCTAGCTCTGGGTATTTTTCCGCCGGGACATTGTATCCTATACCTTTTACGGTTGGTGTCCCGGTTGGGTGTTTCAAGCCCATAGAACCGGAGATATGAATGCGTCCCCTGGTGGTGGAACATGGAACTGAAATCTGTAAAACAATCGTAAGCTAAGTTGAATAAACCAATTCCCGTTGAAACCGGGCCATAGAACACGTGTAGGAATGCGCCCCCAGGCACACGTGTAAAGAATGTGCCCCCCCCCCATAAATTTAACACATTACCTTTAACATTAACGCGATATTTAATTTGCGGATAAAATTGCCTCCATCTAAACTTAACCATTTACCTTGAACAGTAATGCGATTTTTAATTTATAGCTGTAGTGAGTAAACGTAAGTTGATGCTGAAAAAGAAGATTAATATTCAAAAACAGTGGTAGCTGGTTTCTAAGAAAATTTTTAGTAGTTTATAAAGTAGCTGGAAGATCCTAGAACTATGTTAAAGAAAATCGCAAGAGAATCGGTTCATTTTTTAAAAAGCTGCGCCAAAGAGCTGCGCCAAGATTAATATTAAAAATTGGTATGGCAGCTGAGGTCCGGAATGTTTTTTTCTTTTTTTTGTTCCTGCAATAGCTGGAGGACCTAACAAGTTGTTAGAAGAAGAAAAAAGTTAGTGAATCGGACGATTTTTAAGGGAGCTATAGTTGGGGTCCCAAAAGAGGCCAACTGATAGTTTTGATCAGTGCCTTAAGATGAGACCATGTTAAAAGGTCCTAGTGCCTAGTGTTTAGATCTTCAATTAGTCAAAATTAAGCATAGGGGTGAATTAATCTTTCAAATAAAAATTAAAGAAATGAGCCAAAAATGAGGTAAAATGCTTAAAAAAGGGCCCTGAGGCTCCAATAAAAATATGATGGTGGTAGCCGGGTGAGAGGAGTCCAAGATTCAACTTTAAAGTTATGCATTGAGAGGGTGACGCAATTAAGGGGGTGAAAATGTATATGGTGAATAAGTAGGACACGCTGCCTGGACGCCAGCCGGTGGGTATACGGACATGTCCAGGCGGAAAAAACTCCACCACTATACAACAAACCCCAGCTGCCGAAATCGGCCAAGAACAACAGTCAATCTATATATATATATTTCTCTTACGTGGCGCGGTAATAGGGCTGAATTTGTAGCTTATGGTTTGGCAACAACCGTAGTTTCCTCCAAAGCGTCTGAGATGATTCCTCATTTTAATTATGAATAATATCGTTAATTTCGAATGAATTCTCAACTCTTATTTAGAATTCATTTACGAGTTTCACTCACTCAAAAATTCGGAGAAAATAAAAATATCAACTGTCTAAATTGCACCTGCCGCCATCTGTTGCTGTCTTGATGAAGTAAAAAATAATTTATTTTGTAAAAATCTATAATCAATTAGAACAGTAAAATGTCAAACGAAATTTAAACAATGATTGATGATATATATAAACTATCTTCCTATCACGTAGTTTTTTTTTTACAAATTAATTTAAGGCGTGCTGTACAATATTATAGCTGCAATAAGTTTTAAACTAATTATGTTTCCAAGATCCTTTTTTCATAGTATTTAAATGATTTATATGTCCATTGGTAGCGCCAACTAAATGTATTTTTAGTTGTGTTTTCAACGGAGAATAACTTTTTACATTAAAAAAAATTGTCAATTTCATATGTTCAAATGTTTTATGCTAGAACTTATTCCGGCTAGAATTGCTGAAAAATAAAAAGGGAGCGAAGCGAGCTGGGACCGCGTAGTGGTCTCAATGTGAATTGCTTCGCAATTCACGGGGGGTTGGCTAGCGTTAGCGAGTAGGGCGCTAAGTCCCCTAGTTACATATAATACGTACACAGTAAATTATATATATTTATTTAAAAAAACAATGGCCGCATTGCCCGCGAAATTATTAAAATATAACAAAATATTAAATTAAACTAACTAAAATCTTTAAAAAATTCAAACTGAACCCTAAAAACGGAAGCTCTTTAAAACTATGCTGTAACTAATAAAATAACACTAAATCCTAAATACACAAATTCATAATATCACAAATCATATAAATCATAAATCATATCTCATATCAAATCTTAAAATTCACAGCTCGTGAAAATAATCTTGAAACTATCCAAAAAGAAATGCATCACCAAAAGGTTGCTGTATAAACTAGCTCTTAAATTTCTAAAACCTTTATCTCATGAAGGAGAATTTTTCATTTAATATATTATAATTTTCACAAAGTTTTCTGTAATTGTCCTGGGAAAAGAGAACTCTAATCATGTTTTGACGTAAAGTATAATTTTTTTGAAAATCAAAATAGAACTTCATTATGGGGCATCTGCCAAATAGAAAATGTTTGACATCACCGCAAGAGCCACATTCACAACGATCATTATTTCTCTTTTTTATTTTATAAAGGTACGAGGGGAAGCTTCCGGGCCAGTAATAAAATACAAAATTACTTGTTTAGAGCAAACAAAATCAGGATTAACCTTTTTAAAAATATCATATGTAAGACGTCCAGTATCTGAATCTTGACAATGTTTCTGCCACGTGCATACTATGTTACGTTTAACCTCTCTAGTGAGAAGTGATTTTGGTATTGGAATCCTTGCTACAAGATGCTGCATTGCCAGATGTAATGACACTCTTGGCTAATGTATCTGCCCTTTCATTTCCGTAAAGGCCGACATGCGCTTTTATCCATCCCAAGTGTGGGATCTTATCCTCATTATAATACAACAAATTAAAAATATCACATATAATTTGATTTTTTGGAAAAGCACGATTCAGCACTAAAACAGAAGACAGACTGTCTGTATACAGGATAGCCTCTTTATAATCTGAGTTCACGTACCATTTAATTGTGTGCAGATTGCCAATAATACGGCCTGAAATATTGAGTTAAACTGATGCATCTGTATACTGAAGTCAAAAATGAAGTCATTCTTGAATGACACTGTAAATGCATCCGAAACTTCC
This sequence comes from Maratus michaelseni, assembly GCA_963931845.1. Lineage (NCBI taxonomy): Eukaryota > Metazoa > Arthropoda > Arachnida > Araneae > Salticidae > Maratus > Maratus michaelseni. The sequence goes on from OZ007589.1 coordinate 302,427,716, forward strand.
TCCAACATCTTTGAACCATCAGCATAAATTATTATATTAGCAGATTCAGGGACTATGTTCGTTACAACTGGAACAAAGAAGAGATTTTTTAATTGGTAAAAATTAGGAAAATCAAATGTCTTCAAATTTTTCATCATACCAGCATTTATAAGTATCTAATTGGAACTAATTGGGAATAACTAATTGGAGATGAGGCCCCCAAAACGAGAAGATCGGATTAAAAGGGGGCAAGTTATTAACAATTTATGGAACAAAATCTTCAAGGGGCCCCGTACCGGGACCCAGGGGGACAGGGTCTTAACTTGGATGTAGAAATTAGGAAATATCTAAATGGAGAGAGGGCCTCAAAATCGAAGAAGATCGGATACAAAGGGGGCAAGTTATTAACAATTTACGACACAAAAATTTAAAGGGGTCCATGAGGCCCAGGTCTTAAAAAATTAAAAATCTGAGCTTCAGGTACATCGGGAAGTGCCTTATACTATCCGCACCCAATTTTTCAGACTTCTACGTGCGATAGATTTCGCTAGAATTCGCACACAGACAAACAACTTTCTGTAGTATAGATATCAACTATATAACTATTGTACTCTGTTTTCAAGTAGATTAACCTTTACATTGTCGGCTAATTAAAAAAATATATAGAAAGGAAGATTTTAAAATTCATTACTCATGATACTATTATGATAAATCTTGAGAAACACTATTCTATTCCACGGAAACAACATTTTCTCAGGGCAGGAAAAAACTAGTATATTGTGGCTATCACAAAAGTTTCTTCTATATAAATCAAATCAATTACATGATTTAAATAGTACAAGAAATTATATCGTTTTAGCAAATAGGTTTTTTTTTACACAATGTATTCCCATATTCAGGATGCTAAGCATGAAGTTTCGTTGAATTCTGTGCATTTAAACTGGCAATATAAGCATCGCATATTTCGAACAAATCATTGAATTTCAGCACACCCCGCAGCTTAGATGACCGCAACCAAAATTGAATGACAATCTATTCCTATCATGAGGGTTCTAAATTTGGTGTTTCCTTGAAGACTGTGCACATAAACTGAAGATATAAACATCACATAAATCTAACAAATCATCGATTTATCGTACCCACTCTTGGGGGATTTTGCACAAAAACTAATCAGCACCAGTTAAAAAAAGAATAGAACTTCATATGAAATTTCATTCTATTCTATGCAGTAATTCGTGAATTTGAGCGCCCACAAAATTTATGTCACATAAAGACCGACAGACACATCGACTCACGGACAGACATTTTCTAAAAACAGTCAATTCGTGTTCAGGACCTTGTAAAACGTATACATCCGTTGAAAACCGGAATTATAATTTTTTCACGAACCAATACTTTCTTCTTGTATAGATAGAAGAAAGTAAAATGTTAAGTGCATTTTGAATATCTGCCTTTAAAAGACTCGTATATATAATTAGAGAAAACTGAGTATATTTGACCCACTTTTTATTAAAACGCTCATATTTTGTGTTTGACATACAATAACATCTCAACTTGCTGCTTATATATATAACTTATTATATGTTGTATATTTTATGGCGTCGAAATTTTGAAACGGCATTAAATTACATTAAAAAAACTTATTTCCAAAATGTAAACAAAGTCAAGGGAGGCTGGACCCATTAAATCATAAAAAGTATTTTGTTACCAGAATATTTTTTTAATGAAAGGTAGCTTATATTTATACGGTTCTTATTTTTTCGCTTCTGCTCAATACAATTTTTGGTATCAAACATATTTATTTGATCTGGCCAATGGGCAAAGTTAATGATTCTCGATTTCTTAATATCTCACATTCACAATTTTACAAATTAATGAATATTTTCATAATCAAGGAAGTCAGATATAATTTTTAAAGCTACACTTTTAAAAGAACAACTGGTGGTGGAACCTCAGAAAAAAATTAATGCGATATCTTTAACATAACCTGTAATCTATACTAATATTATAAAGAAATAATGTTTATTTGCAGAGGGTATAGTATCTGGAACTGTATCGAGCCGATTTAAAAAATAATGGTGACAAAATGCTGGTGCTCTAACATACGCTATATTTTATGTCGGTACAACAATCCACAAGGGGATGCAGGAACAAACAACGTTCTAAAATTGCGATTAGTGTGATATTGTTGGGGCTAAAAACTTGAGTGTGGTGGTTACTTTTAAAATGTAAATACTCACTGTGAACGGTTTCTGAAAAGTTCGAAATATAAAAGAATGAAATGAGCGGAAAATGTTCTAAATTACGATTTATTTGGAAATGCTAGGGCTAGAAACTTGAAATTTGACATGTATGCTATTTTTTAGACGTAAATGCTTGCACAGAACAGTTTTAAAAAAATTAATGTGAAAAATTGGAGGAACAAAAAGCGTTCTAAAACTGCAATTTTTGTGATATTGTTGAGGCTGAAAACTTGAATTTTAGTGTGGTGGTTACTTTTAAGATGTAAATAATCGCTGTGAATGGTTTCTAAAAAAAAATCGAAATTGAAAAAGGTGAAATAAACGGAAAACGTTCTAAAAACAACTGCTAGGGCTAGAAACTAAAAATGTGACATGTCTATTGTTTGTAAGACGTCAATTGGTGCACAGAACAGTTTTAAAAAATTCGAAATGTAAAAAGATGCAGTGACAAAAAAGTTCTAAAATTGCGATTTCTGTGATATTGTAGGAGTTATAAACTTCAAATTCCGTATGGTGGTTACTTTTAAGATGTAAATAATCACTATGAATGATTTCATTAAAAATGGAAATTGAAAAGGGTGAAATTGCTAAAAAATTAAAATTTGACATGTCTGTTACTTTTAAGATGCAAATTCTTCCACAGAACACTTAAAAAAAATTCGTAATGTAAAAGAATGCAGGAAAAAAAAAAAAAAAAAAAAACATTCTAGAATTGCGATTTCTGTAATATTGTTAGAGATAGAAACTTTAAATTCCGCATGGTGGTTACTTTTAAGATGTTAATACTAGTTGTTAAGTTATGTGTTAGATGTTAAGAATGGTTTCTAAAAATTTCAAATTTTAAAAGGTGAAATGAGCGAAAAACGTTCTAAATTACGATTTTTTTGGAATTGTTAGGGCTAGAAGCTTGAAATGTATAATAAAACTAGCTAACCGCCCCCCCCCTTGCCACGCACACAACAATAGGAAGATCTCATGTACTTTAAATGGAAGATAATGGGTTGCAACTTATCTAGTATATATATAACCATAAATGAAACATTACCATAACACCAACTTAAACTATGAAATAATGATCAAGTATGTAATAATTAGTTGACAATGAAAATATTCCCCAACACACTGAATCTGGATACCAAAAACTTATTTAAAAAAAGAAGAAATTAAATTAAAAATTGAATAAATGAAATTGAATGAATGAAATGAAATTTGTGGAATTTAGACAGAATTTTCAAGTCCCACATGCCTAAATACCACAAATAAAATGAGTGGTTTCATCATCATATTAGCCATAACATTGCTAAAGAATATGATTTTGGGACTACCTGCTCATAAACAATGAATCAAACCTGTAAAAAAATAAAAAATAAATACAATATTAAAAATTAAAGAAACCATACCTATAATATACAAATAAAATATGAAATAATAGAGTCATAAAGTACATAATCCATTTGGATTAAAAAAGATACCTGTGCACTACATGAACCACACATGAACACAACCAAACAGAGGGAATGAATTGCAAAAAATCATTACATGTTGCCAAATTTATGTTTAGAAAATGATTTACTATGTTGGCAGAATAGATTTTAGAATAATATGAATATTATTGTAAAGCAACAGAAACATTGGTGCTGCCATCTATAAGGGTAAAAGGAGAATATACGCTGAATAAAAATAGTATAGGATGAAAATTAATATTTAAAAATTAAACCATATACTACCTAAAGATGATAGCAATTAGTTAAATAATAAATAAATGAAATTAATTAATAAATAATAAATAGAATATCCAATTACATTAAAGTAATGGATGTATTAATGAATAATTCTATGTTAAAAATAAGATGGAAGATGGAAAAATTAATAATTAAAGCAACATAAAAATATATGTACCATGAAATGACATAGCAACTATTAAATAGCTGTTCCAAAAATGCAACAACACATAAATTAAATTAAATTAAAATGCTAAATATTTGAATTAAGATACAAAGGATTTAAAATTAATATTAATTAAATATTGAAATTAATTAGTAACATATAATTTTTCTTCATACAAAGTTAAAAATTAAATACACTTGATATAAGTGGTAAGGGTAGAACGTTTAATAAAAATTAAAACATATATTATATTAACACTTTAGAAAAGTATACATTATATTAGAAGTTAATATGATATTGTCCACCGTAGGCATTAATCTAAATGCATTAGATCAAAAACATTCTTAATATTAATGAATATAAATTCATTTAAATTAATTAAATAATGAATATGTAAATATAACTAAATTAATATACATATAAAAATATCACATCACAGTCCATTATAAAATGTGTAATATCAAACGTGTGTGAAAATCAAAATGCCACCCCCCCTTTTTTTTAAATATAAATTAACCATGCCTTTTTCACATACAACTCCGCCACACACCTCCTCAATTCAACATCTACCCACCCAACCGTACTATTATAATTTTTTTATTACTATTTTCTAAGATTATATGTTTTTTTTATACATTTTTAACGCATGTGTTAATTTGGTTGCAAAGATCATTTAAGTACTAATTATATATTAAAGAATATATAAATTTTTTTGGAAAACCATGTTGTAATGCATCATAGATAAGTTTTTTAATATTGTTGTTAATTACTTGAGAAGAACATAAACTTTTTTTTCTATAAATATGATTAAGGAGTATATTACGATATACAGAATTATGAAGACATGATTTAAAATTAGTAAATGAATTAACTTTAAATTTAAATTCTTTACGTTTATCAAATAGATCAATTATTGTTTTGTTTTCTTTAAGTGTAATTTTAAGATCTAAAAAGTTAATAGTATTGTTAGAAAGGAGGTTTTCCGTTAATTCTAAATTAGTAGGATAATCAACTGGAAATATAGAAATATTAGTGTGATCAGTGGCAATTAAATTATGTCATCAATATAACGATATAAATGTATATTACTGTTAATAAAAGTACGTTCATAGTGATACAAGTATAAGTCTGAAAGTATACTAGATGTACATCCCCCTTGTAGTATACCGACTTTCTGTAAATATAACGTGTTATCATGCATTATATAATTATTATATTTAAGGAAATTTGTTAAAGTTTTAAAATAAGCTATATCTATATGAATTGGTAAATTTATTGAATGATGATACTTATTAAATAATGCATATATAATATTATGTAGATCTAATAAATCTATATTATTAAATAGATCTTTGAAATCATATGGCATTATATTGTCGACACATTTAAGATTTTTCAAAATATTGACGAGTTGATGGCTATTTTTTATACAATGTGTATTATCAGTGGTTGTTGTCAGTGTCTAAATTTGATTGAGAATTTTTAATAGATGTTTATTGGCTATATTATTATATGTATATATACATCTCTATTTATTATTTATTTATTTATTTATTTTTATTATTTAATTTTTGTTTCATAAAATATAGATATTGATGCGTTTTATACAAAGCAATGCAAGTCTGTTGAAAGTTTTTTTTTTTTTTTTTTTTTTTTTTTTTTTCCATTATTGTTAAAGTTATGAACAAATTCCGGGTCCGGATTGTAGTTAAATACCCTGTATTTTTGATTGAATCTTCCAAGCTACTGAATCCAAGCTCACGATCTAAGCTTGCTATAAAAATATTGTTTGTTGTAGTGTGCTCTTTCAACCATTAAAGGTTGAACGATCAGTTTTGAATCTCACTGTATTTCACAAATTACACACAGACGCTATGTTTATAAAAATATATACATAAATTATATTTTATTTGAGAAATATATGTAATCATTGAAAAAAATCCAAATGTGAACTTCCTTCCCCCCCCAAAAAAAAAACCGTAAATAAATACATAAAATATATATGTATTTCACATTTTTACTAATAAACACAAGCAAATTACAATAAAGTAAATTTGTTTTGTGATATTTTTATTTTATTCATGCAGACATATCTTTTAGGCTTTTGTCCATAATTTATGTATTGAAAATTCCTTATCTTATTTCATATATGAAATTTTGTTCATAAATTTTCTTATAATCTCACTTTATATTGCGATTTTCTCAAATTTCAATATTTTGTGCAAAATTTAAATTAACAAATTTAAAACAAATACATTTGATTTTGTATATATTCCTTAAAAGGAATAAAATAGAAATAAAATAGAAATAATGAAAAGGAAGTTCGTAACACACATGAATGTCGCTTGGAACCAAAACAAGCAAACAAACAATGCATTTCTAGATTGATGATATTCAATACAAAGAAGAACTTCACAATACACTTTTCGCCAAATGAAAAAGAGTTTTTTGAAAATGAAAATATATTGACTTGTTATTATGTTACGTAACTTGTGAATCTACTAGAAAATTATTTCTGTAAATGTTTTCAATCTTCATTTTACGCAAAATAACCCTATTTTCAAACACTTCCTTTTCTTCACATTTTTTTAAAACTTGTCTAGAGGGGAATATATTTTTTCTCTTCAAAAGACAGCACATATTCACTTTAACATATATGTTTTGTAATATGTTTTCTAAACTGTATTTCGTATTTATATTAAAATTTATGGTTTACCAGTAGAAACCAATATATTCTTCATGTGGAAATGCCCGTAGAATTTGAAATTCATAGTCTCAAAGAGCTTTATATTTCTTTTACATGGACTTATTTGAACTATCCCTGTAAATATTTTCAAAATATTTTCTACCAGTCTTTTTGTAATAAATTCTCATATCAATGTACCCTATATCTGTTACCAACATTTTCAGCCTTTTAGAACCCTTTTCTTAACCTTTTAAATCTGTTTTTTAGCATTATTTTGGAAAGTGCTAAAAAACGCACCAAAATAACTACATCAAAGGGGACTACATTTTGGTGCTAGGAGATAAAACTTGTTATCAGGGCTAAACGAGACAGAAATAAGCCAGATTTAGCCCCAAAAATGAGCACGTTTTTAAAAAAATAAGTGAACAACGTAAAATAGCACAAATAAAAATATATAAAAAGGCAAACAGCTGTTTCAGAGCCCCTAAATCTCCATCATCAGTGCCAAAAAAAAAAAAAAAAATAAGAACCGATTCAAACGCTCAAGCCATGTAAATATGCGTACGTCTCCCGCACGCGCCCAAAATTGAATGGCGCTAAGTTTTTCAAAAGCAACAGTGGAGTCAGGAAACACATGTGACGCAGGAGACCAATAGAAGCGCCCGGTAAGACTGGGCGAGTTCAAGTACGAAGGGGAAAAAAAAGGGGGGGGGGGCGAAGAGAATAAATTAAATGAAAGGTAGCCAGACATTTAAAAAATGTCGCGTCCAGTCTGGCTGGCCGCTTCTATTGGTCTCCTGTGTTACATGTGTTTCCTGACTCCGCTATTGTTTTTGAAAAACTCACCGCCATTCAATCTTGGGAACGTGCGGGAGACGCAAGCATATTTGCATGGCTTGAGCGTTTGAATCGGTTTTTAATCTTTTAAATTTGGCACTTATGATGGAGCTTTAGGGGCTCCGAAACAGCTGTTTGCCATTTTATATATTTTTATTTGTGCTATTTTACGTTGTTCATTTATTTTTTAATATAACGGCACAAAGTTAAATCCACCTATTTTAAAAATGAGTACGTTGTCTACGGGGTTAGTCCTCCTTGTAAAAACATGTACCATTAGTTTAAAGCCATTTGTTTAGGGCGTCATGTGTTGGGTTTATTGTATAAATTTGTGTGTATTCATGTCTGAAAAAACAAAATTGTTCTTTAAGTGTACCTTTACTAAATTCAGACGTTAATGTATACGCTTTATAACATGTACCAATGTATATCTAACACAAATTAATGCGATTACATAAAAATTCATTTTAGAGAACTCCAAAGTTGAGAACACGCTTTAATACATAGCAAACAGTAAAATTTAGCTTTTGTTGTGTTTTTTTTTTTTTTTTTTTTTTTTTTTTTCACTAATAAATACCAATTAATTATATATTTAAAATAACAAGGAAGAAAATGTTAAGATTATTGATTTCAAAATTTAAATTGTGATCTATATTTAAAATTTACCTCTAATAAGTAATAAATTTTCAATTGTGGATGAATATTATCTTGATTATTTAATAATTATGACTTCATGTGCCCAAAATTATTTGTTTTAAAATTGTTTTGTTTAAATGTTTTTATCAAAATGTTATCACTTTATAATAAAAAAAAAATGTTAAATTAGTCTAAAGAAAAGCTCCCAATTTTCTAAAATAAACAAGTTTAGCTTGAATTCGAATTTTTTACTTAAGTTGCTATAGTAAAGCTTTTCAATATTGAAGATAAACTAATCACAGTTTAAAGCTACAGAGATCACGTAAAAAACACATGAAATCTATACTTTTTCAGAAATGTCAAATGAAATTTTTTCTTTGATATTTTTTTTAACGTCTGTTATGTTAGGTATGTATTAATAAGTGGTTTTGATAAAAGCATTTGTAATTTTAATTTTCACTTCAAAGTTAAAAATTAGAAAAAAATCATCACTGTATAAGACTAGATTACAATTAAATTTTGAAATGTAAATATCAATTATGTCAAGACTAATTCAGGGTTTCAGAGAAAAACTAAAATCACAAAGTCTTGTATTTCTAAGGGCTAACAAAATAGTTTTTTTTAGCTTATATTCATGATAAATGAAATTAATACTTTGATATAATTACCATGGTGGCAATCAAATATGATTTTTATGGAATTCAATAAACTATATGATTTTTAAAATTTATAATGCAATAGAAAAAATTATATAGTTAAAAGTTTAACAAATTTAAAAATGCGAAGTTTAAATTATAAATAAGAATAAAAAATTCTTATCTCTAGAATTAATAGTAATAAATATATCAATATTAACATACACTAATAAATATCTAAAGGTAAATTAAGTTTAATATTATTAAAAGCAAGTAAAAATATTTGAAGAAAATGATGTACATAAATACACAGAAATATTTATGAATTATCAAAATAAAACACTAGTCGTATAGATATCCCTTCTACATAATAAGATCAGCACTTTGCTTTCTTTATAAATTAATTATAAATGAAAGAAAGTTGAAAATATAAGCTATTTTCATTAAAAAAAAGGAAAGAAAAGAAAAAAAAAAGAAACAGATTGTGATTTTCAAAAATAGGCTTAATTATTACTATTCAGAAATGAATAAAGAATTATATTTAAACATGAGTAAGCTATTCTAGAAAATTGAATAAATAAATAAAACTTCGAACAATTTTGGAGGGAAAAAAAAAGTTGAAAACGCAAATTATTTTCACAAAAAAATTATTTTTGAAAGAGATTTTTTGTGAGATACATCTGGGCTAGAATACTAATGTGATTTACCTCGTGTAAATAAAAATCTTAGCAAAATCTTTAAATTGTTATTTAGTATAAATGTGTATTTGGAGAAATTTGAATGTGTCAGAATTGAAAAAATGTTAAACAAATTTTTATATATATTAAAATTAAAATAAAATAAAACATGAATAACTTTCCTTGTTTACAAAGTAGAAAGAAAATGAAAAATGAATGCTTAACTTAATTGTCATCAAAATTAGATCATGTAGTGGGAAAGATCATAAGATAAATAAAAATCATTTTTCTTTAAAGCACAAAAAAGGAGAGGAGTTCCATTCGGGAGAAAGATCGTCGAACAGTGACGTCACAAATTCGTCTGGAGGCTTTATGTCAAGGATTTATGATTTTGGCTACACACCCTCTGGTCTGTTTTTTTTTTTTTGCAAACGAACCCCGAATTCATTCATTTTTAAAACGAAAATCTATCCAAACGAACTAAGGGGCACGCGTTAGAATGATTGCCGATTTAATTTCTGACATTTAGATACTTTAAACTTTCAATTCTGAGCAAAAGTTCCTGAGAAAACATAAATAATATAAAAAGAACCCTCTCTTTTAAAACGCGAATACGATAAAGTTGCAACATGCGTCTGACGCAACACGAAATGATAAGTGTGGAAGTACTGAGTAAAAAAAGTTTTGCAAATTCGTGAAAGGACTTCCACAAAATATTTGTTTTTAAATAGTAAATATATATTTTTTTTTAAATCCAAGCCGTCGTTATAATCAAGAAAGTACCTGTAATAACCGTTTTTTTTTTTTTTTGTATTTTGATTTGGAAAGCGGACGAGGAATTTTAAATCTGCAGGAAAAACGAAACACAAGAAGTCATTCAGAATATATGGAGATTTAAGTAGAATGATAATAGAACTTGATATGTTTTTTGAAATTCATAGATATTATATATATATATATATATATATATTTTTTTTTTTTTTTTTTTTTTTTTTTTTTTTTTTGAAATAGTAAATATTAATATATTTTTTAAAGAAAGTACATTTTTAAGACCGGAAAATACCACAAAAGGTACCAAGGGTTTTTTTTTTTAATGCAGAAAAACGAAAAACGTGAAATGGGCGTAAAGATTTTTTTTTAACGATAAATATTAATATTTTTTAAAACAAAGACATCGTTAAAACCGGAAAAGTACCACAAATAAGTGGATTTTTAATTTTATTAGTAAAGCTAATGTGGAATTCCAAATATGCAGCACTAAAAACATGAAATCGGCAAGAGGAAAAAATATATATTTTTTAATTTTAAATTTTAATATTTTAAAAATTAAATTACACCGTTAGAAGCGGAAAGATACCACTAAAAAGTGGGTATTTTACTTTATTTAATTTTATTTTTGATATTTGGATATGGAAAGCGGATGCGACAATTTCAAAATGCTGAAAAAACGGAGCGTTTTTCCGCACACCGCTTCCTTCATCTTATTAAACAGACTTGGAAATGTCGTTTTGGCACAGACAACTGAGACAGGGCGCCATTTTGCGAAGCTCATTATGTTTTTCAATTAATGTCGTGGCTAATTATCAAAAACTGAAAAATATGAGCCTCAGGTGCTTTCGGTCCTGCCTTTGTCTATCCTCATGCAAATTTTCATAACTCTACGTGCGATAGATTTCTGTAGCTATCACCAACAGACAGACAAGCATCGTTCTCTTATTAATAGATTTTAGAGATAAAGCAGTTCAAGAACATGTTCTTACCTGCCAACCTTGCGAGTTTTATTTCATTTTATTTTATTTTTTAGTCAAATAAATATATTTTGAAATCTCCTTTTTCAAAAAATAAAATGTCTTTTTTCTGTATGGTACTTATTTAATTTAATTTATGAAGTAAAATTTCTGGTTCAAAATATGTTTATTTGACTTGGAAAAAAAAAACGGAAGGTTAGCAGCTATTTATGTTTTCGCAGCAGAATATCTTTTTGTATAATTGGGAGCACATATTTTACCTTCTCCGTGAGCATAACGCAGCGAAATAATAAATGTTATATAATTTGCTTTCTGTTATTTTTCTACTAATAATTTCATAAGTTAATTACTTTCCAATTACACCAAAATATTATATACCACTAAATTTATATACCATGGGGCACAAAGAAGAACATGTACGAAAGTAGTGCGATTACAGAAATCATTTTATTTATTTATTTTATTTTATTATTGTATTTATTATTTGAAAAATATTTGTGCTCCTGCTCTTTGATTCATACAAGGAACTTTTCTTTTCAAATATTTCTTTTCTTTTTTAAACATTCGAAAGCTTTAAAATAAAACTATTAATTAAATTCATTAATTGTTCCATTTTACGGGACTAATCGTTCTTACTTCAATTTTAATTCCATTATCGAGCAGAAGCATAATTAATTGCAATGTGGCATGTTTCCTTTTATAATGATAGATAAAATCGCAGTAGTTTTTCATCACAAACATGAAAAAGTATAGGTGAAAATTTAAATTAAATTGTCATCGATAAGTGTTCTTATAAAGTATTTATTTTTAAAGTTTAATTATCCTGTAAATAATAAAATTGTAATAAGTTAGCGGTTTCTGCATCCTTCTGTACCTTCATCACTAACAAGTTCTAAAATCGAAATACTTTTCACTGTTAAAAAGGAAAAAAAAAATGGTTTCTTGATTTAACAAAAATGGTTACGAAAATAAAATATAACCTCTTCTGATTGAGCCACGATTACAAAAAGCGAACTTTATCTTCAGAAACTCGAAATATTTTTTTTAAAGTTTACAGTGAGAGAAAAGTACGTATTACGCAGGACGCTTTACTTTTATAGTATTTTAATAATAGGATGAAATATAGATGAGCGAATACGGTGATTTATGTTATAGAAATAACAAAATGACTATATATAAGAATTTCTACGTATTTTTTTTTTTCGAAGTTCCAAGAATTTTTACCGTTAAAACTGCATGATATGAATTATACACGATTAAATGCGACATTCGTTAAATTTCAGTATACGTTCTTTATATATGTATATTTATTTATTTAAGCCAAAAATATCCACCACCACCTACCCTAATATATATATATATATATATATATATATATATATATATATATATATATATAGACCCGAAAAGACTAAACTAATAGCATTTTTTGAATAAATTTTTTCTTTAAAAATATTCTCCGTGTAGATTCAGTTGATACTATTATGCAATATAAAACAATTTTTGCTATCTGTATTCTAAACATGAACAAAATACTAAAATAAGATTAATGAAAAAAGAAAGACTATTTCATTTTTACGAATGTTGCATTAACGAAAAATACATCAGAGACTGTTTCTCTCCTATTTTAAAATACATTTTCTTGGAAATAATTATATTACTCTATAGAAAAACAAATACGTATTTGATCTGAAAAAGCTTTTTAAAATACGAACTCTTCTTTAATAAACAAAAAAAAAAAAAAAAAGAAAAAGAAAAAGAAAGTACGAACTTTCGCTTTATTCAATTATTCATAAAACAAAATTCATATCTACAAATGACGTCGGAAAAAGCTTTTCCCATTCATAAAAATAAATTTTCCGGTCCTTTCACCTAGATGGCGTTCTCAGTCATAACAGAACCCCCTTGTGCTATAGGCCACTCTCCACAACAATCACAAGTCGTGTGGACATCAATACTCAGGGATGCTTGAGACATCGGAATTCATCCCGCATCCTTTGTGATCATCGGATGGCCCATTCCAAAGCTGCCAACCCTTGAGATAAATATAAATGTTAAAACTTAGTCAGTGGAATTTTTCTTTAATATCTTACACTAGTGTCGAAGGAATATTTAGGATTATGACTTGATTTAAACATGGGGAATTCGCCTTCCAAGGTAAGACTGATTTACCTGTCCTAGAAAATAATAAGTAACGGCACACGCGAGTGAATTATTAAGTAGAACGTATAAATATATTAATGAATATCACATGTTGATTCAATATGCTAAAGCAAGCCAAAATATAGAATGCATATCGTATTTGTATTTTAATCACATGCAAAATTTTTAAAATGGGAGTATTGTTGTAAATATTTGAGAATTATTCATATACATTTATTAATATCAGATGATGATTGACAATTTTAAAATCCAGATCAGAATGCAGATAAATATATAGTATTATGCATGATATGTTTCTTTCATATTTAAAATTTTGGTCTGCATTTTTATTTATACACTATTGATTGTGAAATCTAGTATATATTTACCAATACCACATGTTGATTCATGCATTGAAAGTAATGTAAAATGTGCATGGCAGTATGTTTAATTAATGTTTAATAGCTTTTATTAGTTATGCATTATAAACTGTGAAGTTTAGTACATAATTATGTTAAGATTTAGTCAGTTTGATCTTTCTTTACTATTTTACACTAGTGTCGAAGGAATATTAAGGTATATTTAATTATTATTGTAAATTTTGAGAATTATTAAATAGATATAATGCTATTAATTTATAATCTGCTTATAATATTTAGGATTATGATTTGATTTAAACACGGGGAATTCGCTTTCCAAGATAGGACTTGTTTGCGACGCATAGGAGTGAATTTTTAAGGAGAAGGACAATTCCATTGTAACAGATTAATAGTCATAAAGGAAAAAAATGGCCTTACCTTATTTAAAAAATAATAATTAAGTAATTCAAAGATGGCTACAATTAGCATATTATATTAGAAGATAAATTAATATAGTTATTATGAATAAATTATTTAATGTGAATAATTATGATTAAAAAAATGGTAACGTAACAGACAAACACACTGTAAAAAATGACGGATGTTTCTGAATCTACGAAAATATAATATAATGACGAATAAATTTATAATATAAACTCATCCTTGTTCACCATGATTCTGAAAAGTGTTTCTTTATCTTTAGAAACCTCAGACATCAATGGCATTTCGAGATTTAAAGAATCATTTACTAAAACAAAATTTTTTTAGCTGCCCGTAATTTTCCGAAACGTTTACGAGTAGCTTTTAAAGTGTATTAATCAATTTTCTAAGTCCGGAATATAGTTATTTCCGATGCTATCCATTCTCAAGTAAACATTTTCATGTTCAACAAATATGTTCAACAGACAAACATGCAAAATTAACAGCGGTAACATTAACATTAAAATTAAGATTATTTCTTTACTCTTTCATGTATAAATTAACTTATGCAGCTGAAAACGTTTACTTGAGAATGGATGACATTCGATAAATAGGTATTCTAGGCGGGGAAAACTGTTTAATACACTATAAAAACTATTGGGGAACGTTTCTGAAAAATACGGGCAGCTAGAGAAATTTTGTTTTTATAAATAATTCTTTAAATTTGGGAAATGTATTGCTTTCTGGGGATTCAAAAGACAATGGAACACGCTTTTCAGAATTTCGGATAACTCAGAAGATTATATTATATTTTCGTTCGTGGTTATAGTATCACTTCATAGTATAAAACAAAGTCGCTTTTTCTGTCCCTATATCCCTATGTACGCTTAAATCTTTAAAACTACGCAACGGATTTTGATGCGGTTTTTTTAATAGATAGAGTGATTCAAGAGGAAGGTTTATATGTATAACACGACGTTCTACGTAGATTAGTTATTGAATTATGATAGAAAGTTTTGTTATTTTGGCCGAAAAGGTTACCATTGCTATTTTTTTGGCGATCATTATTGTTGCAGAAAGAAATGAAAAGGCTATACATCTCCAAAAATAAAAGAAAAACTGTGTTAAATTAATTAAAAAAAAAAAAAAGAAAAAGAAAGAAAAAAGAGTTTTGATGAGAGAATATTATAAAACGAAAATATTTAATTTAAACATGATTGGGAATGTTCGCAATGCTTAAAAAATTATTCAAGGGGCAAGATTGCTATCGAAACAATATTTCGCGATTTATCTTTTGTTTTTGGCGATTTTGATTTTACTTTTGATCCTAAACAATTTGATTTTAAGCCAAAAGGTGTCTTCTTTTTTTTTTTTTTGATGCAGAAAGAATTGAAATGGCTATACAGCTGGAAAAATAAAAGAAAAAGCTGTTATTAGTTTTATTTAAAAAAAAGAAAGGAATTATAGGGGGAAAATCGAAAATCAGGTGATATTTTTTTTTAAATCAAATATTAGCTTTTTCAGTATTTGATTCGGATTATGAAAGATTAGCCTTCTGAAAAAGTTCTACTGGACGGATATTGATGAGAATTGTATTGTTAGTCAGATGCTATTTCAGGAATGGTTTTAATGTACTACATATTGTTCTACGCTGCTTAGTCAAACAGTTGTGTGATTAGCTTTTTCAGTATTTGATTCGGATTATGAAAGATTAGCCTTCTGAAAAAGTTCTACTGGACGGATTTTGATGAGAATTGTATTGTTAGTCAGATGCTATTTCAGGAATGGTTTTAATGTACTACATATTGTTCTACGCTGCTTAGTCAAACAGTTGTGTGAAGGTTATATAGTCAGGAGAACCCGATTCCGAAAGATTAGCCTTTTTGAAAGTTTTTACTGGGCGTATTTTTTGCGACTTGCATTGTTAAGTAGATAATTTGTAAGGATGGTTTTAGTATATTTTATATTGTTCTGTTTTAGAATTACGTGGAAAAGTTCTATAATCAGATGAACCCGATTATAAAAGATTAGCCTTTATAAAAACTTCTACTGAATGGATTTTGTTAATTAGTTTGCATTGTTAGTTCGATAATTTTTAGTGATGGTTTTAGTATATTGCATATAGTTTTATCATTCTTCAGCAAACCTTAACTGTAAATGACCAAATAAAAGAGTTGGTCCTTAACAGCTAAAATTTTGACTGCACATTAGAAAATATAATAGCGCAATCACGTCATTTTTCAGTAATGTGGAAGGATATTCCAGGTAAATATACAGATTGCTTTCAAATACATAAGGTCAAATTAAACGATATATTTTGTTTGCTTCAAGGTTCATTTGTAGAAACTGACCAGCGCAGCGGGCGTAGCTTGCTAGTATTTTCATAAAATAAGAAACATTGATCATTTTTTACAGTGCAGGAATTAACCTGCTTTTCGGATACCTTGATGTTTATCGATATTACTTATAAAATAACTTACAATTTATTATAATAAAAATGTATTTCCATTCAGAGGGAGTTCTGAAACATGCATCTTTCACAAAATTTGACTGTTGCCAGAAGATAGTTAAGAAAAATATGTAATCTTACCTGTAACAGGCCAACATTTAACATGTGAGAGACAAACAAATAAACACATAAAAAGAAGCCGTGCTGATTATAATGGATTTTACTGATTTTGCCTATTCAAAATTTTATAAAATGTATTGCAAATATAAAAATCCCTGACGGCTCGGCCTACAGGCACAGGTAGATTTCGAAGACGCAGACCGTGGGGCGCCTGTTTGTCGGGAATTGCGGAAGAAATGACCTTTATTACGATGATGCGGCAGTTTGAACCGCCTACTTCGAAACCTAACTTGTTTGCAGGCGGATCCGGCAGGGATTTTTTTGTTTTTAATTTTTTTTTTTTTGGTATAACGGTTGGTCCTATAAAAAACTTGTCAATATATAAGTTTTAGATAATATTAAGAGGATTTATAATAAATTTAAGAGGATTTGAAATCTTGGGAATTGACGAAGTTATGCATTTTTTTCTTCTACCCCCCCCCCTTCTATCCCCTCTTAAGGCAATTTTTAATTATATCAAAAATCTGTCATACATAAATTTTCGGCCCTTCTCCTAGAAGTAATAATAACTTCAAACGGATTCGATACGTATAATAATAAAGAAATTATGGGTTTTTTTCCGTTTTCACAAAAAGCCCCCCCCCCCCTCTCCTGGTTCGATTTTGCCCATTAACTAACTTGATTGAAATTTTATGCCCCTTGATTTTATGTATCAGTTTCGAAAAGATTCGGGAGTTGGAACCGCCTACTTCGAAAAATAACTTGTTTGCAGGCGGAGCCGGCAGGGATTTTTTTTGTTTTTAATTTTTTTTGCTATAACGGATGGTCCTATAAAAAACTTGTCAATATAAAAGTTTTAGATAATGTTAAGAGGATTTATAATAAATTTAAGCGGATTTGAAATCTTGGGAATTGACGAAGTTATGAATTTTTTTCTTCTAACCCCCCCCCCCCCCCTTCTCCCGCTTAAGGCAATTTTTAATTATATCAAAAATCTGTCATACATAAATTTTCGGCCCTTCTCCTAGAAGTAATATTAACGTCAAACGGATTCGATACGTATCATAATTAAGAAATTATGTTTTTTTTTCTGTTTTCACAAAAAGCCCCACCCCCATCCCCCCCCCCCTTGGTTCAAATTTGCCCATTAACGAACTTGACCGAGATTTTATGCCCCTTGATTTTATGTATCAGTTTCGAAAAGATTCGGGAGTTGGAACCGCCTACTTCGAAAAATAACTTGTTTGCAGGCGGAGCCGGCAGGGATTTTTTTTTGTTTTTAATTTTTTTTGCTATAACGGTTGGTCCTATAAAAGACTTGTCAATAAAAAAACTTGTCAAAAAAACTTGTCAATCAACTTCAGTTTTAGATAATATTAAGAGAATTAATAATAAATTTACGCGGATTTGATATCTTGTGAATTGACGAAGCTATGATTTTTTTTCTTCTAAAATCCCCCTTTTTTCCCTCCCTTGGAGCCATTTTTAATTATATCAAAAATCTGTCATACATAAATTTTCGGCCCTTCTCCTAGAAGTATTAATAACTATAAATGGATTCGATACGTATAATAATTAAGAAATTATGGGGTTTTTTCTGTTTTCACAAAAAGCCCCCCCATCCTCCCCCCCTTGGTTCGATTTTACCCATTAACGAACTTGACCGAGATTTTATGCCCCTTGATTTTATGTATCAGTTTGTAAAAGATTAATGCAGAATTTTTCCAGTTATCGTGGTCAGAAAAAAGTGACATAGATAGATCGATAGATAGATAGATAGATAGATAGATAGATAGATATATAAAGTTTTGAACTGGGGGTGGTTTTGGGTTCTGGGAGTCATGATCGGCGTAGATCTGCAAAAATTTTTCAAAATTTCCAACTTAGGTGAGAATGTAATAGGTAGTATTTCTTACGAAATCTACCTAAAAAATATAGTTTTAATACTATCAGAAAAAATATATATTACCCATTTGATGTAAAAAATAAAATAATAGAAATGGTAACATTGGCTTGGCATTGCCCAGAACGTATAATATATATTTATAAATATCACATATATCACATGTTCATTCAAAATGAAAATGATAAAGCAAGAAAAAATATAGAATGCATATCGATCGCGCTACATATTATTCGCATGTAACATTTTAAACTGGGAGGTATTGTCGTAAATATTAAAATTTATTAAATATAAACAGTACTATAAATTTATTAATATAGGGTGACATACACATTTAAAAACACAGTATAAAATACAGAATAGTCTATAGCAGCGTGTTTAATTTAAATTCAAAATTCTGTGCCCATAACATCTGAAACTTAGTACATATATTTTCCAGTAACACATGTTGATTCATACAGAGCAAGCAGTGTGAAATGTAAAGTGCTTAAAGGAATGTTTTTAATTCATATTTAATATTTTAAACCGCAAGCATTATTATGTATGCATTATTAAGTGAGAACTTTAGCCATATTTATCAATAAAACATGCTGATTCCCATAGCAAAAACAGTGCCAAATGCAAAGCGCATTTAGGAGTATGTTAAATTCCTATTTAAAGTTTTGCAATAATAGAACATTATTGTTACTTTTATTTATACAACATTAAGTGAGAAATCTAGTATGCATTTAACCAATATGAATCAACATGTTGTACTGTTAAACAGTAGCACATGTTGATTCATATAGCAAAAGCAGAAAAAAATCGCATTCGTTATGTTCAATTCACAAATAGAGTTTTTCTTCGATTGCAGTATCAAAAAACGTGTTTCATTAATTTAAAAGCAATTTAATTACAAAATTTAATAATATAATAAACATTTATGATAACAATAAAATACTACTATACTTCATGAAGATTTCCTGCGAAAAATAAACGAATAATGTTTTTTTGCATTAGAAAATAACCTATAATATAAAAAAATAGGTTATAAAAAATTAAAAATATTAAAAAGTACATAGAAAAATACGTTGGGAAATTATGAAGTATTATTGAAAATACTTTTAATTTTAATAAAATGTGTATCAATACGTTCGAGGGAAACTGCTGGTTCTTGTAACATGATTTGATTTGACTTCCTCACATTCAAATAGTTAATTGTATTTCTTTAATTTTTCGAGTCGATGAATTTTTTTATTTTTTTTTTTTTTTATTTGTCGGGTATTCGGTCTGGTTTCGCGTTGACTTTAAACATAATTATTGGGTTCAGTCTATAGCCAAACCGTGCAAGTCTCTAATCTGGATGCAGTCGACGTGCGTACACTGTAAAAAAAGAAAAAAAGAAGAAAAAAAAATTACCCCACGATCTGCGTTTTTGAAATCTACTTGTGCCTGTAGGCTGAGCCGTTAAGGATTTTTTCATATTATGAACGTGAAATAAATATTAAAATGTTGTTTCAAATCAGAAATTTTGTTTTAATTTATTTCAATATAAATATTTTACAAGTATTAATTCTATCTGCAATGTTGAGAAGTAATTTCAAATAAAACTATAGCAAGAGAACGTCTTGTAAACTTTATCAGCGAAAACAATCACTTCGAGAGCTTTTTCTGTTTGAAAAAACAATTCCTTACACTTTCCAACATATTTAAAAAGTGTTTATGACTTCAGTTTGTCTGGCCGTCTGTCTGATCATTTTTCGATGCTTTAACTCCCGTGCACTCTAAAAACGACATTTTCAAAACTGAGCAAAAAATACTCAAATCTGAGTATGAGGCAATAGTCAAAATGGCTCCGAATCAAAATTACTGAAGTTTAAAACATGTATATACTCATTTCTGAAAACATGCACATACTCAAGAATAAAACATCATGTGCTCATATTTGAGTATGTCCATGTTTCAAAAATGAGTATGAACGGACATCTATGTGCTCATTTTTGAGTATTTCCATGTTTCAATATTCTGCGTATTTCTGGTATTTCAGAATTCAAAGCATTGGGTCGTCATATTTGAAAAAAAAAAGTTTCATAACAAAATGAAAACATCGATTTACTCAGATTTGAAAGTGTCATTTTTCTCAGAGTGAATATGCTCGTATTGTCATATAATTTTTATTATTGGTGGTTACTATAGCATGATCTCTATTGAAAATGAAGTGTGTAGCATTTATAGTTCGTTTACAGGGATAAAGAAAGGATTCCGTTACATTATAATTAATAGAGGAAAAAAAATGGTGTTACGCTCATATTGATGGTGGTGTGCTCATATTGATGGTGGTGTGATCGTATTGATGGTGTTACGATATTTCAAACATACTGAAATTGATATGCATCATTGAGATGGATTACAACATGCTTTCTATAGAGTATATGGCAAGAAGAATTTATAGTTAATTTACAGAGGCACACAAAATAATGTCAATACATTATAATACATGGGGAAAAATAGTTTGCAATGTATTTTAATGATGGTATACTATTTCAAACGTAATGAAATTGATACACATAACTGAGCTGCATTACAACATGTTTTCTACAGATTATTGAGTTTGTAGAAATTGCCATTCAATTACAGAGACACTCAAAAAGTTGGTTACAGGACTGCTGGATGTACGTTTTCCGTTGTGGTTGGCATTTTTAAGCTTAATTAAATTTTAATGTAGAACGAGGTGAGTAGATCATACAATGAAAAAAAGAAAAAAAAGGTTGATTTTACAGTATAATACTGGCATCCCAGCTGCCAGTATTATACCGTAAAATTAACAGTAATAAACAGTAAAATAAGCAGTAATACACTACCGCTCATGCGCGGCAGTGTAAAATCAACAATTTTTTTAAAACCAACAATTTTTATATAAAATAAAAAAATTTCAACAAAAATCAACAATTTAAATCAACAATTTAAATCAACAATTAAAATAATTAAAATCAACAATTTTTTTTAAGTGTATGCAGGGATGCACGAAAGAATTCTCACACATTGCTGGCTATTACAGCAAATACTAAAAATGGATTCTTACTGCGTTACGTGTTTTTAGAAATGTTTTATTTTTCTATACATATCATTTGATTGTATGGAAAAAGGAAATTTCTTAACAATATTTCGATAGTGTTGTAAAGTGTTTGATTGTCAATGCTCTGATGCATGATTTTTCGTTCTTGCTCAAAATAATTGCGTTTAATTGCATTTTTTAAAACTCATTCAAACTGATTGTTAAAGAAACCATGCAAGTTGAAAATTTCCAACTTACTAAAAATGTGTTTATTCCTCGAAATTGTGTTTATTAGTCGAACTCAAAACATTTTAATTAAACTATCAGTGTTCTATCAGCTAAGATATACTGGGAAACGCCGGCAGACACCATTCACTCGGACAACCTGTTGACTGCATCCGGTTTGCTATATATAACGCAGTTAAACAGTCTGAGTGAAATGTGTCTTTCGGATTTTATCCGCATTTCTTAATTCGTAGAGAGTTTGGCAGCTTAATCCAAAGGTTCTGGGTTCATTTTCCTGCCTGGGCGCATTTTCACCCACTTGAAAATTTTTAACTCGTATAATTTATTTACCAATCAGTTTGGTTAAGTTTAAAATTGATGAAAATTGGTATATCATTATTCATCCATCGTCTAATCATTATGTATCCATCGTCTAATCATTATGTATCCATCGTCTAATCATTATGTAGCCATCGTCTAATCCTTATGTATCCATCGTCTAATCATTATATATCCATTGTCTAATCATTATGTATCCATCGTCTAATCCTTATGTATCCATCGTCTAATCATTATGTATCTATTGTCTAATCATTATGTATCCATCGTTCCATTGCTTGCTGTTATGATACATTCCATTTATACTTTTAAATTCAATAGTTTTCATTAATTATTTTACTTAAATTAAATATTTAATCCTTATTAATCATTAATTAAAAGTTTTCATATTAATTAACATTTAAATTGATTATTTAATCGTTATTATTTAAACAGTCAATAATTTCTATCTTTTTAAAATTAATCTTTTTAACTTTTCTTCTAAGATATTATTATTAATTAAATATAACTTCTAGAATTAAATCACTTTTTAAAAATCAATATCAATAATCACTTGTAAATTAAATTATAATCATGCATTTAAATCTCTGGATAGAGAATTAAAGATTTCCGTTTGTTGACATCGATTCCGGTAAAGTACCGCGATTTTTCTTCTAAGTTAAAATATATAATTTCTACTTTTTAAATATTAATTATTTTTGTTTTAAAATTGATGCAATAGATTAAACATAATTAATTATGCAGTCTGCCAAAATCCTAGCAAGATTCAACGTAAATCGTGGCAGATATGAATTTTTAAACATTTTCTCTAATTTCAATGTTTACTTCGGTTGCTTTCACTATGATGCCTGGCCATTTTGAATCGCATCTTCGTGCGTTCAAAAAACAACAACTTAAGAGGTAATTGTCACCCATTTTGATGTAGGGGTCGTTCGAGCGGACATTCCAAGGTTAAGGGGTGCATTTTTCAGTGGGGAAAAAGGGGAATTCAAATTTGTTCTAGAACATTCGCGTACGTAAGATCTTAATTTCCGCTACTTGTTGCTAGGGAGTAAGTGTTTTCCTTTCGCCAGTATCGTTCGCGTGTGGAGTTGAGTTGTGGCACTAATGCTTTTTAGCAGTTACGGTTGAGAGTTAAGCCGTACAAAACGAAGAAGAGGATTTTTTCGACTCTTCTGATTGGATAGTTTTGGCGTGTGTGTGAGTTGACTTGGTGGAGTTAAAATTCAAATTGAGTGAGTCTGTTGCTTTACGAGAATGAAGATGTAGTTGAGAGAGAAAGACGCCGTGGTCGGGCCGTAAGGCCTGACATTATGTCAAAATTTTTGTATATAATTCAGTGAAAGCACTGTTAATATTTAATCTAGTTATTATAGTTCATGAAGTTTTGATCGCAAGTTTGAAGATGAAGTTTTAAATATTATTTCGGCACCTTTGGTTCCAATCTGCACTGCATATAATAGCAACAACATCATTGTGCTATCAAGCTAATATACCATACTGTCGTCCATCTCATCAATTTGTCATCTCTACATAAATTGCCTGTTCTTGTCAACTTTACATCCATGTCCCTCCTCATTTCATAAAGTCTAAGTTCCAGCGGGAATAAATATTCTCTCGGTAACATAAGAGATAGTCAGCACATCATAATATTTATATAGATATACAGCATCGCACCCTATCTACAACCTTATCGATTCTTCATCTTGGTGTGAATGACAAAGATTCATCTACAATTTCTCCATTCGTATTCCTCATTAGATATTTTAAGTTCCAATGAATACAGCAAGAATAAATATATAAATAATCTTATGAACTATTGTAAGACAATAGAACAATTTCTAATTTAACTTAAATTTTAGCATAGACGATTAATTTTAACGAAGATCCTAGTAATCTCTTTTATCTAGAACATTTAAATTACTAATGGTGAATTGAACTGAGTAGATTATGATGAAGATAGCTTATTTACTTAAATAATTTGTATGTATTTTATTGAAGTGGCCACAGTTAAACTAGATAAAATGTCTTGTGTGAATAAAATCAATTATTTACTTATATTCCTGTCATCAGCTTTATTTGGGTGAGTTGTATTTTTCTTATTTTCATTTCAGATCTAAATTCGTGCATATACTCCAGTTTGAGTAATTTTATCATCAGCTACTCTAAATTATATTCTACTGAATAACTTACATTATATTTGAGATTTCAGTATTATTTTTACAGTTTAATTTTGTTTCATTAGTGCTAGGTTTAACTTCGTATTTGGTGCTTCCACTATACGCGCGACCTGTATTGAGAAGTTGGAGTGGGATTTAGAGTAAACATTTATTCTAATTTTCTGTCTTAATTTAGGCAATTTAAGAATCTCTGTTTGCTTTATCTCCTAACCCCAGCTTTTCCTTACATTTAATGGTGCCGCGACTCAGTGAAACGTTCTTTGTAGGTTTTTGCTTAAATTTAATATGACTATATTTGCACAAAATTTAAATAATTAATGTTTAATAAATACTAAAATTTACTGTGTGCAAAAGCTTATATATTTTTTTTTTTGGTGTCCATGTGCCAATTTTTTTTTCCTCTCATAGAAATCTTATTTGTAATGTTTATTATGATTTTAAAAGAGTGATGCAAGTAATTGAAGACTATAATATCTGGTTGTATAATATATTTATATAAAATTTTGAATGTTTTGGTACAACTCTTTAAAAGTTTGGGTAAAAAGCTGATAATTGTGTTTTTACAAAGTTTTAGAAAATTATTGTATCTCTCAATGACTACAAATTTTATTGCAGTTTATTTCATCTTGAGAAAAGATATTTCAGTTAAAATTATGTTCAAGAAAATTCATTTATTCAAAAATTTCATATCTTTTACAAAGCAAATTTTATTTATTAAGAGTTATATTTATTTCAATATTTATGCATAAACTTTGAGTAAAATCTCTCGTGACATCAATTCCCCTTAGATATTTTTTTTTTACTATAGCAATAATTCAATATCCTCCTTAATTTTAAAGTTTACTAGGAAAGTTCTTTTAAATCTAACTTTGCTATAAAGGCATAATTTATTGTTTGTGTACCTTGTGAATGATCATTGTGATAACGCAGGCAGGGTGAAATTTTTAAGGAATTCCGCATGAAATAACTAAAATTTTAATTACCTATTTTATTGAATTTTTATTTTGTCAGGAGTTTTTATAATTAGATTGTGTTCCTTGAGACTGATCATTGATAACTCAGGTGGAAAAATTTCCTAGATTTTTGGCTACTATAAAGACACAATTTTTTTGACTCAGATGTAAGAATCGTGCATTCTAGCTGGCTTGCATGGGTTTCCGCACAAAAAGAGCATAATGCCTCTTGGAGCTCTCAAGTTTTCGGGTGGCAGAGTAGATTTTTGATAGAATCTTTATTATTAAATTTTTTTTTGCTATAGTGATTCCTTTTTTTTTAGGTTGTAGTTATTTGTATTTCAATTTTACAATAGAGTTTAATTATTTTTGTCTGATGTCACATTTAGAGAGAATTGCAGCGATTTATGAGTCAAAATTTTTCAGTAATGTTAATAGATATAATTTATTGCTGAGGAGTGTGCAAAATTGTTTATAAAGAATTTTTATCATAAGAGTATACTCATTTAACATCCTATTCAAAGAATAAAGACAAAACAACAACAGATGATAAAAACTTTATTTTTGAGACAAGATATATATATATATAAAATGAAAAATAAATGAAATGTATATAGAAATAAATGAAAAAAGTGAAAAATGATTAATATAGGATAAAAGTAGCATGATTTGTTTAAATTTTTTTTTCTGCCCTCAGGCTATCTTGCATTCTCTTGAGTATATCTCTTTAGTCTGTTCGGATAGTATTTTCAAATTGAGGAAGAGTTACTATTTTTTTTTTAATAAGGAAGATTTTGTTAGTTCTGCTAGATTTAGAGATCAATAGCATGCGCAGGCTACTCTGAATTTTGGTGGAGCATACAATATTTTTTTTTAACCTTTCTTCACAGAGTGCACTCTTTAATAAAATCACATGTATATAGAGAGATATATTAGTACAAAATCATGTCCTACTTTTTGCACCATTGTTAGGCAATACTATAAGGAAACTTCCTTCGTTCTTTGCCAGATAACAATTGGTGTTATGCATTATATTGATATTGGTCTCAAAATTTTTAGGTCTGGCGTCTCCTCAGCATATTAACTTTCATGTGATAAAAAAAAAAAAAAAAAAAAAAAATTAAATACTCTTAAAGTTTTCTAATGTTGTTCTTTTCTTAAATAATTTTCCAAATTTCACGTACATATTTTGATAACTCTTTGATATTTTGACAAAAATGCTAGAGAGGTTATAAATAAAGGCCCAATTAACTTCTCTGGAGGAATCTGATTATGTGCCAAAATTTGATAAATTTAAAGTGAAAGCTCTTCATTTTCAGAACTTTATTATTTTACATTGCTTCTATTTTTACAAATGATTTTCTTGATTATTGGTCATATTAGATAGATATATATATATACACATGTGTATAAATTACTTACCTGGTTTAATATATGATTTTGGATTTTAAATATTTATATATATTAAGAAATATATATTCTTTATTTTAAAGTGTCAATTTATTATTTTATCAAATACAATATCAAAAAGCCTAATATATATATTAAAATTTGTTAATTATTTTAAAATGATATCTCAATTATGATATGCAATTTTATCACTAGACATGATCAATCTGGTTTTTATTTTTGTTGTCATTTTAATGAGAAATTATGCAATATTCATGTAATACGAATAATACTTACAAATGTTTTAGAACTGCATCAGGTGTAGAAGATTTTATGGCACAATTTTGTCTAAACTTTAACAATATTTTTAATTTCTGTGAAACCATTTATATATGACTATAAGTAAAAAAAAATTTTTGTCTATTTGAGAGTGAGGTATTCAACATGCTAATTTTAATCTTTATAAGTAAATTTTTTTTTACCATAGCTATACTACATCCAAAAAAATTTTTTTTGTCTAAATAATGCCTTGGTCGGTATTATTCATTGATAGACACCATGTCATCCTGGTTAAGTGGTACTCTCCTTGCTAATTGCTAAAAAGTACCCGAGAATGATGCATAGGACTATCAGGCAGGGTAAATTTTATTAATATTTGGGAGTTATGTTTGAGTTTTAATTTTTCTTTATCTGCTTCTATTCCTAATTGGTTTTTGAAGGATTCCAGTTTGTGAAGGGTTTTAATTTAGCATCTTTCCTAATATTTACTGTAAAATTTACAAAATTTTTAACTTCTCTTAAAATTTGATTTTAATTAAGCTCAGTAAAAGACAATAGCTATTATATATTTTTTTACTTTTAAATGTGGTAAATTTTAAATTTCAAATTTGTGACAGGTACTCAACAAATTAATAAAAATTTTACTTTATCTGTGACTCTCAATTCTCAGGAATTATTTAATGAATACAACGATATGAAGTGTACTTCAATTTTTCTTTTGTCTAAACAATATATCTCAACAATTTGTTTATATTTATAAATATGTTCTTCTGCTATGTTGTACTACTGCGGTTTGACATTTCTTAAAAGGTATTTTGAATTTCACTGTTTTATATCTGCACATGGATATCCAATATTTTCTTTGCTGGTAGGAAAATTTTAAATCTTTTAGTGCAATGGTTAGATAGGTTTAATTTCAGGTTTTAATTTTACATACTCACCCTATTCTTGTTTTGTATATATTTTTTATTTGTGTTTTGAGAACTGTACTTGCATCATATATATTATTCAATTAATTGTATTTTGTGTTCAGATTCATCTGTATTGCATTGTGTTTTCTATTTCACTGTCTGCATCCATATTCTTTCTTAATTTTAATGTTTGCATTTTTGTATGTACTTAGTACAATTGTTTGAATCTGTAAAAAATAGAAAATTTTAGGAAAAGTATTGTTGTTCCTAATAACTATCTTTTGTGATTCCGTAGCAACATTTTGGACTCTAAAATTTTTTGATATCCTTTTAAGGATTGTAAGTTAAAGTATTTCAGATTTATTGTTAATTCTGTACCTACTGATATGAAATATGTTCTTCGCCATCTGTAGGAATGGAGGTAACGATGGCTGTGTCAAAATTTTTATTTTTCACTTGTGAAAATTTTTGTGTAATGCTTATTTTTCAGTTCAGTTCTACATTTGATTTTTTTTTCTCCCCTTTGGCATCAATTTTTTTTTTTAAATTTTTTTTCCCCATATTCTAGGGGTAAATGTTATGATACATTCCATTTATACTTTTAAATTCAATAGTTTTCATTAATTATTTTACTTAAATTAAATATTTAATCCTTATTAATCATTAATTAAAAGTTTTCATATTAATTAACATTTAAATTGATTATTTAATCGTTATTATTTAAACAGTCAATAATTTCTATCTTTTTAAAATTAATCTTTTTAACTTTTCTTCTAAGATATAATTATTAATTAAATATAACTTCTAGAATTAAATCACTTTTTAAAAATCAATATCAATAATCACTTGTAAATTAAATTATAATCATGCATTTAAATCTCTGGATAGAGAATTAAAGATTTCCGTTTGTTGACATCGATTCCGGTAAAGTACCGCGATTTTTCTTCTAAGTTAAAATATATAATTTCTACTTTTTAAATATTAATTATTTTTGTTTTAAAATTGATGCAATAGATTAAACATAATTAATTATGCAGTCTGCCAAAATCCTAGCAAGATTCAACGTAAATCGTGGCAGATATGAATTTTTAAACATTTTCTCTAATTTCAATGTTTACTTCGGTTGCTTTCACTATGATGCCTGGCCATTTTGAATCGCATCTTCGTGCGTTCAAAAAACAACAACTTAAGAGGTAATTGTCACCCATTTTGATGTAGGGGTCGTTCGAGCGGACATTCCAAGGTTAAGGGGTGCATTTTTCAGTGGGGAAAAAGGGGAATTCAAATTTGTTCTAGAACATTCGCGTACGTAAGATCTTAATTTCCGCTACTTGTTGCTAGGGAGTAAGTGTTTTCCTTTCGCCAGTATCGTTCGCGTGTGGAGTTGAGTTGTGGCACTAATGCTTTTTAGCAGTTACGGTTGAGAGTTAAGCCGTACAAAACGAAGAAGAGGATTTTTTCGACTCTTCTGATTGGATAGTTTTGGCGTGTGTGTGAGTTGACTTGGTGGAGTTAAAATTCAAATTGAGTGAGTCTGTTGCTTTACGAGAATGAAGATGTAGTTGAGAGAGAAAGACGCCGTGGTCGGGCCGTAAGGCCTGACATTATGTCAAAATTTTTGTATATAATTCAGTGAAAGCACTGTTAATATTTAATCTAGTTATTATAGTTCATGAAGTTTTGATCGCAAGTTTGAAGATGAAGTTTTAAATATTATTTCGGCACCTTTGGTTCCAATCTGCACTGCATATAATAGCAACAACATCATTGTGCTATCAAGCTAATATACCATACTGTCGTCCATCTCATCAATTTGTCATCTCTACATAAATTGCCTGTTCTTGTCAACTTTACATCCATGTCCCTCCTCATTTCATAAAGTCTAAGTTCCAGCGGGAATAAATATTCTCTCGGTAACATAAGAGATAGTCAGCACATCATAATATTTATATAGATATACAGCATCGCACCCTATCTACAACCTTATCGATTCTTCATCTTGGTGTGAATGACAAAGATTCATCTACAATTTCTCCATTCGTATTCCTCATTAGATATTTTAAGTTCCAATGAATACAGCAAGAATAAATATATAAATAATCTTATGAACTATTGTAAGACAATAGAACAATTTCTAATTTAACTTAAATTTTAGCATAGACGATTAATTTTAACGAAGATCCTAGTAATCTCTTTTATCTAGAACATTTAAATTACTAATGGTGAATTGAACTGAGTAGATTATGATGAAGATAGCTTATTTACTTAAATAATTTGTATGTATTTTATTGAAGTGGCCACAGTTAAACTAGATAAAATGTCTTGTGTGAATAAAATCAATTATTTACTTATATTCCTGTCATCAGCTTTATTTGGGTGAGTTGTATTTTTCTTATTTTCATTTCAGATCTAAATTCGTGCATATACTCCAGTTTGAGTAATTTTATCATCAGCTACTCTAAATTATATTCTACTGAATAACTTACATTATATTTGAGATTTCAGTATTATTTTTACAGTTTAATTTTGTTTCATTAGTGCTAGGTTTAACTTCGTATTTGGTGCTTCCACTATACGCGCGACCTGTATTGAGAAGTTGGAGTGGGATTTAGAGTAAACATTTATTCTAATTTTCTGTCTTAATTTAGGCAATTTAAGAATCTCTGTTTGCTTTATCTCCTAACCCAATTTTTCCTTACACTTGCGGTTGAATCTGTTGAGCTGCGTCATATATTGCAGACGGGATGCCAGGGCCAAAAGATTGTCTGAGTGAATTGTTTTGCTGGAGTTGTCTGGGATAGTTAGAGACTTACAAAAAAGGTTCTGGGTTCAACTCTCGGTCTGAGCACACTTTCACTCAGTTGGAAAAATTTGAACTTTTATAATATCGTTTATTATTTTTGGACCGTAATACTGTTTTATCCGTTTGTTTTTCTTTCTGTTTATCTGAGCTGAAACTTCCGTAAAAATGCTTTGATCAATGGGGAGTTTCTATATGCTGCTAATTTGGAGTACAGCAAGCTCTGTTTTAAAAATGATTACAGTAACTTATAGAATTTTTTAAAGTATCCTTCTATATTAAAAAAAAGTAATCTGGAACTGAGCCAAAAACGAAATGGACCAATCAAATTCTGCGTAGCTATTCCGGGTTATTCTCATCGCTTTTTTACTAGGGACTTTTTTGAGGAGCTATTACTTTTTTTCTAGCCATCCTACGGATTCGAAAATCATACCACCAGACGCTAAATATAACAAGCTTTCAGAAATTAAAATAATTATCACTGTCGGACAGAAAAACTCAAAATCCTTAAAAATCGAGTAAAAAATCTTTTATTGAAAAGTCATTTTTTTTATATTGTTGCCAATTTGTAAATAAGCGCAAAGGATTATGTTTTATCTCAAATAAAAAATGTATTTGCACGAGACTATTAAACAATGAAAGTTTAAAATAATAATTAAATGATCACGTGTTGAAAGCAGGAAATAAAGAAAATTACGTCATAAAAATTGTGTTTACACATGAATATTAAAAATAAAAAAGATGAATTAAATGAAAAAGCATTGCAACCTGATTACAGAAGAAAGTCGCCGTTCGTGATATCATCATCATCATCTTTTTAAAACAGGATACATTACCAGGTTTTAAGAGGCTGTGAAATCTGAACGGGGGTTGGTGAGCGTAGCGAGCAGGGGCAGAGCCCCCTAGTAATTTAAGAAATAAATAAAATATTACTTATAGGCTTTTGATTGAAGATATACTTAGGCTGATAGCACTACCTATGAGCTCTATGATTGCTGAAGGTATTTTCTTTTATTCTATACTGTAAGAATAGATGGTAACGTTCCGTGTATATTCCAGGAACGTTTTGCCTTTTTATGCGTTTTTATAATAACCAAACAATTTGCTGGAAAATTATAATTTTCTTTTCTAAAACATTAATTGCAAAACTTCTGTCATTAAATAAGTGGAAGATTGACTTTTTGGGTGTATGAGTGACAATTAGCTCGCTGGCACGCGGGTTCACCATCCCTGCCATACAAATAAAACCATCTGTGATACTACACATTAACAAAAAATCCAAGAACGTTCCTTGAAAATAATGGGCAGCTGGGGTGCATAATATTTCCAAGTAATGTTTCTTGCAAATAACAGGAACATTACCGAAAATTCTGAAAGGTTCCACAGAAACATCAGTATAAGCTTCCTGTGAAACATCAGGAATGTTCCTGTTCATTTCACAGGAAGGTTACAGATTTTTCAGCAGAACATTACAGAATTACTCAGCAAACTTTTCGCAATTTTAAATGAATACTTCTAGTTAAATAAGGGGTGCAATACAAACGCACCCTTAGCAACCTCAATTCGCGAATGTAAATTCTTGATTCTTTAAGAAATACCACGGATAGCTTTTCTTTTGATTAAGATGTATTCCAGTACCAGTTTGCTTCCAAAAACACAAGAATGTTTAGTATAAACAGATGAAAAATTTTATTCACACAGTTAAAACACTAAAGTAATATTAAAATATAACATTTTCTTACATATTTGGATTTATTCTTGCTTGGCACTGGATCGTACCTTAAATTAAAAGAGTGAATGACCACTCCGAGTTTTAGGTTTTGGTCCCTCATTATCTTCCGAAAGGTATGCAGTAATGCATTCGTACCTTGCAGGTGATAGGCATATTAGCGTGACACTAAGAAAAAAAAGATCCGGTTTGTAAAGAATAATAGAATATTTACACAATAATTCTGCTAAGTTCCGCTTAATTATCAATAAACTTCCTCTGAAATATGAGAAATATTTCTGTTGGCAACCGAAATCTTACACTGAAATATCACTAAGCTTCCTGTAGAATGAACAGAAAAATTCCTGGTGTGTCACATGAAGCTTACGGATATTTCAGTGAAACGTAATCAATAAACTTTCAGTTATTATGAAGGAAAGTTCCTGGAATTTTTATATTTTTATTTTATTTTATTTTTTTACAGTATAGTTCTTAGTTGGTATAATTGTCAGAGTGTAACTTTTTTCCATAACTGAATGATGAGTATCGTATGTTGCTATACTGAAATTCTGGTTCTAAATCAAAGAAGAAGAAGGATTGTTTGTGACTGATGTTTTTTTCATAAGATATTATCTTGATTGATTACTATTTATAAAGGTTATATTAATAGAGTGGTTAGTAGGCTATTGTAAGCGAAAACAAACATTTTGACATTTTTTATGTTCAATTTCTTGTTTAAAAAAAAGTCGCTCAAAATAGCTATTTTTTATATTATTTGTAGCAAACTATGTATAGGTTTATGGACATAATTAAAAAAATACTTTTGACGAAATTTTAATTTTAAATGGTTTTAATTTTAATTTCCCAAAAGTCATAAAATGGAACTAACGTCTTCTTGCTGCAACCTCTTCATATTTAAAACCTGTTTAATTGATTTAAAATTAAATAATTTTCAGTCAAAATTATTAAAATAAATTACCTCTTATTTGAGATGTTTTTTGTCTTCGTGTTTTTTCTGTTTTACTGAAGTTGTCTGTTAACATCTCTATTGATATTCAGGGTACTCTTTTTTCTAAAACACGCTACTTAATTTGTTTGAAAGTTAGCATTTTTCTTAATAAGTTCAATTATTATTGGAAATTTATATTATTAATATTTTAGTTGTTAATATTATAGTTGTGATCTTTACTGATGATGCCCTGGCGGGGGGTGAAAGCGCTTTTGTTAGGTGGTGGAAATTTTTATTGGAGACTGTTTTTCATTTTTTTAAATGAAGGACGTTTTTAATGGAAATTTTTAACCATGCTTCTTTATAAATAATGTCTGAAAAAAAATTGGTAAAATGTATAAGTAGTATATGTACAGACATTAACAAGTGAACACATGTTTATAATATTTTAAAAGCATCTAAAAAGAAGAAAATAAATTATAGATAAAAAATGTTATAATTATAGTGTAATATTTTATAAAAATACACTTTTATCAATTAATAGTTTAATTTTAATTAATTTACGAATATACGTTGAGAAATTATAGAAATCCTAAAAAATATAGTTTTATAAATGTTACACTTTTTCTCCTCTGTTACCCTATTTAAAAAAAAAAAAAAAAAAAAAAAAAAAAAAAAAAAAAAAAAAAACGAGCAAACATTATATAGTTGTTAATAAATTCAGTTGCTTGCGCTTTCTGCACCAACCGTGGTTTTAGAGATGGCAAAAGTAAGAAAGATATGTATATCAATTATATTAGTTTGGTGGGCTTTTTTTTTTTTTTTTTATTCAGAATGCTCCCACTATTTTGAACAGGAATATTTGTCTTATTTTCTGTCATCAAATAAGGGAAGTACGTCTCTTCAGAATGTCGTAGCTTTCTGAATTAGAAAAATCTCGCTTATCTAGCAACAGGTATATAGACAGATAACTCAATTTTAAATTTTAGCACAAAAAATTGTGATTACACTGATAACCTCTCGGAACATAGCAAAGAGCGGGATCTTGAGTCTAAAAATTTAAATATTAGTAACAATTTTAAATTATTTTACTTATAATTTTTATTTGTTTTACGTCGAAACTAATACTTTATTTTACTACTGTCTTCGATTTCACACCACTTTACAAAATAATATGATGTATTTATTAAGTACTAAGAAATGTATTGTAAAATTAATAAAATTTGGCGCTCATTAAGAACTGTTAAAATTTGTAAAAAATCAAAATATAAAATTAAATAGCTTTTAATGAATCGCTTTGAAAGTGACTCAAATTATAACTTTTGTGCTTGAAATAAAACCCTCGAAAATTTCATCCGGATTCTTCCTTTATTGGGGCTTTATTCGAACGTATGAATTTTGGATTTAAGCTCTGTAATTATTTTCATTACTTAGGTTAGTAATTGTGCGTGATCTTTCTGGAATCCTCCGTGATCTTACTTTCATTTCTTTCATTTTTAGGTAGATTTCGTAAGAAATACTACCTATAACATTCTCACCTAAGTTTGAAATTTTGAAAAATTTTTGCAGATCTACGCGGATCATGACTCCCAGAACCCAAGACCTCAGTTCAAAACTTTATCTATCTATCTATCTATCTATCTATCTATCTATCTATCTGTGTCACTTTTTTATGGACACGATAACTGGAAAAATTCTGCATAAATCTCTTCCAAACTGATACATAAAATCAAGGGGCATAAAATCTCGGTCAAGTTCGTTAATGGGCAAAATCGAACCAAGAGGGGGGAAATGGGGTGGCTTTTTATGAAAACAGAAAACCCCCCATAATTTCTTAATTATTATACGTATCGAATCCGTTTAAAGTTATTATTACTTCTAGGAAAAGGATCAAAAATTTATGTGTGACAAATGTTTGACATAATTAAAAATGGCCCCAAGGGGGGAAAGGGGGGGGGGTTAGAAGAAAAAAAATCATAGTTTCGTCAATTCACAAGATATCAAATCCGCGTAAATTTATTATTAATCCTCTTAACATTATCTAAAACTTTTATATTGACAAGTTTTTTATAGGACCATCCGTTATAGCAAAAAAAAAATTAAAAACAAAAAAAATCCCTGCCGGCTCCGCCTGCAAACAAGTTATTTTTCGAAGTAGGCGGTTCCAACTCCCGAATCTTTTCGAAACTGATACATAAAATCAAGGGGCATAAAATTCCAATCAAGTTAGTTAATGGGCAAAATCGAACCAAGAGAGGGGGGGGGGGCTTTTTGTGAAAACGGAAAAAAACCCATAATTTCTTTATTATTATACGTATCGAATCCGTTTGAAGTTATTATTACTTCTAGGAGAAGGGCCGAAAATTTATGTATGACAGATTTTTGATATAATTAAAAATTGCCTTAAGGGGGGGGAGGGGGTTTTAGAAGAAAAAAATTCATAACTTCGTCAATTCACAAGTTTTCAAATCCGCTTAAATTTATTATAAATCCTCTTAATATTATCTAAAACTTTTATATTCACAAGTTTTTTATAGGACCAACCGTTATAGCAAAAAAAAAAAAAAAAAAAAAAAAAAAAAAATGAAACCGAAAAAATCCCCGCCGGCTCCGCCTGCAAACAAGTTATTTTTCGAAGTAGGCGGTTCCAACTCCCGCATCTTTTCGAAACTGATACATAAAATCAAGGGGCATAAAATCTCGGTCAAGTTCGTTAATGGGCAAAATCGAACTAAGGGGGGGGATGGGGGGGGGCTTTTTGTGAAAACAGAAAAAAAAACCATAATTTCTTAATTATGATACGTATCGAATCCGTTTGAAGTTATTATTACTTCTAGGAGAATGGCCGAAAGTTTATGTATGACAGATTTTTGATATAATTAAAAATTGCCTTAAGGGGGTGGGGAGGGGGATTTTAGAAGAAAAAAAATTATAACTTCGTCAATTCCCAAGATTTCAAATCCGCTTAAATTTATTATAAATCCTCTTAATATTATCTAAAACTTTTATATTGACAAGTTTTTTATAGGACCAACTCTTATAGCAAAAAAAAAAAAAAAATAATAATAATAAAGAAATAAATAAATTTAAAAAAAAAAATCCCTGCTGGCTTCGCCTCCAAACAAGTTAAGTTTCGAAGTAAGCGGTTCCAACTATGTCGCATCATCGCAAAAAGGTCATTTTTTCCGCAATTCCCGACAAATAGGCGCCCCACGGTCTGCGTCTTCGAAATCTACCTGTGCCTGTAGGCCGAGTCGTCAGGTATTTTTTTTACTTCATTTTACACACATTTTATTCACATACTATCATACATCCCGGGATTTATAAAAAATATGTCAAAGCTCTTTACCACTATGAATAAATATGATAAACTGAAGATGAATATAGCAGATATTTTTAAAAGTGGTTTACAATGCAAGGAAAACTGGAAAAAATGAAACTATTCAAAGGAAAACTTAAATTTTATGTTTGATATGTAGACAGTGCTAGATTTTGAAAAGTATGTAACATTAAGATGTGCTACAGCACAAAGTGTGAAGAAAACTCACAAAACTCTGGCTAAAAATCGGTAAGATTATGTCTTTCTCCACGCATATTGAAGAAAATACATTTGCTTTAAAAAACTAATTATGTCTTTATTTCATTAAATGTCCAGGGATCGAAATCTTTCACTACAAAATTGAATAAATGATGTCTAGAGCAGTTGAAAAAATTTGAAAATATTACAAGCATTACTACCATTGCTAGACAGATTTATATAGTGCGGAGAGATTTATAAAAGTCGGATATGTGCTTTAAACTTATAGTGCTTATAAACTTATATTTGTACACACACATGCTTAATCATCGTCAATCTTAGAAAATATCTTCGAATTATGGGTAGTGAAGATAACCAGATCTACATTCTGATACAGATATTTGGAGATTTTCTAGAATAAACATTTGACTGTTAATTTCGAACTGTTATACAAGGATAACATTTTCGTTTTAAATTGACAAATTTTGAACGTATATTATTAAAAGACCACCAATAGACAAAGTATTTAGAGTTATTTTAATTTACAAAGCATTTGACTTCAAACGTCAACTTCAAGGCAAATTTCATAATGCTATCTTGTTATTTGATAGTATTAACGGTTTCAATTTATTATTTTGATAAAACAAATTTCAAAAAGAAAATTTATTTTATTTTAAACTAGCAAGCTACGCCCGCTGCGCTGGTCGGTTTCTACAAATGAACCTTGAATCAAACGAAATATATAGTTTAATTTGACCTTGTGTTTGAAAGCAATCTGTATATGTACCTGGAATATCCTTCCACATTTCTGAAAAATGACGTGATTGCGCTATTATATTTTCTAATGTGAAGTCAAAATTTTAGCTGTTAAGGACCAACTCTTTTATTTGGTCATTTACAGTTAAGGTTTGCTAAAGAATGATAAAACTATATGCAATGTACTAAAACCATCAGTAAAAATTGTCGAACTAACAATGCGAACAAATTAACTAACAAAATCCATTCAGTAGAAGTTTTTATAAAGGCTAATCTTTGATAATCGGGTTCATCTGATTATAGAACTTTTCCACATAATTCTAAAACTAACATAACGATATAAAATATACTAAAACCATTCTTACAAATTATCTACTTAATAATGCAAGTCGCAAAAAATACGCCCAGTAAAAACTTTCAAAAAGGCTACTCTTTCGGAATCGGGTTCACCTGACTATATAACCTTCACACATAACTGTTTGAATAAGCAACGTAGAACAATATGTAGTACATTAAAACCATTCCTGAAATAGCATCTAACTAACAATACAATTCTCATCAAATTCCATCCAGTAGAACTTTTTCAAAATGCTAATCTTTCATAATCGGAATCAAATATTGAAAAGGCTAATATTTGATTTAAAAAAATGGTCACCCGATTTTCGAATTTCCCCCTATAATTCTAGAACTAAGCAACGTAGAATGATATGTTTTATAATAAAACTTTCCCTAGAAAATTATCTAACAGTGTAGGTTCCATTGAAATCCATTCGGCAAAATCTTTTAAAAAAGCTAATATTTCATAATCGGATTGATCTGATTATAGAACTTCCCAGAATAATTCTATTACTAAGCTACGTAGAACGATAGGTTATACAATAAAACCTTCCCTGAAAAATTATCTTACAGTTTAAGCTCTACGAAAATCCATTCAGCAGAACTCGAGTTATAAGCAGCCGGAGCGAAATTTCATATATGTAGAAGTAAACAGAAGTATATTGCCATTAATATAGTTTGCATTTGAATAAAAAAAAGGTACTTTTCGGTTAAACGGGTTCCAGTGATATATGTACACACACACACACACACACACACACACACACACACATATATATATATATATATATATATATATACATATACATATAAGTGTATATATATGTATGTATATACATGTATTTGTGTAGATATATGTGTATATATATACATGTATACATATATCACTGGCGCCCGGCTAACCGAAAAGTACCAAAAAAAAATACTGCAAAAATGCAGTCGTACACTAAAAAATAAACACCTTTTGGCTTAAAATCTCTCATCATAACTGTTTTTTTTTCTTTCTTTTTTTTAAAAATAAAATTAGTAACAGTTTTTTCTTTTATTTTTCCAGATGTATAGCCATTTCAATTCTTTCTGCAACAAAAAAAGACACCTTGTGGCTTAAAATCAAATTGTTTGGGGTCAAAAGTAAAATCAAAATCGCCAAAAACAAAAGATACATCGCCAAATACTGTTTCAATATAGAAATCTTGCACCTTGAATAACTTTTAAGCATTACGAACTTTCCCAATCATGTTTAAATTAAATATTTTCGTTTTATAATATTCTCTCATCAATACTCTTTTTTTTTCTCTCTTTCTTTCTTTCTTTCTTTTTTTTAAAATAAAATTAGTAACAGTTTTTCTTTTATTTTCGACATGTATAGCCTTTTCATTTCTTTCTGCAACAGTAATGATCGCCAAAAAATTAGCAATGGTAACCTTTTCGGCCAAAATAACAGAACTTTCTATAATAATTCTATAACTAATATACGTAGAACGTTGTGTTATATACTAAAACCTTCCCTGAAAAATTATCTCTCGAACAGTGCAACTTCCATCAAAATGCATTCGGCAGAACTCGAGTTATAAAGGAACGGAACGAAATTTCCGTTTGTGTTTTATATATATAGTAGTAGATGGTGTCAGGCATTACAAAAATCATCGGAGTGGAAATTTTTAGAATATTTTAAAAATATATTTAAAAATATATTCAAAAGCCAGATTTTTGAAGGGCCAAATTATATAAATATGAGGTTTCCAAATTTCTGTAATTATTCACCAATCGACCGATATTTTAAAGTATAGTATGCAATTAGGCATGCTTTAGTTATTTTCGGTGCGCATTTTTATACGACATCTTGGGGTAGCTGCCAACAATGTTGTTATTTTAAAAGTTAAAGAAACATAATTTGAACCAGAATAATATTAATAAATGAAATCAAATAAGTATTCCATAGATACGACACAATTTATTAAATAAATTTCCTGATTCAAAATATGTTTATTTTTTTTTTTTTTTACTTCAAGAAAACTCGGAAGAGTGACAGCTATGTGCCTTTGCTAGATCAAGATTAACAAACCAGCGTGTGCAATCAATTTTTAAAATAAGTACAATTCAGGAAATTCAATTAAATTTTATAGATTTGGTTGATAAAAAGTAATTTTGAATATGTTTTCTAAAAATAAGATAAACGAAACGTATATGATAATAATTTTGAAATGTTGCGTAAATAGTTCTTTAACATGGTTGTGTTTTGTACGTACAAATTTTATTCTCTGCAACTGAAATAATATTATCTAATTTTTTATGTGGCCCGCGTATCTTTGTATATAATACTTAATTTGGCCCGCGCAGGTAAATGAGTTTGACATGCCTGGTGTAAATTAATAATAAATGCTTTGCACATGTTCTACCGAAAGCATGTTTCAGTGTACTTCATAAATGCATTTCAATTTCATTATGTTTTAAATGATGTAACATAATGAAAATGCACGTGAAACGATTTTTTCCCATTGACCGTAATGTAACGGAATGCTTTTGACTGCCCCTGTAAACGAGTTATAAATTGGACTCACTTCAATTTCAAAATCCCTGACGGCTCGGCCTACAGACACAAGTGGATTTCAAAGACGCAGACTGTAGGGTGGTTGTTTATTGGAAATTGCAGAAGAAATTACCTTTTTTACCATGATGCGGCAGTTGGGACACCTCACTTCTTAATCTACCTGTGTCTGTAAGCGGAGCCGGCAGGGATTTTTTTTTCTTTT
The DNA here is from genome assembly GCA_963931845.1 of Maratus michaelseni. Lineage (NCBI taxonomy): Eukaryota > Metazoa > Arthropoda > Arachnida > Araneae > Salticidae > Maratus > Maratus michaelseni. The sequence continues at coordinate 302,468,566 of OZ007589.1, forward strand.
GGTGTAAGGTTGGTCTTATAAAAAACTTGTTAGTATAAAAGTTGTAGATAATATTAAGAGGATTTATAATAAATTTAAACGGAATCTTGTGAATTGACAAAGTTATGAATTTTTTTCTTCTTAAACCCCTATTCCCCCCCCCCCCTTGAAGCCATTTTTAAGGATATCAAAAATCTGTAATACATCAATTTTCGGCCCTTTTCCTAGAAGTAATAATGACTTTAAATGGATTCAATACATATCATAATTAAGAAGTGATGGGTTTTGTCTGTTTTCACAAAAAGCACCCCCCCCCCCCCTGGTTCGTTTTTGCCCATTAACAAACTTGAGCGAGAATACATGTATCAGTTTGGTAGAGATATTTGTGCTGAAGTATTGAAGTTATCGTGTCCATAAAAAAGTGACATAAATAGATAGATAGATAGATAGATAGATAGATAAAGTTTTGAACTGGGAAATGGTTTTGTGTTCTGGGAGTCATAATCGGCGTAGATCTGCTAAAATTTTCCAGAAATTACAACATAGGGGAGAATGTAATAGGTAGTATTTCTTAAGAAATCTACCTAATAGCGATCGCGCTATAGTAAACGTCAGTAACACATATAAAAATTTCAAGGCAATCCGAGTATATTTATGGGAGTTAGAGCACGGGCACACGGACAGATAAACGTATGGTTGGAAAATGTCAAAAAGGAAAGTTAAATCTAATATATATGTATTTTAATTAAATGTTATTTATTCTTTAGGCACTAATAGTATTTCTTAACTTTAAAAAAAAATACAAAATACATTAATTTTGATAGATTAAAACTTTCAAAATATTAAACGATCTCTGGACTAAACTTTAAATCATAAATTAAACGAAATACTTATTTAACTAGGAATATTAAATCGTTAATTAAATGACATAATGAAATACCAGAAACTGAAGTAACTTTAATTACACAGTTTTTCTTTTAGTAAAATGAAACTAAAAAGAGAAATCTCACTTCATTCAACATTTTGGAAACGAATTACTGATTATATTTGTCTTTAATAATATAATAAGCATATAATTAAAAATGTATCAATACATGATCATCAGAGATTTATATGAATTCATACATTGAATCATTTTTCAGTGTGAACAGATTAATTTCTATTTATAGTTACTATTTAATAAGGGATTTGGTTATGAAATCCTTTTTACATATTGCTACATTTGTTTCATTTTATGATTTAAAAATTATTGAAAAAGCCTAAGAGATTACTGTAGAAGAAAAGCATATAATACTTTATCCTTTGGATTATGAAAAAGTATTTTCTAAAATTATATAATGGCACTGAAAATATTATTGATATATCTATTTCAGTCATGGTCTTTAAAAAAATGTCCATGGAAAATTTTATTGAAACAAGCTGGAAATTGTACGTCAAACGTGACAAATGAGGTGCGTTCGTACTGTAGCTAGCTATATAAATATCAAGATCTTGTAGATTTTTAATTCTGTGAAATGAATGATATCGTCTGCAGATTAATTTCTGTAATAAAATAAGTATCTCGGTCGCTTAACGCTTCAACTTCGGAAGCTCCTCTAACAAGAAGGCACCGATTTTTTTTTTTAATTCAAATTTCTTAATAAATATTTTTATTAATATCTCCTAAAGTTTTGATTCGATTTTAATAAAATTTGAAATGTCTCGACAAAATTCTGCAAAGATAATATATCTTAAATTTCAAACCATTCGGTTGGGTAGTTTTTGCGTTGTTATATGCGGACGGACGGACAGACAGACGGACGGACGGACAGACGGACGGACCAAGCGACGACAATAGGTGCTACGTATTTATATAATTACGAACGCACCTAAAAAGGTTTATTTTAAAATTTCTAGTACTTGTAATAATGATACATCAAATAGTAGTCATTTAATTTTTTTAGGTAGATTTCGGAAGAAATACTACCTATTACAATCTCTCCTAAGTTGGAATTTGTGAAAATTTTTTGCAGAGGTACACCGATCATGACTTCTAGAACCCCAAACCACCCCTAGTTCAAAACTTTATCCATCTATCTATCTATCAACATCACATTTTTATGGACAGGATAACTTCCGTAATTCTGCTCAAATCTTTTCCAAACTCATACATAAAATCAAGCGGCATAAAATTTCGGTTAAGTTCGTTAATGGGAAAAATCTAACCAAGGAAATGGGGTGGGGGGGGGGGGGGGTTGTGAAAACAGAAAACAAAACATAACTTCTTAATTATGATACATATCGAATCCGTTTATTATAAGTTATTATTACTTCTAGGAAAATGGCCAAAAATTTATGTATGATAGATTTTTGATTTCGTTATAAATACCCCCAAGGAAAGGGGGGGGGGATAAAGGTTTCATAAGAAAAAAATTCATAACTTCGTCCATTCACAAGGTATCAAATCCGCTTAAATTTATTATAAATATCCTTAATATTATCTAAAACTTCTATATTGACAAGTTTTTTATAGGACCTACTCTTACAGCAAAATAAATAAATAAATAAATAAATAAAAATAAAAACAAACAATCCCTGCTGGCTCCGCCTACAGGCCCACGTATATTTCGAAGTGGGTGTTCCCAACTTCCGCATCATGTCAAAAATGTCTTTCTTCTGCAATTCCGAATAAACAGGAACCCTACGGTCTGCATCTTCGAAATCTACCTGTGCCTATATGCCGAGCCGTCAGGGTTTTTTTTTAATTTGGTTCTTCCAAAGGCATTTTGCAAACATTTCAGATAAAATGAATTAGTCACTTATGTATCACTAAATAAGTAATTTAATTTATTGTTCTTTTTTACGTTCATCTTATTTGTTGTTTTATGAAGCAAAGCCATTGTAAATGCATATAATCGGAAACATGTAAAGTATAGAAAATGGTTGGACGGGTAAGAAAACGTTACATACAGAGTTAACGTAAATGAATGACCGTATTTAAAAAAATTATATTTTCGAAACTATTAAACATATTATAAGTAATATATGGGGAAAAAAAACATTCTATTTTTTTATGCCGTCGCTTAACGCTACACTGCAAAAAAAAGTATATCAGTGCAAGAAAAAAGAAAAATAAAGCAAAAATCTTTCACACTTTATGTTGCACAGAAAACAGGCAGGTCAATACACAGCAAAAAAAGAAAAATAAAATAAAATAAAAATTAATAAAAATTAATAAAAAAAATTTACAGTATAATACTGGCACTCCAACTGTCAGTATTATATCCTAAAATTAACAGTAGTAAATAGTAAAATAAGCAGTAATACGCTACCGCGCATGTGCGGCAGCGTATTATTGCTTATTTTACTGTTTATTACTGTTAATTTTACGGTATAATACTGGCAGCTGGGGTGCCAGTATTACACTGTAAAATCAAAAAAAAAAAATATTGCAGTGTACATTGGACGTTCGGATAAAGATGATTTGTGATTATTCACGTGGCCGCCAAGATCCTCAGATCTTACGCCTTGTGATTACTTTTTGTGTGCTCACGTTAAAGATGAACTACCATTTCCGAAAACACTCAAAAGAACTTAAAGAACACGTCAGTGTTGCATTAAGAGCCATTGACAGTGTAAAACTGCAAAATATGTGGAACGAACTTGATTATAGATTAGATGTTGGTCGTATTACGAAAAGTTCAACTGTCGAACATTTGTAACCGAAAAAAACTTGGAATGTTTTTCCTTCTTTTCATATATCACTTATTATAACATGTGTAATAGTTTTGAAAATATAATTTTTTTTTTTAATTTTGTCATTCATTTATGCTACACTGCAAATAAAATTGTTGATTTTACAGTATAATACTGACACCCCAGCTGCCAGTATTATACTGTAAAATTAACAGTAATGAACAGTAAAATAAGAAGTAATACTCTGCCGTGCATGCGCGTGATTTTAAGAATGTTTGTTTGATAATATCAAATTCAAGATTAAGCATGCAGTATAAAAACATAATAAAATTACCGCGCTAAATATTATATATACATGAATCAAATAAAAACCCATTATAAAAATATATAAGTTTATGTAATAACCTCATCAGAAATCACCTATAAATCAGATAGCTTCCAATTCATAGCTTCCACTATCATGATATTTATTATTGGAGCAATAAAATCTGAAAGTTCACAACTACGAAGATTCCTTCAAATGTATAACTTTTCATGTAAACGAAATGCATGTTTTTCAGTTCTAAAAAAGTAACGTTTTAATTTACGTTTCTGTTTTGAGTTTTATTTTTCGCAATTTTCACTCATTTTTCATCTAATCTGGACGACAGATTACCGACATACTTAATAAATAATCTGTGGTCCGGATTGAGACCGAGATTAAAAGCTTTTGCTGAATTGTTTCCGAGTATTTTGTTATTTAAATAAGTTTTTCATAATTTAAAAAAATGGCAAATACAAATATTCTATGAATTTTATTATTATTTTTTTTTAATGTGAAACCTTTATTTCAGTTCTTCATTGAGAATTCACTGAGACCGCATGAGATTACCAGTCATGGTAAACACAAAAATGTCGAAGATCAAGTGTCATGAGTCAAAAGGACACGAGGAATTTCGGAAGGTTATGAAAATCAACAAGTTATAACTTTAAACGTTGATTAGATATCAGCAACTCCATTAGTTCCTCAAGAATCCAGTACTCTAAACTTTCCTATAGCAATTTTTTCAAGAATTACTGCGAAAAAAGGAAAAAAAAATGTGCAGATTGGGATGTGCATTGAGAACTTAAGGGTTAGGCAAAGTATAGAAAAAGAAAAGAGAAAAGTGATTACACGGACTAAAGCTAATGAAAACATAAAACACACGGAGTACTATATTTAAAAGTTTCTGATTAAGCTACTACAAAGTTGTTGCAAAATGTAAGAGGATCGAAGAATACCAGTATCATTTGGGTGATTTTAAGCATTTGTTGAATTAAAAAAATAAAATTCAGATGATTAGATATCAGCAACTTCATTAGTTCCTCAAGAATCCAGTACTCTAAACTTTCCTATAGCAATTTTTTCAAGAATTACTGCGAAAAAGGAAAAAAAAATGTGCAGATTGGGATGTGCATTGGGAACTTAAATGTTAAACAAAGTATGAAAAAAGAGAAGAGAAAAATGATTACACGGATTAAAGCTAATGAAAACATAAAACTCACGGAGTACTATATTTAAAATTTTCTGATTAAAATACTAAAAAGTTCTAGCAAAATATAAGAGGAAAAATCATTAAGTTATAACTTTAAACGTTGATTAGATATCAGCAAATTCATTAGTTTCTCAAGAATCCAGTACTCTAAACTTTCCTATGGCAATTTTTTCAAGAATTACTGCGAAAAAAGGAAAAAAAATGTGCAGATTGGGATGTGCATTGGGAACTTAAGGGTTAGGCAAAGTATAGAAAAAGAGAAGAGAAAAATGATTACACGGATTAAAGCTAATGAAAACATAAAACTCACGGAGTACTATATTTAAAATTTTCTGATTAAAATACTAAAAAGTTCTAGCAAAATATAAGAGGAAAAATCATTAAGTTATAACTTTAAACGTTGATTAGATATCAGCAACTTTATTAGTTCCTCAAGAACCCAGCACTCTAAACTTTCCTATGGCAATTTTTTCAAGAATTACTGCGAAAAAAGACAAAAAAATTTGCAGATTGGGATGTGAATTGGGAACTTAAGGGTTAGGCAAAGTATAGAAAAAGAAAAGAGAAAAGTGATTACACGGACTAAAGCTAATGAAAACATAAAACACACGGAGTACTATATTTAAAAGTTTCTGATTAAGCTACTACAAAGTTGTTGCAAAATGTAAGAGGATCGAAGAATACCAGTATCATTTGGGTGATTTTAAGCATTTGTTGAATTAAAAAAATAAAATTCAGAAAAATATATCATCGATATATTAAAATTTGTTACTAGATTTATGATGATCTCAAATTAAAATAAATAAATAAATAATTTATATCAATCAGTTGCAACATCTGAGAATTCAATTTTTAATCATTTTTAGAAATGTAAACAATTTTCATCATTTTGGATGAAAAATGACATTTTATCATTGTAGCAAAATAATAGTCAGCCAGTGTTGATTGTATTGGCAAAATTTTGATCAATATTAGCTATATGTTCGTTATATTGGTTAATATAGGTGTAATATTGTCACGAACGTTTTTAGCATTTGCGGATACTTCCAATGTAAAGCAATTTGTAAAGTCACTATTTTTCAACTAGTGGCATTTAAGCAAATATTTATAATATAAAGACAATATTTATGACATTGCAAATATTTTCAATCCAAAGACAATATTAATTATTACTGATATTTCATTCGAAATATTTCCGATTATTAATGAAATATTAGCGCAACACTGCCCCATTCTAAGCAATATAACGGATATTGGTTTATTACTAGGATACAACCTGAATATTGCAACTACAAAAGTCCTTTAAAAATTGTAATGGCTCTATTGTAATTATGCAAGCTCCGTTGCAATTATATAAGCCAAGTTCTGACGTTTTATCACAGCGAGCCTGCACGGTAAAAAAATACAAATGTTTCTTAATCTAGGAAAATATAACACAATCACAAGCGATACAATAACCTCTTCTGAGTTATCCACGATTCCGAAAAACGTTTTTAATCTTCAGAAACCCCAGAAACCAATATTTTTTTTAGATTTAAAGAAGCATTTATAAAAACAAAGTTTCCTTTGCTGCCATTGATTTTCTGAAAAGTTTCCGAGTAGTTTTATTACTTTTCTTAACCTGAACTATAGGATTTTGGATGCTGTAACTTCTCAAGTTAACGTTTTCATATTCAACAAACATGTTTTTCAGACAAATACGATAATTCAACAGTATTAACATTAAAAAGAAAATTATTTTGTTACTCTTTGGGTGTATAAATTCAGTTACGCAACTGAAAATCTTTAATTTAGAACTGATAACATCCTGAAAGCTGATATTCCGATTTGAGAAAACTAATTAATACACTATAAAAACTATTTGGAAATGTTTCCGAAAAATCAGTGCAGCAAACAGAACTTTTTTTTTTTATAAATGCTTCTTTAAACCTCGAAAATATAATAGTTTCTGAGGTTTCTAAAGATAAAAAACGCTTTTCGGAATCTTTGGTAACACGGAAGAGATTACGTACGTGGTTAGATTACATGAGGACGTGATTTTCAAAACTCGCTTTATCCAAAAAATCAAATTCGAGGAAATTGCGAAAAACCTCTGACTGCTTCCATTGGTTTTTATTGTAAACCAAGATTTTAGAACGCCAGAAATACATGCTAAAACTGGTTTTTCTGCTGATTGTAGTGTTTTTTTTTCAGTGAAGATTTACCAATAGAATAAATTGATAGAGAAAACACGATTTTTTAAAATTTTGGATAAGGCGAGTTTTGAAACTCATGTCCTCATATATTTTTTGTAGATTAAGGGACATTTCTCCTTTTTAAATTCCTACTATTAGCTCACACACTCTCTCTATATATATATCTTGTTCAAATCTTCAATCGTTAATAAAATATTTTCTATTCATCCACTCAAGTTCAAATAAATTTTTTAAAACTTGTAGTGGATGACACTTTATGTTACTACAGTTTTTCAAATATTAAAGCATTAATTAAATTTATTTAATTAATTTTAGTTTTAAATGGGAGAAAAAAAATCCTCCCATTGTTTTCATAAATGAAATGAACGATTTATCTCAAATGAGTGATGCCACAGAAATAAAATACCGCAACGATGATTATAAAATAAATGTTCAATAAAGATAACGTGGGACATTAATGCCGCACGGGTTTATTTTATATATTTATGATTAAAAAGTAGGAATTGACTTTAAAAAAAATTATATTACTTGTTTTTCACGTGTATTGAATATCAGGGTTTAATGGCTGAAGTTACATCCATTAAAACTCTCTTTCACTGGCGAGATTTTAAAAAGCGTGTGTGCTAGGAATTGAATATAATTGTCAATATATTTTTCTTCAAATAAAAATTTTAAGTTTACACTCATAAGAAATTAGTCAATACAGAAAACAGAAACTGCACTAAAAGCTTGTTGTGCTGATATTGATGAATGTAAAGAAATATTTCATTTGTTGAATGGGTAACATTGTTTTAAGGAGGATTTATAAACTTCAAGAACTGGTAACTTTATCTTAAGATTTCGAAGTATGAAAACCTTTGTTCAGCTCTTCAGTTTAAGTGCCACAGTAGGCTACTCAGAGAAAAGTGGATTGCCACATTATATGTATACGTTAAATTAAAAAATGGTAGCTAAAAGATGAATTTTACTTATGTGACATTATGTAGAATAAAATAATGTATAATAGTTTAATTTGATATGAAATAAATGAAAGCACTTTTCATCTTAGATATTCTCTTTGTAAATGGTTGATTGTATTAACATTTTATGTATCAAATTATGAATCAAAATTTCACCTTTCAAAGCACGTTTTCTGAATTTTGGAAAATACTTCAGAAAATGTTTGCAATCACTAATAAACTTTAGATAAATTTTGTCAAAAACTAATAAACTAAATGGGTATATCTAAAATTGCAATTAAATTTTCAGCAGGACTGAAACTGCGTTGTAAATTAATAATACTGACAAAGGAAGTGAATTAATTTTCACTTTGCTAAACAACGCATAACCAACATAGTGGAGAATGTGTCCAGACTGGGGATCGAACCCAGAGACCCTGGTATAGCGCACCAAGTGCTTTACCATTTAAGCCTTCTGGACGACATCCAGTCTGGCATTTTTCACTTATATGTTGGCACGGCTGCAACCTCGCAGCTCAAGATGAAATGTCAAACATGTGCACACTACCCAGTGGCGTGCATGAGACGAATAAATTCCCATCATGGGATAATACCTAAAGCGTGCTCATGTTTGACATTCCATCTTGCGCTGCGAGATTGCAGCCGTATCAATGTATAAGTGAAAAATGCCTGACTGGATGTCGTCCAGATGGCTTAAATGGTAAAGCACTTGGTGCGCTATACCAGGGTCCCCAGTCTGGACACATTTTTCACTATGTTGGTTATGCATTGTTTAGCAATGTGAAAATTAATTCACATCCTTTGTCAGTATTAAATGGGTATATACAAGATGTCCCAAAAACATTGATCTCGGCTTTTATCCTTTAAATATTGATCACAAAAATATATTAAATTACAAAAGTTACGTAAAAAAGGTACAGAATTTTTTAATATCGATTAAAATTTTCAGGGGATTAAATTTGAAGAAATACAAAATTAAATTTTTTATACCCCCCGCCCCCGCCGTAGAAAAAGTTCCCAATGAGTAAAATGTGCCCCATACACTAATAAGGTCATGTACAAAATTTCAGCATTTTATCATAAAAAGTCACAGGGATATTTTAAACAAAGTTGGTAAGGGTTTATCATAAATTAAAATTTAAATGTTTACAGCTAGAGTGCAGATGACACGACGTAAAAATGCATCACAAACAAATAAAGCATGGCTCTTATCTTTAGTTTTGTAGCTTTGTAATCTTTACGTAAAGTTGTTATTTCTATACAGTTTAAATATTTTTGTACCAATAAATATCACAATTGTTATTTATTTATGAAATCCTTGTTTTCTTTCGTAATTTGTATACGATCCCTCAAATTCGATCATCTTACAGGATATTTCTCTTTTGCGAAACTCATATCCAGGCATCGAAAAGTGGTTTAAATCATCATTTATGTATTTGCATATCTCTGATGATAAAAATATGTAATTTGTAATAACAATGTAAGCATATTTTATGATAAAATGCTGAAAATTTGTACATGACCATTTATTAGTCTATGGGGCACATTTTACTCATTGGGAACTTTTTGTACGGGGGCCGTATAACAATTTAAATTTGTATTTCTTCAAATTTAGTCCCCTGAAAATTTTAATCGATTTCATAAATTTGTGTACTTTTTTTTTTTTTTTTTACGTAACTTTGCCTAGAGTGAAATGAGATATCTAAATAAGCAACTTAAAAAAAACAAAAACATATAACTTGGTGAAAATCTATTTTCGTGTAACTGCATTTCATATCCGGTAAGGTGTGCGTAATCTTTCGTGCAGTACAGTATGCAGTCTATAGTATATATTCACACAGCCAAATACACTCAAAATTATATCAGTTTAGAAATGCATAAGTCAGAGGAAAACGCAGATACAGAAATTATCGTTCTTAGTCAGTCCTTTAACCGAATTATTTTGTGTACCTTTGGTAAATGAACAATAAATACTATGCTCTCTATAGATAAATATGCTCTAAAAGATATTTTTAAACATTTCATGTTATGTTTTTATCACTTTAAGCATCAGTTAGACTTTAATTTAAAGTTAACAAGTGATTTTATTATATTATTTATATCATAACATTATTAAAATGTATCGCAAACGATCTACCTCCATAGATGATAATTTAACAGAATCCTTTTTTGCTTCCCTGTAAAAGAACAATAAATGCTCCGTCAGTCTGTTTACAATAACAGCGTGAAATCCGATTGGATAAAGGATTTCCCCTGCAGATTGTCAATTAGCTCACTGAATTGCTGGTATCTTTCTGAGTTTTCACGACATTTCACTGGTATTTTTATATGAGTTACTCTTGACTACCAACTAATGAAAAAAAAAAACTTCGGTGTAGTTCGCGCATGCGCAGTTATGAATTATCTTATACAAATGCCCATATTAATTAAATATTCAATATATTCATTTTTAATTGCAGTATACTGTTTCTACTGTTCTTGAAGTCAAACATGTACTTCACATCCTCGAATTTCAAGAACAATTTGTCAAAAATAGATATTCAACAAGCCGTGTAAAAAGCGAAAGCGGCCGGTCACTGCCGCTTAATTTTTGCACAGCAGTGCACAATTGTACAAATTTTACATACGGTAATTTGTAAAATTAAGTGTGTACATTTGAATGACAGATAACGCTGTTAATCGCCATTGCATTACTTGCACGACAAATTGGCATTCATTTCATATTTTAATGTTATTTTTTGAAGAATTAGCGTAGATTCCTCATATGAGATGCCTAATCGCGTAGAAACTATTTTAGATTTTGAAAAAAGAAAGAAAAATCAGGACTATATTTTCGACGACTTCCATTATAAATAGTAGTTATACCAAATCAAAAATGCGATTTCCATTAATCGCAGATCTGTAGGAAACATTGAAATATGAAATTAATAACATTACAATTTGCACGACAAATTGGCATTCATTTCGTATTTTAATGTTATTTTTTGAAGAATTAGCGTGGATTTCTCATATGAGGTGCCTAATAAAGCAGAAACTATTATTTTAGATTTTAAAAAAAGAAAGAAAAATCATGACTATATTTTCAACCACTTCCATTACAAATAGTATTTATACCAAATCAAACATCCGTTTTCCATTAACGGCAGATCTGTAGAAAAAATTAAAATATGAAATTAATAACATTAAAATTTGCATGATAAATTGGCATTCATTTCATATTTTAATGTTATTTTTTGAAGATTTAGCGTGGATTCTTCATATGAGGTGCCTAATGGAGTAGAAACTATTTTAGATTTTGAAAAAAGAAAGATAAATCAGGACTATATTTTCGACTACTTCCATTATAAATATTATTTAAACCAAATCAAACACGTGATTTCCATTAATAGCAGATCTGTAGGAAACATTAAAATATCAAATTAGTAACAATATGCTACGAAAATATGATAACATATTATTTCGTCATCTGTAAGTAATTTCCAATCAATGGTGCAAGTTCCAACTAATATTAATAAATAGCTTATTTGAAGTTTATACATTTGTGCATTAATATTTATTTGCAATTAAAATGTTTCCTCTAACCGCCTTTTAATTATTTAGTTTTAGAGTTCGATGGGCTTTTCCTGGGACATTTTCTTAGAAATGGTTGAAACCAATCAGCCATTGTTCACAGGACTTCGATAAAAATTCTTCAAAATGTCTGAAACCTTAAAAATTTCCTATTCAATACTCAATAATACAAACACATAATTGATCACGGCAATTCTTATTAAATGACTACTTAATATATGAATGTGTGAAGTTAAAAGCACTATCTAATTAATGAAACTTCGAAAGAGAGAACTGGCGGTCTTAATTTAGATGTCAAACATTATTTATAATTAAACTTTGTGCTATTATTGCACGATGACCATATATTCTTGAATAAATTAAATATTGCAATTTGAAATAATGACTCAGTAATAGTTCTTCTCGATAATTTAAAAGTTTTTAATAAAATATTATAGTTCCGTTTTTTTAACACTTTCTAACCTAGTTGAAAAGTGTTTATGACTTCGGTTTGTCTGCCGTATGGTCGTCTGTCCGTGCTCTAACTCCCGTAAATATGCTCGGATTGCTCTGCAATTTTTATATGTTATAGTCGTTATCTATAGCATGTTCCCTATTTCAACGGAAGTGTGTAGCACTTATAGTTTTTTTTTACAGGGATAGTCAAAAGAATTCCGTTACATTACGTCTATGGAGAAAAATCGTCTGCGGTTTATTTAAATAATGTTTCACTATTTTAAGCGCATTGAAATTTATATATATCACTAAGATGCATTACAAGAGGCTTACTACAGAATATTGTGTGTATACCAATCATCGTTCATTTACAGGGACACACAAAAGAATTCTCTACTGTCTGTTAACAATAATTCCTGGAAGTGCGTTTTAAGTTACTGAACGCGATTTTAAATTGAACTCACTTTTTGTCTGTTACGTGGTGTGTATAAATTCTGTAGATCCTATACAGGGAAGCACAAAAGTTCGAGAACACATTTCCGTTTATTGACAGAAACTCAAGAAAGAGAATTTTAAACTGTGCTACGCTTTTCCTAACTAAACTAAAATTTAGCATCCTATGTAGTATATATACAAATCTATAGATCCTATACAGGGCTAAATAAAAGTATTCGGATATTTTTCCGAATATTGTATATGTTGGAAATTCCTGAAATTATGTTTTTAAATATGTTATGCGTTTTCCAAATTGTTTACTTAGATGTTATCTTTCAGCTTATTAAACCGTAGGATTTGTAAAATTATTTTGGAAGCCTTGGAAAGTGTTACATAATCTATGATTGACGCATGATTTTTCGTTCTTGTTTAAAGTATAAAAAGAATACACGGTACCATGAAAGTTATTAATGGAGTAATATAATAATGTAACGTTTTCCTTTATGGTACTTATTTGATTTCATTTCTTAAAAATATTTCTATTTCAATGTGTGCTCATATAATTTAAAACACCCGAAAATTTAGCAGGAATGAAATGTGTATGATTAAACAAAGATTTTATGAAATAATTCAATTCCAAGATTTAAAAAAATCAGAAAATCGACTTTATCCATCCTAATTCAATAATCACATAAACTATATCGTATCCTCCTTTTTTCGGTGAGTTTAGAACCAAAGTACTTTCTATGATTAATAGAAGTTTTTGGATAAAAATAGGTTGAACTATATTTCAAGCAGGGAAATGTTTGCTATTTATGACCACTTTGAACTTGAAAAATACAGAAATAAACCCCAAAATAACGTTTTTCCGAGAGTTCTCTTGGGCTTTGTTGACAGAATTTTTTTTTTTGTCTAGATAAAAATTCTAAAAGCGTTAAAATAACATCAACCATAAACGTCAACAGAAGATCCCATATTTTAGTAAGAAAGTTTTTTTATCCATCTTCTCTGAATCATAAATATAAATATGTTTCATTCCTTTTTAAATATGATTTATAGAATGCTGGCAAATAGAAGGCGTGTAAAAATTATTAGTGCAGATATTTAGGGTTGATAATTTTCGTCATGACAGTATAGGGGAAACCAGAACCGCAACCAACTGTTTCAATAAAAAAAAAAGGACAAACCATGCACCGAGCATAGATTATGAAATACTTTCCAACATATTCAGAATACTGCAACAAAACTTGATGAAAAAGTATGTCTAAGTAAACAAGGTCAAGGTCAAACCGGGCGGAGAGGCCTACCTTTCGGCTTAAGCTCAATTAGCCCCGCTCAGCAGGTTTGTTTACCTAATTATACTGATTTAGAAAACGCATAACACATTTGAAAGCCCATTTTCAGAAATTATCACCAATAGTCGGAAAAATATCAGAATTCTTTTGTACAGCCCTGTAAAATACATAGATTTGTATGTATGATAGTATGCTGAAAAGTTCAGTAAGGAAAACCATAACACTTTTGAAAATTCTTCCTCAGCAATTTCCGCCAATAAACGGAAATGTACTCGAGATCTTTTATCCAGGTATATGATCTTTAGACATTATATACACACCAGGTAATATGAAAAAATTAGATAAATTTAAAAGCGCATACAAATGCACTTCCAGCAATTATTGTTCATTCACAGTACTGTCAACGAATACTTTTATGTGTTCTAATAAGTAAACGATAAATGCTCTGCACACCATATTCTACAGCATAGCTGTCCAACCTCGCGCCCGCTATTCACCAGAAAATTCTTACAGAAATATTTGCCTTATTTAATCGGAGATATTCGGAGGTTGAATAAGGTAAATATTTCTGTAAGAATTTTCTGGTGAATAGCGGCCGCCAGGTTGGACAGCGCTGTTCTACAGTAAGCATTTTGCAGTGCACCTTAATGTTGTGTATCAATTTAAATATGTTTGAAATATTTTAACTTTAGTAAAATACATTGCAAACGATTTTTTCCCGTATACCGCAATGTAGCGGAATTCTTTTGGGTGTCCCTGTAAAAGAACTATAAATGCCACATACTTCATTTTCAATACCAAGCATGCCATACTAAACTTCACTAACGTATAACAATTTTATGGCAATCCGAGTATATTTACGCGAGTTAGACCACGGATAGACGGCAGACAGACAGATAAACCGAATTAATAAACACTTTTCAACTATGTTAGAAAGTTTTAAAAATACAGGCTATCAACTCGAAACCGAACCCGGATTTTCACTCATTACTTTAAGAATAATGAAAGTGTTTTAAATAAATTCTTTATCGGCCAAATTTTCTGTCTGTGAAATGTCGAGAAAAGTACTATAATCTGGGCTGTGGCGTCGTATGCATGGTGAGATACATATCTGGGAACACGGCAGTGCGCCCCTTAAGTTCGCACAGTACTTTTCTTGATACATTTCGGCGTACTTTTCACCCTCTCATAACTTCGTTTTGGGGAGAGCTCTAGAGTTTTTCTTTTTAGCACATCGTGTTAATGACCATAGACCGAACAAAATTACCACTAAATGATTCTTATTGTTGAAAGTGAATGGTATTTATCACAAGGCTTTTGTTTACACTGAATTCATGTGCATTTACCACTTTGCATTCTGATATTACTTTTAATATTTTAATAATTCATAAATGCATATTTCCAATCATTAATTTGGAAATGATCGTAATCATTTATTTTAAATTAAAATTCGATATGTCTAGATTCAGTCAGGAAGTATGTAATTTATTTGTGTATTGTATTTATTTTTCGCAGTATTACGTTATTCTAAGGTTCTTTAGACTTTATTGAAATTTCTTACGTGTATGAGAATGCCAGATAAATGAAAAAAGAAAACACCCTAGAAAGCATTAATGGCCAAATCGCGGGAAGTCATTTTCATTTAAAGATTAGGGATGTTTGACTTTTAACTTGGACGAACTTCAGATATGAGTACTTTTTGGGGCCGAAAAACTCGGCGTTTTTTTTTTTTTAAGAGAAACCTTTTTGTTGGGATTTTCAAATCCCAACAAATGCAGTGTCTAACTCAGTGTTGTTTAAATGTGTATGAGATTCATATCCAGCATTTCGGTGTCATTTCATTTCACAAAAAACAAAGTAATTCTACTGAAAATGCAATTTTAATATTTTCATTATTATTACTGTCCAGGGTGGGGAATTACATCATTCTACTCGCCTGGTGGCGAGTGGATTTTAGATGGATTGAATCTTCTTCACATTAACATAAACAGAGCAGCGTTAGAAGATTTTGATTCTACAGTCTCTATTCATAAGTAGTGTTTTTGAGGTGTAACTAAATATGTTCGAGGTCATAAACGAAACTATTGTGATTTACCGTTTATATTTTGCTGATAGAGTGTGACATTTTCTTCTTCTTTAAAATGGTAAGCTGTAAAGGCTCTTTGATGTATTTAAAAAAAATCAAAACATTTAAGATAAAACAAGTACTATAATAGTTGACATAGACTATAATATGGTGTTTTTGACTACTTTATATTTGAAGAAACTAAAATTTTAACTTTTTTATTTGCCACATTGTTACTGATGTCAAATATATATCATTTAATGCGATTATAATGGTAAGTAAAATTTTTCGTTAATTTTCTAGTAAATTTTGATTTGTCAAGTATGCAATGTTGGGTTTCCTAGTCAAACCTGAAACTGAGATTTAAAAGATAAACTTTCTTCCGTTGTACATCTAAAATTTTATAAAAATGTTAGAAAAATCTTACTGTGAAAATGCATTTTAATGAATTATTTTCTCCGTTGCGGGATTTTTCATAAAAGTTTTTACTTTATGATTGTTGCGTCTTGCTGACCTGTTAAAATAAATCCTTGGCTGGTAAGATTTTCTGAAAAGTCCCCACCCCTGGTTATTGTCGTGAATGAAAATCCGCGTTCGTCATAGAATGAGACTTATACTGCATTTTTGAGAAAATTCCGACACTGGTTTTCCTAAACAAAAATTGATTGTCTTGCTGTGTATTATTACTCATGAACGTTTTTACTAGGATTTTAAAGCGTCCTGTATAATAAATTTCAATTCAGTTTAACTGAAATGCAGGCAGCATGAATTCGAGTTATGATATTTTAAATAGGGTGTCGCATATATACAGTTTACTTCGTACTAACTGTTCAATAATTCCAAAGGCGTCACGAGCAGAAAAACTAGCAAAAATAACATAGAAACATGGGGCCGCAATCCACTTATTCGGTAAATAATAATAATAATAATAATAATAATAATAATAATAATAATAATAATAATAATAATAATAATACAGTTTCAATCTAATCGAACGGTTTTCTGTCAATAACTTTGAGAAAAATAATAAATTTTAAAGAAATTTTGTAGAGATGGACCGCGCTTTGTACAAAATGTAATAACATCAAAATTAGTACTGGTGCAAATTCCCACTGTATGTTTTCAAACAGCACGAACTCGTTGCTCCAACATTTAAGATGTGCTTGTCAGTACGTACGCATCAGTAATTGAATTATTGTACTTTTTCGTCATTTTTGTGATGTTATCAAATTTAATACAAAGGGATGAGTAACTTTTAATTTTTTTTTCATTTTCTTTACTTTCCTTAATGTTATTAACGGTATCTGACTTCGGTTAGAACAGTGGTTCCCAACGTGGGGCGTACAACCCACAAGGGGCCGATTTGGTCTTCAAAGAGGGCCAAATTTTCAATATTTCTTATTAACTCATTCTCTGCCATTTGTTTATATAGTAATGTTGTAGACTAAAAAGAAGTTATACATGGAAATAAAAAACAACGGAAAAAATAACTTTTTATTCAATCTTAAAACAGATCCCATTAATAAACTCGGAATAATTATAGGAAATTATCTGTAAAACATTTTGGCATTCTCCGTTTTCTTTTTTCTTCTTCTTACTTTCTTTTCTTTTCTTTTCTCTCTCTCTTTCTCTCTCTTTTTTTTTTTTTTTTTTTTTTTACTATATTTAAAAAAAATTCTGATGTTTAATGTATATTGTATTTTAGTATTTCTCACAACTTTTTGAATGAGCCTTGTATTTCTCTTTGCTGTACAGTATGTCATGTGTGAAGAAACTTTTGTTACTGATGACACTACTAAAGCTTATATCAAAAGCTGACTATCTAAAATGCATTGATATTGATTATCAAAATCATTTTAACTATTTAAACGAGGTATTAACAACATTATAAAACTAATAAATTCCCAAAAGGGCAATAAAAAAAGAAATTGGTTATTAGTGATTGGTTAATAGGTGCCAACGTTTCAGTAGTATTTTTTAAATCAAAAAACTTATTTTAAATCCTAAAAAAATTAATAAGATGTGTCTTGTTTTTAAGTGATAGTCATTTTATTTCAATTTGAATTCACTTGAATCAATTATTTCAAAATCGACATAAGTGCAAGATATAAGTTTTTCAGAAATCAATGAAAACTGTGCTGCACTCGAATAATAGATGTTTTAAGAACTTTTCTGTGCTCATTATATTTCTTATAGTAATATGTTTCACTTCATGTATTATAATTTAATATATATACATATATACAGTCCCTGGCCAAATTATTAGGCGCAATTGTTTTTATTATAATTTATTAAATATCTGGAAAGATACATGAGGAATTATCCTGAAACTTCAGGAGTGTAAACAACATAATAAACGTCATATATTTCCGCGAAGATTTTTTCCCGAAACCCCATAAGGGGCCGTCAACAAATTGAAGAAAAACGAATATCTTTTGGATAACCCTGTAAAAACTAATGTTGCAAAAAGCATTCAAACTGTAGATTATGATTAAGTGGCTTATTGTAATAATTTGGGTTCATTTTTATGAAGATAGCATGTATAATCGAAGAGAAATTCACGTTTGTATAAAAACAGTCCCAAATTTTACCAAGTTTTTTGCTTATAATTTGCAGAGTTTTTAATATAAAAACAAGTTAGTTTCAGAAAATATGACAAACAAAATTATACACAATACCCTGCAATCAGAATTAAAAAATAATAAAAATTGTATGAAAAATGAGCAGATTTACTAAATATTGTTTCACTGCGCATGCGCGAATTCAATCAAAATATACTGTGCATAATATATTAGCTTAATGTATAGACCAACTTTTATGAAAATCTCAAAAACATAGCTTGAAAATTCTGATAGTAGTCGTCGATAGAATAAGCTCGAAATCCGTTGTTCCCAAAAGGAAGCAAAAATATGAGGGGTTGTATCCAAATATAGTAGTATGTGAAATATTGTGTACGCTATCTTGGCACTAATCAACAGATATTTGATACAACCCCTCATCTTTTTGCTTCTTTTTGGGAACAACGGATTTCGAGCTTATTCTATCGACGATAATTTTCAGAATTTTCAAGCTATGATTTTGAGACTTTCACAAAAGTTTCTCTATATACTTATCTAATACATTATGCACAGTATATTTTGATTGAATTCGCGCATGCGCAGTGAAACAATATTTAGTAAATCTGCTCATTTTTCATACAATTTTTATTATTTTTTAATTCTGATTGCAGGGTATTGTGTATAATTTTGTTTGCCATATTTTCTGAAAATAACTTGTTTTTATATTCAAAACTCTGCAAATTATAAGCAAAAAACTTGGTAAAATTTGGGACTGTTTTTATAAAAACGTGAATTTCTCTTTGATTATACATGCTATCTTCATAAAAATGAACCCACATTATTACAATAAGCCACTTAATCATAATCTACAGTTTGAATGCTTTTTGCAACATTAGTTTTTACAGGGTTATCCAAAAGATATTCGTTTTTCTTCAATTTGTTGACGGCCCCTTATGGGGTTTCGGGAAAAAATCTTCGCGGAAATATATTACGTTTATTATGTTGTTTACACTCCTGAAGTTTCAGGATAATTCATCATGTATCTTTCCAGATATTTAATAAATTATAATAAAAACAACTGCGTCTAATAATTTGGCCAGGGACTGTATATATATATATATATATATATATATATATATATATATATATATATATATATATATAAGAGTTAAAAAAAATAAACTCTTTGAACCTTGACGTTTTTGCAATTAATAGGATTTAGTACCCTACAAATAATGCAAAAAAATATAGCTATCATATTTTTATTGGGTATTTGACAAAATAGATATAAATTATTTAAGTTTGTCTAAACCATTAAATACTCACGCAAATACATACAGCAAAACTTCCCGAGCGATGAATTTTGTACACTAATTTTCTAGGAAAATAAATACATTTTATAAGATTAAGTGAAATACAGTTGCCATGTAGAAAAATATTATAAAAACCTTTAACATAGGGATATTGGATGATATTTTCGAACAATGCGCATTTGTAACATGCGTATTTAAATTTGTAACATCCAATGGTGTACACAAAATACACAAGTGCGAGTAATTAAGAGTTGACAAATGTTACATGTTTTGAATATCACTATTTACCAATAGTAATAATTAAACTTATTAAA
The DNA here is from genome assembly GCA_963931845.1 of Maratus michaelseni. Lineage (NCBI taxonomy): Eukaryota > Metazoa > Arthropoda > Arachnida > Araneae > Salticidae > Maratus > Maratus michaelseni. The sequence goes on from OZ007589.1 coordinate 302,488,873, forward strand.
TCGCAGAGTTCTGTGAATAAATAATGCAAAAATTACAATTCGAAAATAGTGGTATTGAAAATCTGTAATCTTTGGCACATATTCATTAAGACACATAAACATATCCACCATCGTGTTTGATTCCATTTTCTTGTGGTTAGTTGTTGGATCATTAAAATATATTGGTACTTTTATTGACTAACGCGCATTTAACACAGCAGTTTACGCGCATTTTTTTTTCGCAAAAAACGACAATCTTGAATGGCAACAATCAATGTATATGCATGTGTTTTTACCTTCAAGCGTACGTTTTCAAACTAAAAATAAATAAATAAATAAAAACGCCTTTTGAATTTTAAAAAAGTAAACTTATGCAGTTTTTGAAATCACCAATTATGAAATAACATTTATGTTTCAAATATGTTTATTTGACTTCAAAAAGCCCTGTAGGTTAGAAGCTACGTGAGTGAATTTTTTTCTGACTTTGATGTCGACATCATACACAACCTATACACATATACATTATATAACATATACATTTTTAAAGTTAAAATCAGATTGTACATAAGTGGTGAATTGGGGATAATTTGATAGGGAAAGCGCACTAACGGAGACATGTATGCAGCTGCCATCTTGTACGATTATTTGTTACAACTAAAATCTAATAGAAATTTTTGCTTTACTTAATCGTAGATATCAGCGATTAAATTAGGCAAATTTTACATTTAAATTTTAGTGGTAATAAAAAACCGAATAAGTAGGCAACTGTGCAATGCATGTATTATGAAGGGAAAGAAAAATGGCTACTTAAATTTAATTAAGATGATGATCCAGAAATTATTTTTGTGTACAATAGTCTCGATCCATCGAAAGAAACGATGGATATGGGAAAACGATGGGTGAGGAGGGTTGTCAACGTTGAATCTGTTACAATTGTACCAGGACTGTTCAATTAAAACGGTGAACACAAACGAAAAATGCGATGAATCGAAGTTCTACTAAATTGTATTATTCGAAAAAGGACCTTAATGCCCAAAAATTTCCAACTGTTCTTAATGAAGTACAAAAATCAATTACAGAATTCATCAATGCTATTTTATCTAATTTAATTTCAAATCAAGAATCTCTTGAAGAAAGCTGAAAATAAAAATATCATGTGTAACAGTTCTGCATATTCAAGATATATAGGCGAAGATGTATGGCTTCGTCACATTTATGTTAAAAACATCGTTGTGGTAAAACTTTTACCTGTTTGATAAGCTAAAAACATTTTAAGGAACTTGGCATTGGACATCCTCTTTGTAAATAAGAGTTCACTATTAAATATTACGAATTATATGTTATAGAGACGAGTGGGGGTGGGGTAAATCATAGTTGGAAAAATGCTTAGGTGGGGTGCGGCCGAAAAAGGTTGGGAACCACTAGATTCGAGTGAAACTACCTGCATGTCTGACTGAATAAGTGTATTGCGACCTCGTGTTACTGTGTTATTATTGCTTCTTTGAAAATTATTGACCAGATTTTCTGAATAACCCTGTATATTTTGCGACGATGGAAATTTTTGTTGAATTTCTCTTCTACTATAAAATTTTGTTTTATTAAAACCAAGCAATACAAGCCAGACTATCCGGGTTAAAGATGTCCGATATACTGTATGGTGTGTGGAACATATCTATACCAATAAAAGAAAGTTCTTTGTCTGTGTGTTCGATGGCTAGCGAAATCTACCACACGTAGAAGTCTGTAAATTTGTGTGAGGTTAGTCCAAGGCGTCCTGATGCACCTGAAGCTCAGATTTTTAATTTTTTTAAGACCAGTGCTCCCTGGACCCCTTTAAGTTTTTGTGCCCTAACTTGTTAATAACCTGCCCCCTTTTTAGCCGATCTTCTTCTTTTTGGGGCGCTGTCTCCATTTAGTTATACCCCCATTTCTACATGCCAGTTAAGGCAATATGGCCCCCTGAAGCCCGATACGGGGGTCCTTTCAAGTATTTGCAGGGTTCGTAAATATAATTATATTTTCGAAAATATGAAAAATATCCGATATTTTGATATATATCCGATAGTTTCGATATATATCCGATAGTTTCGATATATATCCGATATTTTCAAAATAGTCAACTTACTGTTGATAATAAATATTTTCAAGCATAATATAGATTAGAAACTAAAATATATTGCACTTAACATTAAAACTTAAACAATATACTAAAACTGAATTTTTCCACCTTTTCTTCATTTTTTTTTCTTCACTTTGAACAAAATTGAAGATCAACTAATCAACAAAACAGAAACAATTTACTTTATACACTTATATATAAAAAAAACTATAAGATTCAGTAACCAGAAATTTATAAAACAAAAAATTAAATACAAAATAGTTTTTTTTTTTTTTTTTTTTTGAAAAATTTAAACATAAATGTCATCTTATTTTTTTATTCCCTAACATGTTGTACAACTTAAGCTCAACAACACCAAAACCAGAAATTGATTATTTTCCAATGAAGCTGTATAGAACTGATTATCTAAGTTAGACAGTTTATCTTTCTATATCTGTCCTGAATTAGTTATATCCTACATAATTATTAGTCCCATATAATCTACATTTAAAAATGAAAGCTTCAAACAAAGCTTAGATAAGATTTTTGTTTTTCTCTTTAGCTAGAAAAGTCACTGCCAGAGACAAATGTTCTTTATCTACAGAATTGAACAGTCAATATTAGTTGAAAATTTCATTTACACTTGTTTTGACTTAAAATATCAAAAATATCTTGCACAGCGATATTTTGAAAATAAATATAAAATAATATGAAAATATCGAAAATATCAAAAATCTTGATATTTTGAAAATAAATATCGGATATATATCATGATAGATATCACTATATATATCCATCGATATATATCAACGAACTCTGAGTGTTTGTACCTTTAATTGTTAATAACTTGCCTCTTTTAATGCTATTTTCTTCGTTTTCGGGACCCTCTCTCCATTTAGTTGTTTACCCATTTCTACATTCCACTTAAGCTTTCTAGGTCCCGGTCCGGGGCCCCTTGAACTTTTTGTGCGCTATGCATTTTTTACCCTCCTAATTGTGCCACACTCTCAATGCTTAACTTTAAAGTTGAGTCTTAAACTCCTCTCCCCGGGCTAACATTCTCATATTTTTATTGGGGCCCTAGTGCCCTTTTATAAGCATTTCCCCCTGTTCTTGGCACATTTCTTTAAAATTTCATTCTAGTGATTAATTCATACACTATGCTTAATTTCGACTAATAGAAGGTCTAAAGCGCAATATACTTAGGACCTTTTAGTAAGCTTTTATCTTAAGGCCTCTGCTCTCAACTATCAGTTGGCCCCTATTTGGCCCCTACTATAGTTCCCTTAAAAATGGCTCGATGCACTAGCTTTTCTTTTCTAACAACTTCTTAGGTCCTCCCACCTACTACTACATGAACGACAAAAAAATTTCTCAGACCTCAGCTACTACCAGTTTTTAATATTAACATCCTTCTTACGGCCGTTGGGACAGGTTCTTTAACGATTCTTTAAAGGTTATTTAAAGAGCAGGTTCTTCTGATCCTATTCTCTTGCAATTTTTAATATAGTTCTAGGGTCCTTCGGCTACTTTATGAACTACTATATTTTTCCTTAGATCCCAGCTACCATATTTTTTTTAATATTAATCTTCTTTTTTGGCATCTACTTATACTTATATTTACTCACTACAGCCGTAAATTAAAAATCGTGCATGTTACTGTTAAATGTAAGTAGTTAAGTTTAGAAGGAGGGGGAGGGGGTTCATCCGTAAATTAAGTATTGCGTTAATGGTAAAGGTAATTAATTCGTTTAATTTACAGTGGGGGAGCACTTTCTACCGCCTGGAGGCGCATTCTTTCCCCGGGTTCTATGGGACGAATTTCAACGGGAATTGGTTCATTCAACTTAGCTTATGATTGTTTTAGAGATTTTAGTTCCAACTTCCACTGTCAGGGGCGAATTCTTATCTCAGGTTTTACGATCCTGATTACAGCGTGGTTTGGCTCATTCAACTTAGTTTTCGATTGTCTCCGATGCATGTGAAACACTCCCGGTATAAGCTGCTGAAGGCAGCGGGGACACAGGTCACAGGCTCGTTCGGAAAGAGGTTTTTTTGAGATCACACTAGACGCTACCGAAGGGATTGAGGCCCGGAAAACTAAGTTCATTTGAAATCCTCTACGCTGCCGAAGTCAATGGGGCCCCGAAACTAGGCTCATTTAAGATTTTCCGAAGATATAAAATCATACAAACTTGAGTTTTATTTGAGGTTATTATCACGGGCCGGGCAACGGTGGTGCCGGGCGTGCCAGCTAGGAGTATATATATTTTTTAGATTTCCCAACATTTCCTCCAAGAAAACATTTTTCGTACTTTCATATTAGTCGTATGCCAGCGATCAATCACGAAAGATTTCTTTATTATAGCAATCTTTGTGATTCTGATTATTTCATTATTTAAGCGCGTAGTTCGGTTACATATCTGTTAAATTCTTGTTTTATTCATTCATTCATTTATTTATTTATTTAGGAAGTTTTAATTTCGTTTAGAAATTTATTTATAGAATAGCATACGTTAACAAACAAATGCTGAATCATTTACATTTTTTTAAGTGCAAATGGGTTAATCTTCTGTAATTGGGTTGCACGCAGATTTAAAAATAATAATGCTTAAAAATTATTTTGAAATACGGAAAGAATTAGTAAGTTAAGATGCAGATTTGATATAAATTGCAGATGAAAGTACATGTTTTTTTTTATTTATACGACTGTGTAAAAATTAAAATTTTGCGATGTTTAGAAATTAATAATAATAATAATAATAATAATAATAACAATAATAATAATAATAATAATAATAATTCAGTAAAAGTGAAATCTATCATCAGGTCATTGCCACCGTCAATATAACTGCAGCGTTACTCACCCACGTGTCATTGCTTTATAATATAGTTTAAAAAATGATTTATTCGGTTGTTTAAAAATGTATTATGAAAATGTATTTTCTATTTTATTATTTCAATTTCCGTTATCATTCTTTTTTTTAAAACACTTTGCTTACAGCATACAAATGAAGAAGGATCTTTTTAAGTCGAATAATGAAATTTAAGTTTTTTTTTTCTTTTTAAATAAGCATATCACTAAACAGAAAATTTTACTTTAAGTAATTTTATTGTATTTAAAAAAACATATCAAATAATATATGTATCGTTTCGCAGAAGAAAATATATATTTTATAATATATTTTATAAAATGAATAATATTTTTCTTTCTTCATTTATGAAATTTAATTCTATTAATCATATTTTTTTTATGTTCATAGTAAGTTGATTTTAAAAATCAAATACGTTAAAATTATTAATACAAATATTTTTAAGATCGAAACATAAAATTTAAATAGCATTTCTCTATAAAAGCTTTGACATACAGAAAATCATAAATCGCAGGGTTTTTTTTTCTTTTTTTTAAACACCGAATTTAAATTATTTGTTGCTAGTACATATTTTAATCATAGAAGTTTAATATAAATATTGTATTTTAAAGAGAAGTTATATAAAATTCATTTTACTTTTCTTTACTAATAACATTTCATTTATTTATTTTAAAAAGTCATTTCTATCGACGTTTGTTAACTGGATTGATTAGAAGGAAAAAAAGATGATTTTAAATAAACAAAAAAAGTTAGTATATTCAAAATATTATTAAATACATTTAAAATCTTTTTAATCTAATTACGATATTTCAGATATCATGTCCAAATAAATACTTTTCTACGCTCAGAGTGTTATATTTTATAAATCATTTTATATTTATTTTATAAAAAAATGTCATTAAAGCATACATTTATAACCAGAATAATATATACTACAAAATATTTTTTTAAATAAAAATGTGTTTTTGTATTTTAATAAACATGTTTACCTGTTGTTAGTAGTTATATTACTGACAATGTATAAAATTTCGCATTGTATGGAATGTCGAAATTTTTAAGTGAAAGTATGAAATGGTTAGTATTTCACACATTTCCCAGGCATTCTTCTATACATTGCTAAAAGACAGACCGAGAAAGTATCAAATACTCCCACTTAAAGCTAGTATAATACGACTGAATCATCAAGCATTTTGATGCCCACATAGGCCAATCAGTGATTGTTGTTCATGCGGCGCAACGCGGCGTGGCCAATCGTCTTCTCTTACAGGCAATTAAATGGCGGCGTGAGTCAGCCCGGCTCCGACTAATGACGTTTCTAATGTCACCTGACAATGCCCACGATTTTCGACTCTCGCCTCAAGCAGGGAATTCCACATTCGCATTTTAGTCATTCATGATACTCAAGGGTTTGTCTTGCAAGAAATAGAAAGAAGTAACCCACAACATAGTCAATATATTCTCGTTCTTTGGCACACTTCAATTCTACAATCTGACAATGGTAGAGAATTTGCTAATAAAGTGATGACGGAGCTTGGAAGCGTATTTGCCGACAGTTAAGATAATACATGGAAAGCTTCGCCACTCACAAAGCCAGGTTAGTGCTATAAGAGCTAACCAAGATATTGCACTTACAAGGCAAGTACTTTTGCTGAAACTCGTAACCAGCATTGAAACCTGGTGCATTTTATAGCACCATAGGACAAAGTTAGAGAACCGATGAAATTTGTCTGTAAAATCGTTTTATGTATATATTTGTATACATTTAATTTCCAAGTAATGATTTTTTTGTATTTAATTGCACCCCAAAAACGAGTCGCCAAAATGATGCTAAGTATCCAAACCACTACTCACTCATGACATTCAGCCAGGGTTACCGGACGGTAACGAATAAAGCTAATATCGCGCTGCCAAAAATGCAATTATAATGTTGTATAAATGCCTTTTCTTTTGTCCTTTTTTTATTATTTACTTTGTGAGAAAGACAATTAACTGATTTAATGTCCCAAATCTAGGCCGTTCTGATTTTTAGGAAATAAATTAATGTATATGTAGATAGATTTCTTTTTCCAGATTTTTGCGATTACTTTATACAATCTACAAACAGAATATTCAGATTAGTATAATGTAATAATTATTGTATTATATATATAGCAGTTGTAATTAAACAACATATTGAGAAAGAAAACGAAATCAGGCACAAACGAGTATATTTAAAAATAAAATTTATGTCTTCTTTGTTGAAACAAGTGAGCTCATATTTTATTTTCTCTATTTTTCCTCAATAACCTTCCCCCCCCCCCATACTTTATATTTTATTTCCTTCATTTTCATATACGTCTTTTCAGTAAAAATATTTTCATGACTCTATTATATTTGTTGTTTTACAGAATGTATGTCTTGTCAATAAGAGATTTTTAACGACTCTCTTTTAATACTTTGTTTAAATAGCATTTGTCATTCTACACAATGCCTAGGCAAAGTATATATAATTCTAAAATATTTTGGATATTTCTTTCATTTTTTCCCAAATCACCAGGTATTCTATAGAATGCCTGCTTCTCATACATTGCTTGTAATAGTTAAATTTCTTACAATAAATTGAACCTGGCTTCGTTTCAAACAATACCACTTAACCTTCATTACCGAAATTATTAATTATGATTCCTTATATAAAAGTACCCATTCATGTAACAATATTCATTCAAGTTATTTTTTATATCAAAATAATCGAACTATATCATAGTTTTAGACGAAATAATACTCAATACATGCATAAGTATAATGTAATAGTAATAATTGTTTTATTATTTTACTTTTCCTCAAAATGTACTTCTCGATCCATTTATGAAAATTGAGATACAAAAGTAATAACTAAATTAAAAATAGTAATAATAATAATGAGTTTGTGAAATTTAAACAAACAATAAAACAAGAATGATAAAACTAAATAGTTAATATATGACGGAGATAGCCAATACACAGGAGATTTATCTATCTGATTTACAGATAAAATGCATCAGGCATACATATTTGAAACACTTTTCAACACTAGCAAAATGTATTTAAGAATTTTCATTCTTTCATAAAACGAAATGATAGATCTAAATAAGCAATTTAAAAGACACATAACTCATTAAAAATCTATTTTTAGAAATTGCTGTCCTTATCTGAAAACGTGTGCAAATTCTCCCATACAGTAGATCTATTGAATTTATACACACCACGTAATCACTAAAAAATATATAAGTTTAAAAATGCATACCGCAGTTGAAAACGTATTTCCTGCAATTATCGATCACTAGAGCATCCAACCCTATCTTCCCGGGATCGATAATAAACATGAACACCATTTATATTTTTTACCCGAAAACTCTATAGATTTTTTACATTTAATAAATTTTCTTATATTGCCCCTAATAACACCAAAGAGCATTTTTTATATGAAATATGTCAATTATATGTTCATATAAAATTTTGAAATTTATTAAAAGCGGTCATTTCGCACTGGCCTCGTGCCAGAAGTTAATAGCCGAAGAAATCGCTAAAAATTTCGTTATCCACAGTAGTTTTTTTTTATATATATATAATTTCAGTGGTTTTAAGCGGTTTTTTCAATTGCATTTCTGTGAAATTTGTGTTTTATTTGTACTATTTCATTCATTGCTTAATGAAGTTTTAATTTCGTTATTGAATATTAGCTGGAAACAAATGCTGAACTTGTTATATTATTTAAAGTACAAACGGATTAATATTTTGTAATCGTCTGCAAGCGATATAGATAGATTTTTTTTTTAAATCATGCTTGAAATTTAATTTAAATGTTATAAAAATCAGTAAATTGCGATACAGTTTTCAAACAAATTGCATTTGAAAGTAGATTTTTTTTTCCTATATAATGATGTAAAAATTGAAAATGTGCGATATTTAGAAATAAAAAAATTGCAGTAGCAAAAGTCGCAAAACCGAAATTCCATCGTCAACTTTTGCCATTTGCAAAATGACGTCAGCGTTGCTCAGGGACACGTTTGTTCTTTATAATATAGATAGTAAGTCCTGTAACCGACTTTTTTTGTGTGTCTCTATTTTTCTGTTAATAAAGTTAAATACTACGCACTGCATAATCTATAGAAAAAATGTTGTAGTGCACCTGAGTGATCTTTTTAAAATTTCATTATGTATGAAGAATCACATGATTAAAATGCACCGCAAACGATTTTTCCCCATGTATCATAATGTAATGGAATGTTTTCGTGTGTCTCTGTAAACGAAACATAAATACTACTTATTTTATATTCTTGAGAATGCATGTTGAAATCCACCTCAATGATGCTTAAAAATATCATTATCTTTGAAATATCCCATTCAAAGTGATCTAACATCATAATGCCCTAACGTTAATACAATGAACCGCAAACGTCCGAAAACGTTAATTTCCACTTATACCATAATGTAACGGAATTCTTTTATATGTTCCTGTAGACATTCTATTCCCGAACATTCTATAGTAATCCTCAATTACATATAAAAATCACATTGCATTCTCAGTATGTTTACGAAAGAGATGGGCAAGCGGCAAACAGACAAACTGAATTTATAAAAAACAATTTTCAAATACGTTGGAAAGTGTTAAAAACAATGATGTTATGTATATACAGTAGCGCATCAAAAATGTTTTGACAACAAGAAATTCTTTATTATTACGCGTTACATTGTGCTAAATAAAAAAACGTTTTAGTTTATCGTTAAGTATGATGTGATTGCAGGTAATAAGTAAATAACAAGTCTAAACTTGTTTGTCACAGTAGGCGCTGAATCACAAACATGTCATATCTTGTGCTCAAAAGTATTTTGACAAGTCATTTTGTTTCGAGTTTTCCAAAGTGTCGGTTGTAGTATTATTTGATTTGTGTTTATATCAGTTTATTGTGATTCTCTTAACATGCCGAAGGTGAAAGAATATTCCAATGACTTTAAAAAAGCTGTTATAACCGCCCTAAAACAAGGAAAAACACAAGAAGAAGTTGCACGTAATTTTAACGTGTCTCGGCAGCTTGTTAGCATATGGAATAAAGTGTTCAATAAACGAGGGACTATCAAAAACAAGTCCCGAAGTGGTCGTCCGAAAAAACAACTTCTACTGTTGGTCGCATAATAAAAAGACTATCCGCTAGTGATGTTCGTAAGTCGGCAGTAGCAATAAACAAGAACGAAAAATCATGCTTCAAGCATAGATTATGTAACACTTTCCAACGCTTCCAAAATAATTTTACAAATCATACCGTTTAATAAGCTAAAAGATAACATCTAAGTAATCCGAATACTTTTATTCAGCCCTGTATAGGATCTATAAATTTGTATATATACTACATAGGATAATAAATTTTAGTTTAGTTAGGAAACGCGTAGCACAGTTTAAAATTCTCCGTCTGGAGTTAAATAATACGGAAATGTGTTCGCGAACTTTTGTGCTTCCCTGTATAGGATCTACAGAATTTATACACACCACGTAATAGACAAAAAGCGAGTTAAAATTAAAATCGCTTTCAGTAACTTAAAACGCACTTCGAGGAATTATTGTTAACATACAGTAGAGAATTCTTTTGTATGTCCCTGTAAATGAACAATAACTGCTATACACACGATATTCTGTAGTAAGCCTCTTGTAATGCACCTCATATAAATTTCAATGCGTTTTAAATAGGGAAACATTATTTAAATAAACCGCAGGCGATTTTTCTCCATAGACGTAATGTAACGGAATTCTTTTGACTGTCCCTGTACAGTAAGTATAAGTGCTATGCACACCCTATTCCATGTTAAGCTTCTTCTAATACACCTTAGTGATATATATAAATTTCAATGCGTTTAAAATAGTGAAACATTATTTAAATAAACCGCAAATGATTTTCCCAAATAGACCGCAATGTAATGGAATTCTTTTGAGTGCCCCTGTAAAAAAAACTGTAAGTGCTACACACTTCCGTTGAAATAGGGAACATGCTACAGATAACGACTATAACATATAAAAATTGCAGAGCAATCCGAGCATATTTACGGGAGTTAGAGCACGGACAGACGGCAGACGGCCAGACGGCCAGACGGCCAGACAAACCGAAGTCATAAACACTTTTCAACTAGGTTGGAAAGTGTTAAAAACAAGCTGAAAGAAAATTACGGCACGGATATTCATGTTTCAACCGTCAAACGTCGTCTAATATCTTATGGATTACACGGCCGTCGACCCACAAAGAAGCCTCTTATATCTACAAAAAACAAGAAGGTACGAATTGCGTTTGCAAAACGGCACAAACTGTGGACGAGTTCTGAATGGTCTCGTATTTTGTGGAGCGACGAAAGCAAATTTAATTTAGTGTCATCTGATGGGATTAAGTACATTCGACGTCCTGTTAACAAAAAATATGATATCCGATACCAAGTGCCCACCATCAAACATGGAGGTGGCAATGTTATGGTTTGGGGCAGTTTTTCACGCCATGGAGTAGGAACGATAGTTCGCATTAAAGGGAATATGGATCGATTTATGTATGAGAACATATTAAAGACGCAAATGCTGTCCTATGGTAAAGAGAACATGCCACCTGGGTGGTACTTTCAACACGATAATGATCCAAAACACCAGTCCAAGCACATAACTGAATTTTTGAAAAGTAAAAAAGTTAAAGTTCTCGAATGGCCAAGTCAAAGTGCTGATCTAAATCCCATAGAGCATCTGTGGGAGGAGTTAGATCGCAGAATAAGATGTAAAAATTATTCGAATAAAGAGGCTTTATTTCAAGCTCTTAAGAAGGAGTGGGAAAAAATTCCTTTGGATCGAATACAGAAGTTAGTCGACTCGATGCCGGCTCGTTGTGAGGCTGTTATAAAGGATAATGGATATGCGACTAAATATTGATTCATTTAAAAATAAAAATGATGTTTAAGTGCTAAAAATTTTCATTTAATTACAGTGTCAAAATACTTTTGATCAATCATGTTCTTTATTTTTAGTTTGATTTTGTAATTTTGCTATCAAACCACAAGTTCTTTTACAAAAATATGTAGACAAATCAAGTTTCTTCCAATAAAAAATAGTTGTATATTTGTGTCTTTTTTTTGTATTAAATTAGCCTAATTATTGTCCTTGTCAAAATACTTTTGAGCGCTACTGTATATGGTATTGTGTTGTGGTATATTCTTCTGTAGTTCCGTCTATTATTACAAAGTGTTACACACATTTATACCACTGACAAAAGATGTGATTTAAATTTCAATTTGCTAAACAATACATAACCAACAGAGTGAAAAATGTGTCCGGACCGGGGATCGAACCCAGATATTCTGGTACAGCGCACCAAGTGCTTTACCATTTAAGCTATCTGGACGACATCCAGTCTGGCATTTTTCACTTAGACGTTGGCAAGGCTGCAATGTCGCAGTTCAAGATGGAATGTCATACATGAGCTCACTATACAGTGGCGAATAAATTCCCAGCATCGATAATATATAAAATTCTAATTAAATTTTCAGCAGGACCATGTACTCATGTATAACATTCCCATCTTGCACTGTGAGGTTGCAGTCTTGCCAACGTATAAGTGAAAATGCCAGACTGGATGGCGTCCAGATGGCTTAAATGGTAAAGCACTTAGTGCGCTATACCAGGTTATCTGGGTTCGATCCCCTGTCTGGACGCATTTTTCACTCTGTTGGTTATGCATTGTATAGCAAAGTGAAATTTAATTCACGTCCTTTGTCAGTGATATTAAATTTACGCGCAGTTTCAGTCCTGTTGAATTTAATTGGAATTTCAGACATTTATATTTTAATATAAATGATTACTTATTTATATTTTTAAAAAGTAGCCTCTTTTTTTACCTATTTAAATTATTAACTAACAGTACGATTTTCAGACATAACAATATATATATATATATATATATATTACAGTTATTTATTTATTTTTATTTTCGAAGAATCTATTCAAAAAGTTTTCTTATACATACTTTATAAACCCCCCAAAACATACATCCAAATATGTGAACTGAGATATTCAATGTAAAAATAACATAATCAATAGTGTTAGACAAGTTCTTTTTGTGTCCAAGGAGCGATTTTATCAGATATTGAAGAAGTTACATAAAGCATTAATTTCTCGCCAACTTCCTTTGAAAAAAAATATTGTCAAAAGAATGCTTGGAATTTAAACGAAGAGCTTGGTCTTTTTGCATGAATAAAAAAAAGAATCGATAAATTCTAGACTAAAGAACTAATCTGGATTTCCTAGGAAAAGAATGTTTTGATTGATATGAAAAAAATAAGAATCGATAAATTCTAGACTAAAGAACTAATATGGATTTCCCAGAAAAAGAATGTTTTGATTGATATGAAAAAAATAAGGAGCAAATAAAAATTTTAATTGAGTTAAATTAAAGAAAACAGATACAAGTAACATTTTATTGTGAAATACTTTCAAGCACAATTGAATCCATTTGGACACTACACTGTTAACTAGTATTTTAAAAACACAAATTGCACAAATTGTGCTTATTAGTTGCTAAAATCAGTGTAAAAATTGTTTTAAACTCATAAAAGAGCTAAAATCCTACATGTTTTGGCTTTAAACTTAAAGCCATCATCGGGGAAGAGGAACAACACAAACGACTCTAGTCGTTAGTGACTCTGTTAGTCGTTTGTGTTGTTCCTCTTCCCCGATGATGGCTTTAAATTTAAAGCCGAAACATGTAGGATTTTAGCTCTTTTATGAGTTTAAAACAATTTTTACACTGATTTTAGCAACTAATAAGCACAATTTGTGCAATTTGTGTTTTTAAAATACTTTCAAGCATGCACAAAGCGGGTTGAGATAATATTTGTTTGTTAGCTAAACAACTTTGTATTAGCATTTTATTACTTCTTTAAAGCTATATTAGCTACTTCCAGCCAACTCTCTCCTTATCATTTTGTACACATCTACATCCACACAAATACACACACACACAAACACACACACACACACACATATATATATATATATATATACATAAAATCTAGCAGAAACATATTTGAGCCTGCACTATCACAAGATAACAAGAAATCTAAAACTACATAAAAAAATTAATTTAAAAAAACTAGAAACAACAAATCATGCTTCGGTCTCGTCGGCAAGTGGGTTAATATCGAAGCAGCCAGAACAAACATTCTATTTTAAAATATCTTTTTGGTGGTGGGTTTCGGGCAGAACCTTGCATATCAAAATCAAACTGTTTGAAAACAAATTTGAAGGTCACCTACACTCTAAAAAAATTTTTATTTTTCAAAACACATAAAAAGTGCAGGCAACAAGTTGCCAGAACATCCCTGTGATTGGAAGATATATAGTTTCTGCTATTTGAAATAATTTCTGTCGTTTGGCTGCAGAATATCAGGAAATTTTGAGATTCTGTTTGCGATGTTTTGAGGCCAAAAGGACATACGTAAAAATTCCGTTCCTAATATGAAACAATAACATGTTACCGGAATACCCCTGTTATTTGACGAAATTGCAGCTTTAGACCGAAAGATTTCGGATAATTTTTACGTCAGATTGGGATATTTTCTGTATTTTGGGAGGAAATGAGCAAAACAAAGCGGAAAATTTTGAGTTTTGAGAAAATATAACAAATGGAAAAATTCGTTCGATTTACGGATTTTTTCAGAGTGTATCCAGACGCTCCACTGCCAAACCCTCAACGCAAGAAGAAATGAACAATGTTCCAAGAAAAAAGTAACTACATATACTAGTGAATAGTTTTAATAGTTCAAATGAAGTTGAAGTCTAACCTGTTAATAAGCACATCCTGCCAACTCAGTCACGTTGCCATATTAAAAAGAAAACAACAAAATAAACAGAATCTATTTTCCAGCACACTTCAAAAAATAATTGTTGATTTTACAGCATAAAACTGGCATCCCAGCTGCCAGTATTATACCGTAAAATTAACAGTATTAAACAGTAAAATAAGCAGTAATACGCTGCCGGCGCAAGCAGTAATACGCTACCGCGCATTACTGGCAGCTGGGATGCCAGTTTTATACTGTAAAATCAACAATTATTTTTTGTAGTGCAACCAATCATTTATCCCAAGTCCGATGTTATTTTTAGCTCACAGGCTATCAAAGCCTGAGAGCTAATGTGCCCGCCCGTTCTGTATGTACGTATGTATGTATGTATGTACGTAACGCGATAACTCGTAATAGAATTATCCGTTTTGCTTCAAATTTTGTTTACAGGTTCATTCTAATGAGGCGCTTCCCTGATTAGTTTTGGGAGTTCATTGGTTAAGTATAAAAGGGGAAAGGGGGGGCTAACTCCCCCTTAATTTAGATAAATGGGTTTTTCATGCAGAAGTATCCGTTTTTCTTCAAATTTCGTATATAGGTTCATTGTGATAAGGTGCTTCCCTGATTATTTTTGGGAGTTTATTAGTTAAGTATAAAGGGGGGAAACGGGGGGCTAACCCCTTAATTTAGATAAATGGGTTTTTCAGGCAGAATTATCCGATTTACTTCAAATTTTGTATATAGGCTCATTGTGATAAGGCACTTCCCTGATTAGTTTTGGGGGTTCATTGGATAAGTATAAAGGGGGAAACGAGGAGCTACCCCCCCCTTAATTTAGATAAATGGGTTTTTCATGTATAATTATCCGATTTTCTTTAAATTTTGTATATAGGCTCATTGGGATAAGGCACTTCCCTAATTAGTTTTGGGTGTTCATTGGATAAGTATAAAGGGGGGTAAACGGGGGGCTAATCCCCCTTAATTTAGATAAATGGGTTTTTCATGCAGAATTATCCGATTTTCTTCAAATTTTGTATATAGATTCATTGTGGTCAGGCGCTTGCCAGAATAGTTTTGGGTTTTCATTTGTTAAGTATAAAGGAATTGGGGGGGGGATCACCTCCCTTAATTTAGATAAATGGGTTCTTCATCAAAATTATCCGATTTTTTTCAAATTTTGTGTATAAATTCATTGTGGTAAGGCGCTTGCCTGATTAGATTTTGGGGGTTTATTGGTTAAGTATAAAGGGTGGAAACGGGTGCTTATACCTCCCCTCCCTTAATATATTGTCGATTTCTTTATTTTTCGAGTGGCTTATTTCAAATTCTTTGAAATAAGAGTATAGTATACAATTAGTGTGAATAGCCTGTGAGCTCAATGCCCTCAGTTTAACTGGGCAGTTTTCTTTATTATTTCCAACTGTTCCGAACTGTTTTTCCAAATAATTTTTTGCTAGATTATTGTCATTTAAGTGTTTTACTGCAACATTTAGCGCTATTCACATGAATTTATAACTATTTTGTTGTTAGTTATGATACATACATATATAAATATATAATTAAAATGAAATTATGTGTGTAAAAGTCAAAGGAAAATATTATACAAAAATTAAACCCAGTAAATTAAAAATTCAAAAGTGAGAAACTAAACATATCTTATATATTCATCAGAGGAGCTCCATAAGAATAATTCATAGTAAAGATATGTTATTTCGTCGAGCATTGTCAGCATTAAGCCTAGAAAGGACAATATTAATCTCCTTATAATATATCGAAAAACCAATAATTGAAAGAAATTATATAACCAAGAAATAAATTAAAATTCCACAAAAGGAGATAATAAACTTAAAGATATATATAAAACCACTTACCAAGTTTAAAAAAAAAATGTCAACGATCTAATCAAAATCAGATAGAATACACGTGCTTTTATACACACGCACATACACACATATATATATAAGGTACATCACCCCAAGCCGATCCCAATATTTTTGTTTATAACTATAACAATATAATGAAGATATTTTAGCAAAATGTCCAACAGATTCATTTTCCTATCTGTAAACTGTGATTAAATCATAAGAAAGGCTAAAAATGGCCAACGTTCATGTTCAAATATTACTGATCTTAGACACTTCAAAACTCAGCAGTGCATACGGTGTCACTGACCAATTTACAGTACAATTCCAATATTTTCCACAACATGGCAAAATGAAATTTATTTTAATTCTTTGATATGATAACACTTTGCCTAAAACAAAACTATTCTGTTGAATTTTCCGCTAAACAATATTCTCTTTATTGTTACAGTTATGAACAAAATTTGAGTCCTTCTTGATGTAAAATACGCTTCGCGTGATTTTCAGCACCTTCTATAAAAAGGACACTCAGTGTACTTATTTCTGTAAACAGTATGTATGGATATGTTACTGTAAGAGCCCGAAATCTGGTAAATCCTAGCATTTGCCAATGTGTTGTTAAAAGCCCGAAATATGCTTCTAAATGCCGAAATATGCTTCCACTTCGGTCTTTTACCAAACGATTTTGGTGAATGCTAGGATTATCTGACTCCGAAATGATTGATAAACTCGGCATTTAATGCAGGAAATGCGTGGTTAAGATATTGTATTAAATCATACGCAGATAAGTGGTACATTCAAACGAACATTCAATTATTTTTATTTATTTTGAAAACTATCTGATTTGAATAGTACATTAAAACATTTTTTTTTCAGATTATGCTCTATAGTCTCTTTACTGGCGTTACAATAATTTGTTTTATCATATTAAATTGAACCGAAATCTAAAATAATATTAAACTTAAGATTTTGTAACGGTAAGGGGGTCATTGTGGTATTTCCAGGACAGTCTTTCGTCTTCCGCATTACTCATGAATTCTTTATATTTATAACTTTTACTAAGTACTCATTGGTGGTTATGATAATAGTTAAAGTATGTGGCAAAACTGAGCTATCCATTCTCAGTTTTATACAAACACCAAACAGCTTTGTAAAATTAACATTTGATTCTCTGATGCTATGCTCTGTTTTTTTTTTTTATGGCTTGTACAAAATTTAATGCTTCCGACTATTTGGTTAAGTTATTTGTTTCCATCCAGATTGCCAACAAGTCTTTGTTCGCATGTGCGACTGAATCTTGTGCAAAATTCCACATTTCACATAAACTTTTTATCATTTTTTTAGAAAATTCCCCAAATTATCGGATTGGAGAATGCTTGACGCTCCATAAGTTTTATAAATGAGCAAAAAGATAATATTCTACTTCATCAGCTCTTGTATTTGTGGCATCTAAACTGAACTAAACCAAAACCATAAGATTATTTTATAATGAAGCTGTAAATAAAATGTTAGTTACATTTAGGCAGCTTGTCTTTCAGTGACTATTCTGAGTTAATAATGTTCCACATAATTATTAGTTCTACATTTCAAAATTCAGCTCCAAACATAGAACTTGAAAAGTTCTACGTCTGAAAAGTTTTCTTCTTTGGGCTAAAAAAAAATCACTGCCAGAGACAAAAGATCTTTGACTACAGAAAGACACACTCAATAACAGTTGAAAAATTCATTTACACTCGTTTTGACTAAAATATCATCCACAATATGACACACATACAATATTTTGAAAATAAGTATCAAATATATAAATATCGAACATCTTGATATTTTGAAAAGAAATATTGGATCTGTGCAAAGATGAGAGAAAGACAAATTTTATAAGATGGTTTTGATACACTAAAATAAATTTCATATAACGACCAGAATTGGGCTGCATATCTATTAGGTCGACTTGGAATTTTACTATGTACAAATAACTTGAATCGATTTTTTTTTTTTTTTTTTTTTAAGATATTTGATTTATTTTCGGACATGATTCACATAGTCTCAAATACGTAATCATAGATTATACAGTTAGGTTCTTATACTTGCGATTCATTTCCTTAATTATTCATGTTCTTCCACCATGGCCAACGTCCATATGAACACCGTGTATGACGCAACGTTCAGCCGTTCATCAAAAGTAACATAGTACAGAATTTTTTTTTTTTTTTTTTTTTTTTTTTTTTCAGATAATGGCGCTTTAAGTTTCTCATCGTCTCCTATGTTGAGAATATTATAGTGTTTCAACCGTTTGTAATAAACTGATTGTTTTCCCTTAACGTTTTTAGCTTCTTTCACTTCACATAATAAAAAATTGTATTCCTCATTGTTAAATTTAAAAAAAATTACCCTTCTTATTATTTACTGAT
The DNA here is from genome assembly GCA_963931845.1 of Maratus michaelseni. Classification (NCBI taxonomy): domain Eukaryota; kingdom Metazoa; phylum Arthropoda; class Arachnida; order Araneae; family Salticidae; genus Maratus; species Maratus michaelseni. The sequence continues at coordinate 302,507,912 of OZ007589.1, forward strand.
TTATACAAAAGGTCTTAAAACTTTTACAGCAAAACATTACTCATTTTTACTTTCTTTTATCTATAAAGGAAGAAAATACTGTAATCGATTTTTTTTCACTTCCGGTATTTGACGAATTTACAGGTTTTTTAGAGGTTAGAGATCCCCTCCCCCCCCACCCGAAAAAAAAAACATTTTTTACAAAATGTCTGTCTGTCCATGTGTCCGCGTGTCCTCTTTCTATCATCTAAAAGTGCATGAAGTTATGCATAGAATTGAACCAAACTTCATATACATGTTTTTGATTACGGATGTCAAGTCCTAGTTGAAAATGTGATATCTCCCCGGAAAGGGACGCTGTGATAGCGATTTTTGTGTGATTCATTGCTTTTACACAAACAAAATGACATCATTGATGACCGAAAAAAACTTTTTTCTGAAATTGATATTTTAGGCGATTGGTAATTTAAGTTCCCAAATATTGATCTAAAATTAGCAAGTCCCCTAAAGTATCCATTTAATTATCAGTAACCTTATTCACAAAATAACAAATTTAAGTGCTTTAAATAAGTGAAGGATCCACAAATTCTCAAAAAATTTTATTGTTAAGTATGTTAAATAATAATGAAAATTACTTACTTTCTTAACCACACTGTCTTGAAGGCATTTTGAGAAACTCAGGTGAAAATAAAAAATTTTTATGAGAAAATTGGCCTTGATTCTACCGTTTATTGGTTTGGTTTTTTTTTTAATTTTGAAGCGTAAAACATTCAGCTATGTAGAAGTGAAGTCAAAATGTAAAAAAAACAAACAGTTTAGTTTTTATGAGGTAAAGAATGGAGGTACACATTTGTGCACCTCGAGTCTAAAGAGGTTAAGTGAATAATTTATGAATGTTTTTCGACGAAATTTTATATTTAGATGCAATATAATAGGTCGAGGTTTGTATAAAATGTTGGAGAATATCGGTCTGAAGGTGGCGCTGTTATAGCGAATTTTATTCAATTCTGGGACGGACGCGATAGCTGTTGAAAAAAGATCATATTAAATCACCTAAGTATCCAATCTAGCTTTAATTTGAATATACGTAATAAGCCAAAATACTCACGTTTTTTGATATATTACTCGTTGATTAGATTTCATTACGAAATTTTTTCCTCCCACCCCCACGATTTTGAAACATTTAATGACATAAAACTTTAATGAAATAAAATAAATAACAGATATGCAAACTACTCATTTATTGTTTCTAAAATGCATAATTAATTTTTTTTAAACTGCGCTTTTTGTAGTATTAACATGTATGAGATAGGAGCAAGTTTTGAGATTGACACATCCGACTAGTTTGGAATGAAAAGAGAAAACTTTAACTATATTATTGAAATAGTATGCTGTGGGTGTGGCCATCACAAAACTTTCTTCTATATCAATGTCGTATATTAATTTAAATAGCACTGTTGCAAATGAACAATTACGAAGTATGCTACATTTCTTTAAATTTAACTCGTAGTTTCAGTGATCAGTGAATAAAATAACGCACAGTTCAATTGCGTCCCCTGTTGTGTTACTCAAATATAAACTTCGACCAAAGTATTTTTATAATTAATAACTTCAAATATAATTTTTGCTGCATTTTTATCCAATAGAAAGTGAGATACAGCTGTGATGTTCATAATAAAAAACGTAGCATATCAGCGCTCCCTGTTGAGCAAACAAAGTCACAATTGAATCAACATAAATTTAACATACATCTTATATATTAAATTTGGTGAAAATCCATCCCATAGACGTCAAGATATAGCTATCATAGAAATCGTGAAAAACATACCACAGCAGTGCCACCTGTTAGGCTGTATAAACCGAAATGAAATCAGTAACTATTTATGTCGCATTTAATTGAATATAAAGTTTGATGAAATTTCATCTCATACATGCCGAGATATCGCTATCGCGGAAATCGTGAAAAACACTGCATAGCAGGTGATATATACCCAAACATAATCAGAACAAACTTATATCACTAATGATATACACATTATTTGGCAATTAATGATACATTATTTGGCAATTCGAGTATTTTCGTCAGTTTTGTGGTAATTTCCACACCTGTTGGGGCACGGACAGACGGACAGACACACCGAACCCATAAAAACTTTTCAACTATCTTGGAAAAGTGTTAAAAACATGTCATTAAAATGCAATTCATACAAAAACTTCTCAAAAATGTTAATTTATTTAAAATGTTTATGATTATCAATGGTAATAGAATAACAAGATTACAGACTTTATTTTTGCTAAAAAACATCCGACTCTATTAAAAATATTTAAAAAAAAATTGTTTCAAGTTCAAAATGTCATCTGAAATCGATTACGATAAACTACTTTTCAGTGAATAAAATTTTAATCTCTTTGGAGCTGTGTAAACATTACGATTCGCCAAAAATCATCAAAGATTACTTCTGTCAGTTTTAATGTTATTATCACAAACGGAAATAACTATGATTATAATTATCAATTTTCAAAGAGAACTTTTAAAGTGCATTTAAATAAAGCATTAAAGGTTTATTAAGATTCAAAACGTATAAGTAATCAATTTGTACAACAATATTTCATAAACGGTAGTTTATTTAAAATTAAAATAACACATTAAAATTTCTTTGAGCTGTAAGTTAAAATTCATTAAAATGTAAATGTTCCAAAATGTTTTGGAGTACACAGTTTATTGCAAATGTATAAAGTTGTTCTTTCAGGTCAAAATTATTGAAATTACAGCATAATATTTATTAAGAAACATATTATTGTGTACTTAAAAATTATATTCAAGTATTGTCTTGTTTCGGACAGTTTTAGGTATTTGCACGAATGACAAACATACAGTTATAATATTTAGGTAGATAAGAATTGATTAAAAAAAATAAAGCAAAGAAAGAGAGAAAGCGAAATATAAAAATTGAGTTTTACAATGTATTTAATGTGAACGAAGAACCAAAACAATTATATTATCTTATGTCGAAACTTCATTAAAAACGAGATGAATATTAATAAATCTCATTATATACAGGGAGGCAAAAATAACTCACGGAAACAATTTAGCTTATAATTCTTTTATTAAACACAGAAATAAAAAAAATCCCTGACGGCTCGGCCTACAGGCATAGGTAGATTTCGAAGACGCAGACCATGGGGTGCCTGTTTATTGAGAATAGCAGAAGAAATGACCTTTTTGACATGATGCGGCAGTTGGGACCGCCCACTTCGAAATCTAATTGTGTTTGCAGGCGGAGCCGGTGGGGATTATATATATATATATATATATTTCAATTTAAGGTGGGATAGGAAAGGTCATATCTTATATTCCACACCCTTGAAGTAAAATGGTTTGTTCCGGGCAAGCTAGAAAACACGCAGAGACAATAACTCAACTTAACTATTAGTTTTTCACTGATGATGACTGAGTAAGTTTGGTTGAAAATGTTTTGATTTTTTTAAAAGGACTTTAATGTGCTTTTAAATGTTTTTATGTATATTTTTACGCACCTTCAAGCAATATATTTACATTTAGTTGTATCTTTATGAATTTTAATTATTAAACAAGGTGCATTTGCACTAAAATTTTAACTTTTTATTGAAAATCAGGATAATTTGACATTGTTAAAAATTAGTTTTTGCGGATGTTTGTGAAATCTTACATGTGCGAGTACTTAATATACAAATGTTCTAACATTATTAATTGCAGATTTCAGAATATTAGTTATTGTGTGAAATGAGATGTAAATGAAAATAACTTTCAAAATTAACGTTGAAGGCACTGATCTGAAAATTTACTGGTTAAAAATACAACATTGTTAGTTCTTAATAAACCTTTTAAAATCTATTTTAAGCACAAAATACGTGTTGTATCCTTTTAAAAATAATTTACGCATGAGAGGGTTACGTGATACTTCAAATATTTTGTGCATTATCTTTGTCATGTATATTTAAATATGAGTATCTTCCAATATTTTGTTATTTCACTTTTATGTGGAACATAATATGAAAAGGAAATCTAAAATATTTCTTCGGAAATTTCCGTTTTCAGAGAAAGAAGTTCCGATGAAATTGGATTTTTAGGAAAATAAGCACTTTAGATGTGCTAACTCACCTTGAAATATTTTGCGTTCCGTCTTCTTTCAGAAAACTTTGCGTTTGAAGCTTTGAAAAGTACTTTGTGGAATTCAAAGTGCAATACATTGAAAAGCTAAGCTAGATTTATTGCCTTTTTCAGAATATAAAACAAAATTCCTATTACAAAATTTTATGAACCGAAGAGAGGACTTTTCTTGATGGTATGTTATACGCTCTACATTTTTCGTGTTTGTTTTTATATTTAGTACCGTATACCGTATTTGGTATACCGTATTTGGTTTTTTTAAAACAAAACAGCGAATACAGCATCTGTCGGAAATAGTTTATTTTATTGTTGGGAGTTTGACTTGCATAGATAAACTTTAAAATTTCTAAATTTAGTTTTTATTTTGTATAATGTTAAAGGATAACATAGAAACTATTTTAATATATAATTTAAATAAAATGATATTGTTACTTTTTAGGTGGTTTTGCAACAAAATTTTATTTATTTTTAATTTATAAATATTGTTTACTCTTTTTTTTTTTTGGAATATATATTTATATATATATATATATTAGCAAGCTTTGCCCGCTACGCTGGACGGTTTCTCCATACGAACCTTGAATCAAATGAAATACAGGGTGTTTATAAAGTCCCGGACATAAAGATAGATTAAAATTAATAACATAAATGGTTAGATAGACTTATTAGACTTACAAAACGTAGCATATCAGCGCCCCCTGTTGAGCAAACAAAGTCACAATTGAATCAACATAAATTTAACATACATCTTATATATTAAATTTGGTGAAAATCCATCCCATAGACGTCAAGATATAGCTATCATAGAAATCGTGAAAAACATACCACAGCAGTGCCACCTGTTAGGCTGTATACATAAAGATAGATTAAAATTAATAACATAAATGGTTAGATAGACTTATTAGACTTACAAAACGTAGCATATCAGCGCCCCCTGTTGAGCAAACAAAGTCACAATTGAATCAACATAAATTTAACATACATCTTATATATTAAATTTGGTGAAAATCCATCCCATAGACGTCAAGATATAGCTATCATAGAAATCGTGAAAAACATACCATCTCAAAAAGTTTCATGACCCTTGTCAATGAACTTCCACGTGTGCCCCCTTCGTCGCACGGAGAATATCAAGTCGATAGTCAATTTCACGCCAGGTAGCGGCAAGCATGTCGGCATCCACAGAGGCTATTGCGGTTGTAATTCTGGCTTTTAAGTCATCAATGTTCGACACTCTCCTCCTGTAAACATTGTCCTTTACAAATCCCCAAAGGAAAAAGTCCAGCGGCGTTATATCAGGCGATCTGGGTGGCCAAGGAATTGGACCTCCTCGCCCAATCCATCTTCCTGGAAAATGGTCATTCAAAGAAGTACGAACGATGGTACCCCAATGAGGTGGTGCACCATCTTGTTAGACATGTTGGAGAACTTCGTATTTCCACAACTAGAAGAGCTTCAGCCACATGTCTTTTTGCAACAAGATGGTGCACCACCTCATTGGGGTACCATCGTTCGTACTTCTTTGAATGACCATTTTCCAGGAAGATGGATTGGGCGAGGAGGTCCAATTCCTTGGCCACCCAGATCGCCTGATATAACGCCGCTGGACTTTTTCCTTTGGGGATTTGTAAAGGACAATGTTTACAGGAGGAGAGTGTCGAACATTGATGACTTAAAAGCCAGAATTACAACCGCAATAGCCTCTGTGGATGCCGACATGCTTGCCGCTACCTGGCGTGAAATTGACTATCGACTTGATATTCTCCGTGCGACAAAGGGGGCACACGTGGAAGTTCATTGACAAGGGTCATGAAACTTTTTGAGTCTATCTAACCATTTATGTTATTAATTTTAATCTATCTTTATTATTTTATGAGTTATTAAACATCAAAATGGGTCCGGGACTTTAAAAACACCCTGTATATCGGCAAATTTGAATTTGCGTTTTAAAGCAATATGAATGTCCTTCCGCACTGCTGAAAACGATACGAATGTCATTGCGCTGTTACATTTTCCAATGTATCAAACAAAATTTAGTCTGTTAAGGACCAACTCTTTTAGTTGATCATTTACATTAGGATTTGGTAAAGAACGTTATGCAATATACTAAAAATTATCCAACTAACAATTGAAGTCACATTAAAATACGCCCAGTAGAACTTTTTTTAAGGTCAAATCTTTCATAATCGGTTTCATTTGATTATAAAACTTTTCCTCATAACTTTATAGCTAAGCAATGTAGAACAATATGCAATATACTAAAACCTTTAATGAAATATTATCTAACGAACATTGTATATCCCGTTAAAATCCATTGAGAATAACTCAAGGTATTGAAGAGCCGAAATGAAATTTACATTAGCATTTCATATATGCAGTAGATTTCATTTCAAAGGCAAATTAATTTTAAAATGCAAAAGTTAATATTTAAATATTAAAAATTATTAATATTAGCCATATTTAAAAATTGATCTATCTTCTGAAAGATTTGCGCTTTTCGCATAGCTTTTACATTTTTGAGTATAAAAAGATTAAATAATATTTTGTTTTCAGAATTTCCAAAATATTTATTTTAAAAAAATACTAATATTTTAAAGAAAAAAAGTTTTATAAATACTAATAACTTTTACTACTAAATACTTAAAATGTATATATATATATATATATATATATATATATATATATATATATATATATATATATATATATATATATAACCATTAATGAAACATTGCCATAACACCAACTTAAACTATGAAATTATGATTTAGTATGTAATAATTAGTTGACAATTAAAGTATTCCCCAACACTATGAATATAAATACCAAAAACTTTTTTAAAAGAAGAAATTAAATTAAAAATTGAATGAATGAAATTGAATGAATGAAATGAAATTTGTGGAATTTAGACAGAATTATCAAGTCCCAAATGCCTAAATACCACAAATAAAATGAGTGGTTTCATCATCATCATATTATCCATAACATTGCTAAAGAATATGATTTTGGGACTACCTACTCATAAACAGTGAATAAAACCTGTGAAAAAATCTTGAAGATGAAAAAGAAATACAATATTAAAAAGGAAAGAAACCTTACCCATAATATACAGATTAAAACTTGAAATAGAGTCATAAAGTACATAATCCAATTGGATTAAAAAAGATACCTGTGCACCTCATGAACCAGACACATGAACACAACCAAACAGAGGGAATGAACTGCAAAAAATCATTACATGTTGCCAAAATTAGTTTTAGAAAATTATTCACCATGTTGCCAGAATAGGTTTTAGAATAATATGAATATTATTGTAAAGCAACACAAACCATGGTGCTGCCATCAATGAGGAAAAAGTGAATATCGATGAATAAAAATAGCATTGGATGAAAATTAATATTTAAAAATTAAACCAAATGCTATCTAAAGATGATAGCAATTAGTTAAATAATAAATAAATGAAATTAATTAATAAATAATAAATAGAATATCCAATTACATTAAAGTAATGGATGTATGAATGAATAATTCTATGTTAAAAATAAGATGTAAGATGGAAAAATTAATAATTAATGCAACATAAAAATATATGTACCTTGAAATGACATAGCCACTATTAAATAGCTGTGCCAAAAATGCAACATCACACAAATTAAATTAAAATACTAAATATTTGAATTAAGATACTAAGGATTTAAAATTAATTATATATATTATTTCTCCTGTCAACATTCCTTTTTCTAAGAAAATATGAAACGCAGAACAACGAATGAGATACCAAATGAAAGGTTTTAGAACCGGCTTCTGACATAGCCCACTTAACAATTCGTTAAAACATGTTTTTGATTAAAATTTGCTGAAAATTAAAAATTAAATCGGCATTGTTTTCATAAAAGAAATGAAAGGTTTTCCTGAAATTATTGTTGCCAAAAAAATAAAATACCACATTATATGATGCTCAGCAATTATTATAAAAAACACCGCACGGGTTTATTTTATACTTATGATTAAAAAGCGAAATTAAAATTGAAATGTTTAGATTTATATTTCTAAGTCCCATGCTTTTCCCGAATCGGATGACGTCATCCTCAAAATACGATTGTTAATTTTTTTTCTCGCGCATGCCTTTAGCAATCTTGGATCAGTTTTTAGTCTAACTTTGATGGAATAAATTAGATGATATTCTGGCTTGACTAACAACTAAATGTTGTTTGCAGATATTTTTATCTTTGCTTTTTCTTTAGAAGTTTAAACCTGCATCTAATAAATATTACATATTGATAAAAAATTATACTTCTCTATTATCCCGTCGACTACTTTTCATAACAAAAAACTATCGCCAAATAAACGGGAGAATGTTGCCATTGGAATATCAAAATAAATAAATAAATAAAATATAAGAATTTAAGGACACAATTGTTATTTTAATTAATGAAATAACTACTAAATCAGTAAAACATAATGAAAAATACACGCAAATGTCGAATGTAAACCCACTAGATGACGTAACAAACACTCATAATGCTTCTGACATCAAGTAAATGAGACTGCATTTTTGGCGTTTAATCTTACCGTTTGGCGGTAGTTTTTTGTTATGAAAAGTGGTCGATGGGATAATAGAGAAGTGCCTAAAAAATATTAGATTTCAGTGCGAAATCTTGGCACGGGCCCTCTGGTATTAATTAAATATTGAAATTAATTATTAACATATAATGTTTCTGCATACAAAGTTAAAAATTAAATACTCTTGGTATAAGTGGTAAGGGTAGAACGTTTAATAGAAATTAATACATGTATTATATTAACACTTTAGAAAAATATACATTATATTAGAAGTTGATATTGTCCACCGTAGGCATTAATCTAAATGCATTAGATCAAAAAACATTCTTAATAGTAATGAATATAAATTCATTTAAATTAATTAAATTATGAATATGTAAATATAACTACATTAATATATTTTAATATAATTATTGTACTTACATGCGGTTTATGTCATTTTGTTCTAAATACAGTAAAGCAACACTGCATAAAAAAAAAAATGTTGATTTTACAGTATAATACTGGCACTCCAGCTGCTAGTATTATAACGTAAAATGAACAGTAAATTAAGCAGTAACACGCTACCACGGTAGTGTATGGGAACATGGGTTAATATAAGCAATCGCTTTCATGCATTAAATAACTAAAAACAAAAATAAAAATGCACTGTAAAAAATAGTCCAGGGGAAATGTACATGTTACCTTGCAAAAGGTCGGGTAGAAGATTTTATTTTTTTGACTTGTATATAATAAGGCCAACATGGAAAAACCGAATTATCCAACAAAATTTCTTAAGGGAGAATTTTCTGTGGCCAAAAAACACAAAAATTTTGGGGCTTTTATTGTTGTTTTTTAAATATTTCGAGACCCGTTGTCGTAGCGTATTATTTGTTAATTACAATGTTAAAGACGACAAAATTCTCTACAACTTTCATATTTACAACTTTTTTATACACTCAATAGCAAGCGCAGTACGACATTTCAAAAATAAGAGAAATAAGAGAATTTTTTCAATATCCTTAAAAACGTAGTTTTGTCCCGGTGCGGTGATTCAAATGTTCCCCACGGATGTAATGATGTATGTCAACTTCTACAGATTGACAGCAGAAAATTATCTATTATTTGCACACACCCTCTTCTTCATTTTCATCACAACAGACATATTTTAAATTCAATAAATCTATATAATTTAGTAAGTAGGGGAGAGTGTGGATGACTAAGACAATGTTCATATTTAGACAATAACTTTAAGTATATACAGTTGTTAATTTTAAAGTATTGTTTCAAATAATATTTCAGTATTTAGTAACTTATTGACACGTCAATTTCAATTTTAAAAAATCTTGTTTAATTTTAATAATTATTTTTATAATGCATGCATATTGTTCATTTTATTCCATAAACATTTTATTCTATAGTACAATGGTATATTTTATTTACCGATTATTGATGACATATGTTTTAATGTTTTACTGTTTTAAGTATATCAAACATTGGATTGTAGTTCTATATAAAAGGAGGACTCAAAAAATATATATTATGTAGCAAATATTTTTACCTTATAAAATATCTACAATAAAAATGACAACATATTATTTCATTAACTAATATTATGCATTTATATCTCTTATAAAATTTAAAAAAATTACCAATAAAATATTTACGATAACTATTTTCATAAAAAATTTCAAAATATTAGTTTTAGTAAATATTGTGAATATTTTCCCCACTTTTATTATATAAATATAACAAGAAATTATAACATTTTAACGTGCAAAAATATATAAAATTTTAAGATTTTATCTATTAAATGCTTTAAAGCTCAAACAGAAAAACTTACTTTGGTTGTTGAAAAATACACTTTGTGGAATATTCTAATCTTCTGTAATATGTACTGTTTTGAAACTATATCTGTTGAATTATCTCAGTGCTACCATCTATCAAATGAAATACCGAGTTATTTATGATTGTAGACCATATAAACATTTTTGTTGTTACAATCATCCCCTATCTCATTCAAGTCCACTTTCCCTACACAATAAAGTAAGGTACGCAATATGACTGCATAAGCTAAATGAAAAAATGTATTTTAATAATAATAATTTCTACGGGATATTTAACAACAGTTTTGTCTCTTTGATGGGACGGTTGTAGAATTATTAGCGTTCAGTTTCCTGGATAGAAGATATATCAGGATCATGTTTTTCTAGAGCAGGGGGTTCCCAAACTTTTAGACCGACGTACCACTAAATCGAAGTTCATACTTCCGCGTGTACCACCAGATAAAAAACGTAAAGCTAATATAGAAAAACCTATAAAAAGGAACCTGCCTAAAACGAAATATATCTTCGGTCTTTCATGTTTTCGTCACAGCAGGTTTTATTGTATTTAAAAATGAATGATTACATAACTAAATGACATATTGGCGCACACTGATTCATATACTGTTACAGTAGGCTAATTTGCTTCTATCGCTAATGAAAAGGGTGGCCTTGTTTTATCAAGCACAGCTTCCTCATGTCTGGCTCAATATTAGGTAGTTTTAGTCATAAGTCACATTCGATGTTTAGTTTATTCCTGTGTTTGTTTTTGATGTAACGAAGTGGGAGGGGGGGGGGCACATTCACAGATATATGTTGTGCTACACACAAGCAGACTTTGACGATATCAAACGGTACTCTCATATTCTCACCAACAAAAAATCTGTGACATTCATCCGTTTGAATGTGGACACCAGTAATCCATCACAGGAGAGCTGAATAAGTTCACTTTTTTCCACTCTCGTGAGATACAGTGGCAGGGTGTCTCATATGATATGCTGCTTTCTGTATTTTACTCCACGTCGGATTTCTGCGTACCAGTAGCCAGAGCTTCCTGTACCAGTACTGGTACGCGTACCATAGTTTTTACCAACCCCTGCTCTAGATGTATCTTTTCTTTTTTCCCGGCGGTTATTTGTCACCCGTCCCCTCTTCCTCATACCCACTCTCTATAATCGAGCGGGTATGTAAATTGGAAAAATAGCCTCACTTTTAAAAGCCGTACTGCACTTAAGAATAGGGGGGGGGGGGGGAGGGTGCAAATAACAGATAATTTACTGCTATCAATATGTAGAAGATGACATCCATGATTAAATTCGTGAAGAACATTTGAATCATTGGGCCAAAACTACGTTTTTCACGGTTTTTAAGGAAATTGAAAAAATTGTCTTATTTTTGAAATGTTGTACTGCGCTTGCTATTGAGTGTATAAAAAAGTTGTAAATATGAAAGTTGTAGAAAATTTTGTCCGCTTTAACATTGTAATTAACAAATAATATGCTACTACAACGGGTCTCGAGATATTTATAAAAAAAAAAAAAAAAAAAGTTCCAAAATTTTGGTGTTTTTCGGCTACAGAAAATTCTCCCTTGAGACATTTTGTTGGATAATTCGGTTTTTTCATGCTGGCCTCATTATATACAAATCAGAAAAAAAAATCTTCTACCCGACCTTTTGCAAGGTAACGCCTTTTTTTGGGACATTTCCCCTGGACTAAAAAGACAAATGTTTTTTAATCTAGGAAAAAAAATAATATAACCACGAACAAAAATATGCAATAACCTCTTCCTAGTTATTAATGATTCCGAAAAGCTTTTTTTATCCTTTGAAACCTTAGATACCATTATATTTTCGAGACTTAAAGAAGGATTTATAAAAACAGAGTTTCTTTTGTTGTCATTGATTTTCGGAAATGTTTACGAGTAGTATTTATCAGTTTTTTCTCAATCCGGAATTTATAGCTTTTTCGCATGCTATGAAATCTCAAACAAACATTTTCATTTTCACATGTCTTGCAGACAAAAAGATAAATCAACAGCATTAACATTAATAGTAATATTAATGTTATTTTGTTATTCATGCATGTGTAAATGCAATTACGCTGCTGAAAATGTATCATTGAGATCCTAAATAGCATACTAAAAACCGTTATCCAGATTTGAGAAAATTGATTAATACACTATAAAAAAATACTCGGAAAATTTTCTCAAAATCAGTGGCAACAAAAGAAACTTTTATTTTTTTATACTTTTGTTTTTATATACTTTTGTTTTTAGAAACTTTTTGTTTTTATAAACGGTTCTTTAAATCTGGAAAATATATTGGTTTCTGATCTTTTTAAAGTTAAAGAATTATTTTCAGAATTATGGGTAACTCGGTAGAGGTTATTGTATGTTTTCGTTCGTGATTGTATTATTTTTTTCGTAGATTAAGAAACATTTGTCTTTTTTTTTTTCAGTGTGTGATTTTTTTTTTTTTTTTTTTTTTTTTGTTTATTGAAATCAGACATTAATTTAATGAAAAATTGAACATTTTGTCTGAAACAATAATAAGATAAACATGACATTAATCTAATTAAAAAAAGATCAATATGACATTAATTTAATATAAAATTGAATATTTTGTCTGAAACAATAATAAGATCAATATGACATTAATTTTTTTGACTTTTTAATAACTTTTTATTTTTATTTTTATTTATTTTTTTATTTATTTTTTACAGTGTGTGATTTTTCTGTATATTGAAATCAGATATTAATTTAATAAAAAATTGAACATTTTGTCTAAAACAATAATAAGATCAATATGACATTAATTTTAATGACTTTTTAATTACTTTTTTTTCTTTACAGTGTGTGATTTTTCTGTGTATTTAAATCAGACATTAATTTAATAAAAAAAATGAACATTTTGTCTGAAACAATAATAAGATCAATATGACATTAATCTAACAAAAAATTGAACATTTTTGTCTGAAACAATAAGATCAACATGACATTAATCTAAAATATTTCTGATGGTTCTTGAAAAGAGTATTTTTCCAAATTATGTAATATTATTCATATTTCTTATATACTTTCTTATATTTAAATGCCAGTATCTCCTATACTTGGTTATTACAGTGTATATGGGAAAACATATGAAAATAAATCTATTATTTTTCATAAGAAATTTCTGTCTACAAAGAAGGAAGTTTCGATAAAACTGTTTATTTAGAAAAAAAAATAAGCATTGTAGATGTGCTAACTCAGATAGAAATGCTTTTCGTTCCGTCTTGTTTTAGAAATCTTTACGTTCGGGAATTTCAAAAGTACTTTATAGCATTCAAAGACCAGTATGTAGAAAAGCTAAACCAGATTGATTTTGTTTTTCCGAATATAAAACAGAATTCCTATTACAAGCTTTTATGAATAGAATAAAAGGGGTTTTGTTCATACTGCGTTTTTTTTTTCTCTCTTCTTTTCGATTTGATTTTTTTTTTTTTCAAAACATAATTTTCATGCATTTTGGGGGAAAAAAAAGAAAAAAAAAAGGCAGAAGTATTTTATTTTATTATAGTGACTTTACCTTCAGTAAGATAAACTGTAAAATTTCCTTTTATTATTTTATGTGTTAAAGAATAACATAGAAACTTTACTAGTGTATGATTTACAAGAAGATGATACTATTACATTTTGAAAGATAACTTCTTATGAGGTACTAGCAAGTCACAGAAATTCGTCAAAATGAAACTCTAAAAAAAGGGGAATTGAAATGCGAGAGAATGGGCGGTACAGAGAGAGAGAGATAGTAAGAAAGAAAACGAGAGAGAAAAAGAGAGTTACAAAGAGAAAAGGAGAGAAAAAGAGAGTAAGAAAGATAATGAGAGACAAAAAGAGAGTAAGAAAGAGAAAGAGAGAGGAAAAGAGAGTGAGAAAGAGAGAGAAAAATAGAGTAAGAAGAACGAGAGAAAAAAATAGAGTAAGAAAGGGAAAGAGAGAGAAAGAGAGATAAAGGGGTTCAAATTCCGTGTTAATGCTGTGGATTTTCACGTGATAGATCACGGATAAAGTCCCTAAGATAGCGCAGCTACGGTACGCATGCGAATTGTATTAGGAATAGTTGATATACAGGGTGTCTATAAATGGTCTGACACATTTTGATGTTTAATAATTCATAACATAATGAAGATAGATTTAAATTAATATACATTTATGCGATTCAAAAAGTCTTATGTCCCTTATCAGTGAATTTCCACATGTGCCCTTTCGTCTCGCGGACAGTCGTAGATTTCACGCCAGGTACAGGCAAGCAAGTCGGTATCCACAGCGGCTATTGCGGTTGTAATCCTTGCCTTTAGGTCATCAATGTTCGATACTTTCCTCCTGTAAACGATGTCCTTTACAAATCGCGAAAGGACAAAGTCCAGCGGCGTTATATTATCAGGTGATCTGGGTGGCCAAGGATTTGGACCACCTCGCCCAATCCATCTTCCTGTAAAATGGTTATTCAAGGAACTACGAACGATGGTACTCCAATAAGGTGGTGCACCATCTTGTTGCAAAACGGCATGCGGCTGAAAGCTTTGTGGAAATACGAAATTTTCCAACATGTCTAAGTAAATGACAGATGTGAGTGACTTTATACGAGTCAGATGACATTTACAAAAGAAAATATATTAAAACAGGAAGTTGTCTATGGAAACTTTCACACTATAAAAGAACGTATATGAGATATTCTAAGCATAAATGCCATAAGTTTGTTTATATCTTCATTATTTTATGAATTATTAAACAATAAAATATGTCAGACCATTTCTAGACACCCTGTATATTACGGATTTTTATGCAACTCACATTTTCTAAACAAACAGCGCTGTAATGTTTTATTCTTCAGAAATTCCATCGAAGTATGATTTCAGTTCCTGTAGCATATCCCGCAGAGACAGAAAATTTAGCTGATGAATGAAGTTTAATATATTTCTAAAACCCATCAGCTACTGCTAGGCGATATCTTTCGATAGATGTCTTCACGCGATATATATTTTCATGTTAATATAGTTAATCCACGCTGTTATTTTCTTTGATACTAATATTTTTGCAGCTAATTGTTTTGTGTGATGTAGAAAAATGAAAGTTATGTCAGAAACAACATTAAGATTAATATCACGTTCATCTAAACTATTTTTGATAGCTTTAGAAAAGATTATTTTTCCAAACTATGTAATTGTATACACATATATCTTATACATTCTTTTACATTCAAATATCAAGTTCTTCTATATATTATTATTCCAGTTTATACAGAAAATGATATAAAAAAAATATATATATTATCTCTCATAAGACATTTCAGCCAACAAAGAAGGAAGTTCCGGCGAAATTGAATTTTTAGGGGGGAAAAAAGCATTTTAGATGTGTTATCTCACATAGAAATACGTTTCGTTCTGACTTCTTTTAGAAATCTTTACGTTCGGGGCTTTCAAAAGTACTTTGTAGGATTCAAAGAGCAGTATGCAGAAAAGCTAAACCAGATTGAGTGTTTCTTCGAATGCAAAACTGAATTCCTATTATAAGCTTTCATGAACAGAAAAAATGATTTCTCTTGATAGTGTGTTACGTTCTACATTTTCTCTGCTGTTCTCAGATTTGGATTGTTTCTCAAAAGAAAGCAATAAATATTGAAGGAGTCGGAAGTACTTTATTTCAATGCTGGGAATTTACCTTGAACAGATAAATTCTAAATCTCTCCTTTGTGTTCTTTCATTGTATTAAATGGTAACCTTTAAACAAGGTTGTTCCACAAATGTAACTTGAAATAAATGGAAACTATTACTTTTGTTGTTCAACTCATTTATAAATTATTGCAAGTTATTTTTAAAGATTTATCACTGGTCTTTTAAACATAAAATATTTATGATGTAGTTATTGTTTTCGATGAGGAATATACAGGGTAGAGTCCTGCATTGGGTCGGGTAACACGATTTTACTCGAACCCAATTAGACACGCCATGGGCGTACACATGGGGTGGGGCTGATGGGGATACAACCAGCTCCAAAATAGTCGAAAGGGAAATTAATATAGTGCTGATTTTTCCCCTTTCTTTTTAAGATAAATTTCTAATTTCTTTCTATGATAAAATGGACTAGCCACTCTGTTTAGTTCCATATTAGTATACAGTGACACTACAGTATACCCAAAGTGGGCGAAGGGGACTGATCCGGTTATTGCATCCTCCATAAATAGTCGAAATTAAAATGTAAAAAGTGGTGATTTTTTTTTTTTTTAAATAAATTTGTAATTTTTTTTCTGTCATACAACGGATTAACTATACTCGTTATTCCCATATTAGTGCACAGTGACACCACAGCAAACCCAAGCAAGACTTGAGGTTACAACTCCCCCCCCACCCCCAAAATAGTCTAAAGTGAAATAAATAGAGTGCTGATTTTTCCCCTTTCTTTGTGAGATAAATTTGTATTTTTTTATACAGTGGACTAGCTACACTGTTTAGTTCCATATTAGTGTACAGACACTATAGTATACCCAAAGAGAAGGAAAAGGATTGATGGGGTTACAGGCCCCTTCTCTCTCCGAAATGGTAGCAATGAAATAAAAAAAAATATGGTTGGTTTTGTTTCTTGCTTTTCGAGATAAATTTATAATTCTTTTTCTGTCTTACAACGGACTAGCAATTCTCGTTACTCCTATATTTGTGCAGTGACACCACAAAATACCCAAAAAGGAGGAAGGGGGCTGATGGGGTTACAATCCTTTCCATCTCCGAAATTGTAGCAATGAAATAAAAAAGTGCGAATTTTCTTCTTTCTTTGTGAGATAAATTTGTAATTATTTTTCTGTCATGCAATGAGTTAGAATGGATGTAGTGTAGGGTATATGGTGGTATATGCCATATACCTCCTGGATTTTTCAGAGGCTACGTATATCCTGTTTTTCTCAACTAATGCTATATAGCTTGTACTCTCTAGCATATAGCCTTAGCCAAAAGCATATACCCTCTAGTACTTTACTACTACAGCACTATGGACTAGCTATTATCTTTAATCCCATATTAGTGTGCAGTGACCCCACATCATACACAAACAGGGGGTGCTGATAATGTTAGAGCCCCCCCCCCCCCTCTTCCTAAATAATCACAGTGAAATGGAAAAGGGCTAATTTTTCTTTCTATCTTTTTGAGATATTTTAATTTTTTATTTATCATACAACAGACTAACTATTCTACTTAGCCCCATATTAGTGCACCAGAAAAATAGGGTTTATGGTGTTACTGCTCCCTTCCTCCTCTTAAGTGGTTGAAGTGAAATGTAAAAGAGGTCTGATTTTGCTTCTCTCTTATTAAGAAAAATTTATTTCATTTTCTTTCTTCCAACGAATTTGTTTTGAGATATTTTAATTATTTATTTATCATACAACAGACTAACTATTCTACTTAGCCCCATATTAGTGCACAGTGACACCGCAGCATACCGTACCCAAAAAAGGGTTACTGCTCCCTTCCTCCTCTTAAGTGGTTGCAGTGAAATGTAAAAATAGTCTGATTTTGCTTCTTTCTTATAGAGAAAAAATTGTTTCATTTTCTTTCATCCAACGAAATCAATTTCAATTTGTTTTCCTCACTCCTGAGACCAAAATTATTGAGGTCACAAAATCCATTTTTAAATTACTCAACAACAGCTTCAAACGTGTTTTGGTGGATAAATGAATAAGTAGGAAATGCTTTCATCAATTGACAAGATCTAGAAATAATTTCGGCAAACATAGAAGCAGTTTAATTAATTTAAGGAGCTGATTACGATTAGTGTCTTCCACAGGGGCACACACTGACTAAGTTTGCACATTTTTTATTCCAAAATCCCAAATCTATTTTTAGACAAAAAAGTATATATATTTTTAAGTTAGTGCAGAAGCATGTTTTTTTTATGTATTTAATGAAACACCGCTAACTGCCAAAGTTTCACCTGGATGCAGGTAATCCCAAAGTTTTTCACTCCTCAAATGTTTACAGAAGAGGAATGCATTAACGATTTTGCGGGATCGAGCGGGATCTGGACTTTACAAGACTAAATTTATGAAAATTAAAAAAGTTTCAAAAAGCAACACACGAGGTACCAAAGCCCAATTGATTTTTAAAAGAATTAGGCTCAGAATATTGCTCACAAAACGAAAAATCATAATTTACAATAATACAAAAAATTGCACTTACATTCTTTTTTCACCAGCTACTCATTTTTGGTTTTCACGTATTTTACCTACTTTTATGATATATTTCCTTCGAAAAACGGGGCTAGACAAAATGTATTGGGAAAAACATATATGATTTCTAATGCTGTGGGACTTCTAGAATGACTCTACATCGTTGGTAAACCTTGGGAAAATATATAGAATTTTCATCTATGTCGTGAAAATTCATCGTTTCGGCACACTGTGAGGCGACGTCAAAAGACAACACAATCTACACAATTTACAACACAATCCAACGCTTTTCCTAAGTCTTTAAACATTATCGAAATTTATGTCAGCCACTCCCGAAATTACCTGTGTACGCCACTGACACACCGCGGTTCGGGATGAATTGGATTGGTGAACTTTTTTCGTTGCGGGTCTGGTTCGAGTTGAGTTGGCTCTAACTGTTACTGTTTCTGGTCGCTTTTGGGTTGGATTCTGAACCTTGCGGATCATGGTCGGGATGATTTGTCAAAAGAAAGTCCAGCATATTTTTCTCATGTGAAGAAACATATATTTGAGTATGAATGAATATACATACATACTTATTTTAAAACACAAAAGATAAAATTTATATTAAAGATAAAATTGTAGACTATTTTTCTGCATTTGTATATATATATATATATATATATATATATATATATATATATGTATGTATAAAAGATTAAAACTCTTACGTTTTGAATCGGATTGCGGGTCAGTAAAAAAAAAAAAGCAAGGTGGTTGTTGAAAGGTGATAATGTGCATAAAGATAAACACCTTTTGTTAGGAAGTTGGGATAGCAATGTACTTTTTCAAATACAAATTGTCTACCACAAGTAGTACCCGAATTTCCGTTTGTGTTCTTTCATTTCTATTGAAAGATAAAATATAAACAAGGCTTTTAAACAAATATAATTTTAAGTAAAAGGATAGTATTAATTTTTTTGTTCAACTAATTTGTAAACGATTTTTAAAAAGTTTTCAGGATTAGTTGCTGATTATTTAAAGAAAATTATGTCTGAAAAATTCGATTATTACTAATCATTCGAATATCTCGATTATAGAAATATAACATGAAACAATCACTCGATTCATTATTTTTCCCGACTAATGGCATGTATTCTTTTTGTTTTTTAAAGTGAAATAAACATAATTAAACCAGAAAAAATATTTATAGAAATGTTTTTTCATTTATAATTGCATATTTATTTAATTATTTTCTTTACAAAATTCCTGGTTTCAGTTGTTTAAAAAATGTTTTAAAGTTAGCAGCTATGCTTCTGCGCATGTCCGAGCACTGTAAAAAATGAAGTACTCAAAAATGAGTAAGTCCATGTACTCATTTCGAAATGAGTATTTTTGGATCAAAAATGAACATGTGCATTCTCAAAAATGAGTAAGTCCATGTACTCATATCGAAATGAGTATTTTTGGATCAAAAATGAACATATGATCAAACCCAACATACTTGTATATTTCATAATGTGTAATGACGAAATTACGGAGCCTAAAAAGCTATTATTTGAAGGAAAAACGAAGAATAAGAGAAATGAAAAGTGGATCTGGTTCTTCGGGATTTTCATCAAAGTGGATCCACTACAACACATTTACTCTTTTTTTTCCCTCACACTTTACACATCTTTTTTTTTTCTTGATAGTACTTCAAAATTATGATTTTTTTCCCACTAATTTTTTAAAAATTTATTTTAACTTTTTTAACGTGAGACAATATTGTGTTATTTAAAAGTTTCATAACATAATATCTTTGCAAATTATAGCTATGCAAATTGGTATTAAACTAAACTGATTTGGCTTACAAATTTATGAATTACGCTAAAATTTATTATTTTATAAATTATAATTTTACAAAGTTTATAATTTTAGTATTTCAATCTATGATCTTTTCTATTTGTCATTTTTTAATTAATAATTCTTGGAACTACCTGTTACTTCAGACATTATTTTAATCTTTAACACATATAGACAGGCACTGTACATCCTTAAAAACATATTTAAAACCTCTATCCCTTCCTAACAGATGGCGCCAGATGCCAGATACTGTTAGGAAGGGATAGAGGGAGAGTTTCAGAGTAACTAATAACATTTGAGAAGAAGGCGTGTCCCCCTCATGGCGCGTTGGTTTGGGTCGTCAGGTTAGTAAACAGGACATCGCGTGTTAGATTCCTCTCTTGGGCAAGGGTTGGTTAATTACTATAAACTCACGCAGGAATGAAAAAAATGAGCAGAAATGTATGTATAATCTCTTATAAGGTTGTCCTCGCGAAGTAACTTTTTTTTTATCCTATAAATTTTATTTTAACGACATAAATTTTTTTTAATTTGACTACATCCATGGGATCAAAAATGAGTACATAGGAGTTCATATTTGAATACATCCATGGGATCAAAAATGAGTACATGTGTTTCTCAATTTTGAGTACATTTGGATCGGAGCGGAGCTATTTTGAGTATGTGACGTATTCAAAATTCAGTACTTTTTACTCAATTTTGAGTACCCATTTTTTACAGTGAGTTATTTTATTCTATTATTCCTCATTTGCAGGAAAATCACTTGTTTTATCCTTACGATATGTCTCCCTTTTGCGCATGCTCGAGTGAGTAACTCAAGCATAACTCAAAACTGTCATTCGAACGATTATTTTTCCCGAATGATACATGTTTCCTTTTGCGCATGCTGGAGTCATTTTATTCGATTATTCCTCGATCCGAGTGACATCTATCTCCCTTTTGCGCAAGCTCGAATGATTTCATGCGATTATTCCTCGTTTAGCGAAAATCATTCGCTTCCTCCTTATTTTGAATCATTTACTGCTATTTTTCCAAAATCATAATTTATGAACAGGATAAGTTTCTTTGTCTCACTGTTCATTTCCTACCTAGTATTTCCTTATCTAACTTTGTCACCAATTAGTCACCTTCTTTGCCACCTTCTTGTTAGTTTGGGTTTGGCTTGTCCCCAAGGGGTGCAATGGTCATTCCACCTGTTAGTTTTACGATATCTCCAACGGTTTAGGAAGTATATGCACATTTACATTTTGGCGATACCTTTTTACAAATGTTTGACTATTGACTGATGTTTTTATAAAATTTTGGCCATCTCAAGAGTATGTCACTTTCTTTCTATGCATCAAGTATGTTTTAGTCAATTTTAAGGTTTAACTGTGAAGTACACTCTTTTTATTTTTCTATTAGCTTGATTTTTTCATGTGACATATCATTTTTTTCAACTCTTCCTCAGGGCTTTGTCCTATCTATTTACTATAAATGTGCCACCGGAATGGGTGATTTAGTTTTTCTTCTACAGGTTTATCTCATTGCTCATTATTTATTTATTTATTTATTTATTTATTTATTTATGCTACTGAAAACAATTTATGAAATATTACATTTATAATTTACAATTAACTATTTTAGATACTTTAAAACTATCTTATAATTTTTTGTCTAGTTAAGTGTTTAAAGTTTACACCAAGTTTGGTATAATTCTGAATTACTGATGTGAGATTTGTCAAAGTGTAAATAAAGGCAGAAAAATGTTTAAAGGTCATGAAAAATTTAAAACCAATCGTTAGAATCGACGGCATCTATAATCGGTAATTTAAAATCATTCAATTAATAAAGTAACTCGAATACAAATCATTCGATTATCAGAATTACTCGATTATGCCCATCACTAAGCGAAACTAAAGTAGTCGATACTGTTTACGGTGACATGTAGTGTTAGCGTGCTACATTTTGAAAAGTTTAATGTAGCTAGTAGAGCAACAAAAAACATTGTGGTATCATGGTCACATATATATATATATATATATATATACGTAATTAAACGTATCATATCGTATTAAACGAAAAAGTTTTATTTCAAAACAACAATTGTAAAAAGATGACATAATGATAGATTTTAGATGATATTTACAAGACATTTTTGTACAATCTCAGGAACATCATAAGACGAGGTCCGACTCACTAGAACTCAAAATCCAGACGGTCCCTTCGATGGCGAAAAACACTCCCCTCTCCACTGCATAATCTCTTGATCTTCTTTGATTGACGCTCCTTTCTTCCTCCCAATTCTACTTTCAGAGTATATCGAAATTCATTTCTTTGGCCTTGCTATTCATACAAGTAACTTCCTGACACATTTTAAACTCTTTCAGATGATCTTGTTATACATAAAATTCACACATATTTAGCAAGGCTATTCAAGGCAGGAAAGCTTTTTATTTTTACTTGAAATGCACTAATAATTTCCTTTCTCAAGGATAATTCTCTTTCAATAGGCGTCAATCAAGAACTATTCACAATATTCTGGGATTATTTTAATCCCATCAGAAAGAATCAAGTTGATGGTCACTAATCCATCACAATATCAATAGTTTGTAGAGAACAGTGACGCTAGTTTGAACGCAACTTCAGGAAAAAAATTATAGTCATTCTTCTAGTCACGTAGTAGCTTGCTTCTTTTGTGCAAAATGTGTTCTGTGCAACAATTTGTGAATATCAGCAACTCAGCTGCAGCATTTAGCAAAGCATCGTACGACTTTTTAGATTTTGCAATTGACAGTTGCTGGTAAATCCAAATCAAAGAAATTAATTTTCTTTCTTGAAATACTTCCCTACCTACCGATTATTCGATCTGCATGTTTTATGCTGCGTTTCTTCTTTTAGAATTGCTTAATTTACAGATTTATTATTTTTTGACATTATGCGGAGAAAATTAATATTGATTTGGTCTTATCTGCATATAACGAATAATATGTGTTTAAAATAACATTTTAGAGTATATCACAAGATATTTTCTTCTATGTTATCTTTCCTAAATTTTTGTTTCACTCGGTTTTATCGCATTCATTTAATTGTATCCCGGCAAATACAATATAACTAGGGGCCATTATGTATTACTTAATCAGAGTCCTGAATTTCAAGTGTGAGTTGAATCCTTTGACACAATCTGAAAGTAGCGAAGTCTACTTTTAACAAGTAGTTTGTAGTCGCTACTTTTTAAAACAAGTAGTTATAGTTGTAGTTAACTACTTTTTCGATAAAGTAGTTGTAGATCGCTACAAAAAGAAAGTACTTTTTCCAAGCAATGCTCAAAGTAATTGGTACAAGGTGATAATACAAGGCGATAATACAAGGTGATAATATAAGGTGATAATACAAGGTGATAATACACATAACTCCAAACATGTTATATAGAGGTAACTAGAATCACAATCCCCTTATTCAGTCAAAAATACAAGATATTTTACTACAGGTTAAAGCCGGAATTTGTTCATTATTTTAACAATAAAATAGTTTAGTGACATTTGCAACAGACTGACTTTGATTTTTCTTAATATAATGTCCATTCATGTTCAAACAACACAGATCTAGACGCTCCATAATTTAAAATGTATTTTTTCCATAAGTAAATTTACCATATAAATTAAATGTAGGCAATCAGTTTCTTCGTATTAAATTGTATAGTGTTTTCCTTCGTATAATTAGTTTTTCAAAAATCTTTATTATGCTGTACTAGTTTAATGACGAAAAATATTCTGAAATTTATCAACATTGTACTTTATTCTTTCCTTAAATTAATGTAACCAAGAAGATGATTTAGATCAGAAATTTATTCCGAGTAGAAATAATTCATTGCAATTTCTTCAGATATTTTTAAACAAAATAATATACCGGGTGTCCCAAAAATGACTGATGGATTTTAAAATTCAATAACTTGCAAACGGTGACAGATATTAAAAAAATTCTTGCAGCAGGGTTATGTATGATGTCAGGAGTTTTTTTACTGTGACTCTTGATTTTAGTTTGAATTTAAAACAACAGATGGCGCTGACAGCGATTGGCGCGCAGTCGATGCCGAAACTGACGTCACAAAGCATTGATGCGAAAGAAGGAGATTAAGACTATGGAGTGGGTCTCATTCGTCAGTACAATTTTGCTCTTAGGACCCGATTCGGAACTCATTCGATATAATTTCAATCGAATGCGTTGTTGCCAGGGAAACAACAAATTCTTCATAGTGGAATACAGCCAAGGTGACCGTTTTTAGCCTGTTGTAACTATTTTAGCCTGTTGTAGGACTTACAACAGGCTAAAACGCCGGTTATCAGTCCTTTGGACGGAATTTCAGAAGACTTTTTTTTTTTTTTTTTTTTATAATACGCATATAACAAAATTTAGACGTGATTAAGGATGATTAGCACAGTAGTACATAAGTGCTTATTGCTGCGGGAGGTTCTTTTTTTATATATCTGTTTCTATATCTGTCTGTCTATCTATCCTACAGCATGTTTTTTCTTGAAGAGGATGAATATAGCATTTATAATTATATTACAGGGCTGCACAAAAGAATACGAATATGTGTTAAACGTGGCATTTGTAGAACGCTGACTGTAATTTAATTTTAGTATGTTGTTACAGTCAACTATATCATGTTTTGTTTTTCTTGAAGAGGGTGAATTTAGCATTTATAGTTATTTTACAGGGCTGTAGAAAAGAGTACGGATATGTGTTAAATCCTGGGGTTTTAGAACGCTGACCGTAATGTAATTTTAGTATGTTGTTACAGTCAACTACAGATGTTTTTTTCTTCTTGAACAGGGTGAATATAACATTTATAATATTTGTACAGGGTTACACAAAATAACATTGGATTGGATCCGCAAATTGTATTGGATCAATACAAACCACTGTTTATCTGTTTGATCTTAAATGGTAAAACGCATCCAAATTTACTTGTAATACAATTCTCATGATGCACTGCAAAAAAAAAAAAAAAAAAAAAAAAAAAAAAAAGAAGTAGTGATTTTTACAGTATAATATACTATCACCCCAGTTGCTAGTATTATACCGTAAAATTAACAGTAATAAACGGTAAATTAAGCAGTAATACGCTAGCTACCGCGCATGCGTGGTGGCGTATTACTGCTTATTTTACTGTTTATTATTTATATAAATAACTCTGTTAGAAATAGTTGCCTAAGTGTAAAAATTCAAACTCCAAGAATACTTTTAACACCATTTTAACAATTTAAAGTGGATGTAGATAAAACATATTTACTGTTTTTATTTTATCAAACATCAAGATGAAGCTGCATGTACAATATTTTAATATCAAACTGTTCAAATTTTAATTAACTAGCATTATTTAATTTTTTTAATTTTAATGCAACGATAGAATACTCCTATTCAAAAGGGTTAAACAAGGCAACTTCTAATATTTGTTTTTAGATAGTTATTTTGAACAACAATGTACTATTAACCATTTTCACGATTATTTTTAACATTCATAAAAACCTACTGACGAACTTCCTTAAAAGATCTAAAATTTCTTTAAATTTAATAAAAGTTATGAAATTTTTAACAACAACAAAAAATACTAAATCTCTTCACCTAGTTTTAAAATACGATGCATAAAATAATCTTTAAATCAGATCACAAAAAGTAATTTAATCCGGGAAAATAAAACTTCATAAACGTAACATTGCCGGCAAACTCAAATACTGCTTGTTAAATTCATGCCTCCAATTCTGAACGCTGTATTCCACTATCGAAGAATTTGTTGTTTCCATGGCAACAACGCATTCGATTGAAATTATATCGAATGAGTTCAGAATCGGGTCCTAAGAGCAAGATTGTACTGACGAATGAGACCCACTCCATAGCCTTAATCTCCTTCCCTCGCATCAATGCCTTGTGACGTCAGTTTCGGCATTGACTGCGCGCCAATCGCTGTCAGTGCCATCTGTTGTTTTAAATTCAAACTAAAATCAAGATTCACAGTAAAAAAACTCCTGACATCATACATAACCCTGCTGCAATAATTTTTTTAATATCTGTCACCGTTTGCAAGTTATTCAATTTTAAAATCCATCAGTCATTTTTGGGACACCCGGTATATATTTATTTATTTATTTATTTAACGTGGAATTGTTTGCATCTGTTCCAGAACTTTCGGTGACGCAATAAATTTTGACCTCAAGAAATCAGCATATTTCGTGCTAAGTACCTAAATTTTACGTCATATGTGAATCAGATTAAAACGTCATAAAAGAAACTTGCTGCACATAATAGTTTATAAACAGCAATTACGTAAAGTACACTTCCATTGACATATGCTTCATTTCACTAATGCAATCCCTAATTAATACATGACTAAATATGTTCATATAACTTTTCTTCTTAGATATCGTCTGCTACTTTTTATACGGCGCTCTGTACTGCTATTTTAGCTCGATATACAGAACGTTTGAAAGCACAACAATTATAACTCGAAGATAAAATCAACATACAGTGAAATGCAATAAATTTTAACCTGAAGAAATCAACATATTTCGCGTTAAGTAACTAAATTTTACATGATGCGTAAATCTGATTAAAACGTCATAAAAAAACTTGCTGCACATATTAGTTTATAAATAGTAATTACGTAAAGTACACTTCCATTGACATATGTTTCAATTCACTATTTCAGTCCCTAATTAATAAATGACAAAATATGTTCCGATAATTTTTCTGCCTATAAACAAAAATAGAGAGATAGATTTTTTATAGATATCGTCTGCTACTCTTTCACCTTGGTACTCTGTACTATTATTTTAGCTCAATATCCAGAACATTTGAAAGCACAACAATTATAACGCGAAGAGAAGATCAACATACAGTGAAATCTCGTTCATCCGATGATTGTGACGCTTTAAGCGGGGTGACGATAATAATCAAATTAGTTTATTTATTATAATTAAATTGTTAACATTCATTTTTTTATGATGCTGAAACTTATTTCTAAGATTTATCATTAATTTATTCTATAATAGGTAAGTTTTTTTAAGAATATACTGAATGAAAACAGAAACATTAAACGGAAAATATTCCTCTCGCAATCATCTGACAATAAATTTATTTCACAACAGATGTAACAAAAGATAATTATACAATTATGGATATTCATGATATTCATTACAATATATAAAAAAATCAAAAAATAAAACAAATATTACTTTAAAAAAACTATCAAAGAAATTATCTAGAAAAGAAGTCTGTTTTCCGTTTGGTTTCGATAATTGAATTTTATTTTCTGATTGCATTAACAATGCGACATCTTCTTCGTTTTATTTTAGAAGAAATTAAAAAACTATGTAAGGTATATAATACAGCAACAGCGTCTTGGAATTCGGGTGTCGTACGTTGTCGCTCTCATTTCTTCGGATCATTTCTCAGCTATTGTTTGTGGGAAAAAAAGAGAAATTAAAATGACGGATTAACAAGGTTTCATATTTTTCAAGTGACCGTTTAGAAGAATTTTCTTTTATTATTCCCTTATGTATTTTACCGGAACTTTAAGAGAATGAAGTTATGTGCGGGGTGACGTTTTAAGCGAGTGATGGATTAAAAGGTCTTTCTGTAATACCTGATAGGTAATTAATGCTTATTTCATGTATAAATTAATTTTATACATCATAAAATAATTGTTGGATATAATTGTTATTAAATAGCAATTACATAACGTAGACTTAATTGACACACGTTTCATTTCACTACCGCAGTCCCTTAACCTACAAAATACCTATACTATTAGTTGACGTTGTAGGTACTATTTACCTACAACGTCAATATGTTCCAACAATTTTTTTAGCCAGATATTGTTTGTTACCCTTTCTTAATGACGTTTTGTACTATTTTAGCTAAATATCTAGAACTTTCGAGAACGAGGACTTATAACGCAAAGAAAAAACAACAACAACATTTTACGTGGTATACATTACTTCATGTACAAATTAGATTTAAACGTCATTAAAACAATATATGGACATCGTTGATGTTAAAGTAATTATGTAAAGTACATTTATTTATGTTGATATATATTTCATTTCACTAATGCAGAACCCAATTAACACACTGCAAAATTGTTCCCCTACTGTATTTGCTTATATGCCCAGCTATAACTTTTTCTCCGCACCGCTCTATGCTACTTAAGCTTCCTGAGCTTTCGAAAACACATCAAATTTTAACGTAAAAAGAAGATAAATATGTTACGTGATAAACATTGTTTGTTTCATACATAAATTACTAGCTGCTACACGTGACTTCGTTCACGTAACATTTGCAAAATGTTTACAATGCCAACAATGCAAAATGTTTATCACGCATGTAGGACTTCCAAAGCCTAAAGCTTATTATTTATTAAGAAATAGAGTTGCTTACTGTTTTCGATCTGTGAAAAAAAAAATCTGTTATTTATGAAAAAACGCAATTATACACCCAAACTGTGGATAAACATGTCATATCCATTATTGTGTTGAAATTCAGGATTATCGAAATTCCGAAATTTGGAAGGAATATACTCCAATGAAGGACAAAACGGAAGGATATTTTCAAATATTGATTTAGATATTTTAAAATTTAAAGGAATTAACAGATTATCCCGTCTCGCTTATCCGGGATAACCGATAGCATAGGAACAGGATAACCGATTGATATCGCGATTCTTTACTGTCTTTTCTCTTGCTCTTTTTTATAATGAAGGTGCCATTAAAATAATTGGGGATGGGGTGGCGGAGAAATAATTTCTTGCTTAATTAGTGACATTGGCTCGTTTCTGAACGATGTCACAGGTAAACCCTGATAGCTAATGAAAATTAAATGTCAACAATGTCTACATCAACTTTATTGTATTTATATAATTATTGTGAAATATGGATTCTGAAAGACTGTACGGTAAAGGGTCTTTTAACTTGTGCATTTGCTGACAATAAGTTATCTGGAAATTACGCCACTTTGTGTGTTTAGTATAAAATACTTATTTTTTCTAAATGAAAATTGGCGTATGATTTAATGTATAACGACACTTTTACCAGGGATAGTTTTACTTACGGAAGAATACTTCTCAAAAATACTCCTTCACTACATGAATCTTGCGCAAATATGCATTTCTTTTTATTTATTGAAAGCTTTAAAAAAATTAGATTTTATACCAGTATTTTAAAAAAAAAGTTTGCTAAGCCTAAATAAATATAGTCTTGATTCTTAAAAAAAATTTGAAAGAGAAATGAAAGTTCATATTTTATAAATGAAAAGCCATTCACGACATCACTTTCTCATTTAATTGCCATTCATTAATCATATATTCGTTTTAAATATGACGTCATATTTACCTGCTTTCTATACTTATACTGATGATCTTTGTATTGTCAAATGTTTGGAAATGTTCGTTATACTTCCAATGTGATGTCATATTCATTTTTTTTCATTTCTTGAAACTTTTTATTTCATTTTCGTTTACTCGTGAAAATCTTTCAATTGAAAATTAACTGCTGCGGAAAGAATTTTACTGTGCGTTTTGAATTTTGACAACTATAACAAAAAATGGTTCATTTTATAGGATATTTGCTGTTATCTTTGTTGTTTTTAACACTTTCCAACCTAGTTGAAAAGTGTTTATGACTTCGGTTTGTCTGATGGCCGTGTGCCGTCTGTCCGTGCTCTAACTCCCGTAAATATGCTCGGATTGACCTGAAATTTTAGTATGTTATTGTAGTTTACTATAGCATGTTCCCTATTTCAACTAAAGTGTGTAGCACTTATAGTTTTTTTACAGGGACAGTCAAAAGTATTCCGTTAGATTACAGTCAATGGGAAATAATCGTTTCAAGTGCATTTTGATGACGCTACGTCATTTAAAACATAATGAAATTGATATATAATTATGAAGCGCATTAAAATATGCTTTTTGTAGAATATGGGTGCAAAGCATTTATTATTCATTTACAGGGTCAAACAAAAGAATTCTCTTATACATGGTGAAAAATCGTTTGCAGTGTAATTTAGCGATATTTCACTATTTCAAGCATAATGAAAATTATATACATTACTGAAGTGCACTATAAATTGGTCTCTTATGTGAATTGCGTTTATTTACACGGACACACAAAATATATTGGTTACAGTGCATATGCGATATTTACAGTCTATGTGTGATAAGTGCGTTTTAAACTTTGGTTTGCGTTTTTAAGTTTAATTAAATTTTTTCATAGTACGTGTGTGTTTATAAACTCGGTTGATCATATACAGGGCTACACACGGGAATTCGTATTACAGACTATAGGAATGAATTGCTTAAGGGTTGTTTTTAATTGTGTTTACGTATTTTCTTGCTGAACTACATTTAGTTAGACTAACAGAAGTTTGTGGAATATAAATAAATTCATATACAGGGCTACGCAAAGAAAAAGATACATTGTCGTTTACGGTTGGTAATTGCTGCGAGTGAGTTTTAAGTTGCCTTTTAACTTAGTATGTGGTGTGTACAAAACTCGTCAGATAATATACAGGGCTGTACAAAAAATTTCGAGTGCATTTCCATCGATTGGCGAAAATTGCTAAATGTGAATATTCTTACTGAATTAAATTTTATCATTCTGTATATCCACATCTATTGATCATATGCAGGGCTGCACAAAATAATTCGACTACTTTTTTGACACTGGAAGGTAATTTCGAAAACTGTATTTTCCAATGTGTTATATGTTTTCTAAGCTGTTTTCTTACATGTCTTCTTTCATCTTATTTAACGGTGAAGTTTCGTTACAGTTTTCTGGCTGTGTTGGAAAGTGTTTCATAATCTATGCTTGATGCATGATTTTTCGTTATTGTTTTTAATTATTATTAATTAAAAAATAATGATAATTTATTTCGATTCCGGATTACTTAATTACCTCGGCTGTGTTTTAATACGCCTGTATATAAAATTTCGCGATTCTCGCTTCCAAACTGTGGATTTGTACAGAAAGGAAGGCAGAAGGACACATTTTCATTTTCATATATTAGATATTTTAACGTCACAAAAAGGTAGTGGACATTGTTGTTATTAAAGGGTAAATACTTAAAGTACATTTCCGTTGGTATTTTTCATTTCACTAAAGTAGTCTCTAATTAAAACACCACAGAAATGTTCCGCTAATTTATGTCCAAAATATCGGCTGTTACTCTTTCTCCATGGCACTCTGTACTATTTTTGCTAAATAGTCAGAACTTTCAAAAACACACCACAACATATTATTATGTAAATAGAGGATCAACATATTGTGTGTTAAATACAGGGTGTCCATAAGTCCCATTCTTCTACGATTAAAACTGACCAAGTAATAACTTTTTAAATTTGAAGCATCTTTTTTGCTGCGAAATAGGGGTCATTTTAAAATTTACTAGAAATATAAATAATCGTAAGATATAAAAAAAAAATAACAGTTGAGAGTAAAATTAACATTACAATATAAATTTGAAATCTATTTTCACTCTGACATATTAAAGCAAACTATACAACTTGTACTAAAAATATAAGTGAAAAAATAGCAGAATTTTTGTGAGATAAAATGATGAAAAGCAAGCCTCAATTCTTTACAAAATAAAACGTATGTTAAAATACAGTTATTTAAACCAATCTGAAACTTAATTAATAAAAATTAACGCTATTGTAATACTTGTACGATGTGACTACTTTCAGTTAAAGTGTGCAGATATACTCGAAATAAATTCTACTAATATTTTAAGCACTTTGTGCACGATCCCTCGAAGCATGATCCAACTCATCTGTGTTCAGATGCAAAATATTGGCATAAAACTGAGCTGCACCGTCAGGTGCCGAGTGGCGCCCGTCTGGCACATCAACCGCCGCACCCGAGTCCTGAGGGACTTATAACGCACTCGACCAGGAGGGTCCCCCTGTAAGCGCTGTGGCAGGTGGGCGCACCGCCATCTGCGCATCACTCCCATTAGAATTACCAAAGTGAATGACAACATAGGCCGTTGCTATTGTGGTGATTATCAGCTCTCTTGAGAGACCGCCACGTTACAGTTGGGGACGAGCCGTGGTCCCCCAACAGCTTCGGGGCTGGACACCCAAAAGGGAGCCAGGTCCTAGACCTTAAGTCAGGTTTTCCTGACCCGCATTTGCTCTACCAGAACTCGAGGGACGTGAAAACCTACAGAGGTAGTCACAGCAGAATATTAGTATAAGTCATGCAATTCAAAGTTTCATAACTCGCTCAATTTTAGTGTTAGATGAATGGACTTTTTTTTCTGTCTTACTTGTTAGTGTAACAGGAAAGTTTTACTAATTATCACCTATAGGACCGGGGACCGTATAAAAAGTAAATTTCGTAACTTTTTAAGCAATATTTTTATTGACCCAAATCGCTTTTAAAATACTTCTTTACCTCATTTAAAACATTTTTGCAATTGGAACTATATGTCTATGACTAATGGTTTAGGAATTAGCCATCGGACACCTTTGAGAGTGGCATCCTATATGATTAAAGTTTTCTTTATATATATAAACCAGAATCAAACTTCGCAAGAAAGCTATCTTTAAATTTTTGACTTTTTTCATTTCTAAGCTTCACAAGCTGCAAATATTTGTATTACAGATTAAACTTTAACATGTTTATGATGGGTGTATGTAAAATGACAAGGTACACTCTAAAAACGACATCGTCAAAACTGAGCAAAAAATACTCAAATCTGAGTATGTCGCATAGTCGAAATGGCTCCAAATCAAAATTACTCAAGTTTGAAACATATTATATACTCATTTCTGAAAACATGCGCACGCTCAAGAATAAAACATCATGTGCTCATATTTGAGTATGTCCATGTTTCAAAAATGAGTATGAACTGACTTTTATGTGCTCATTTTTGAGTATGTACATGTTTCAAAAAATGAGTATGAACTGACCTCTATGTGCTCAGTTTTGAGTATGTCCATGTTTCAATATTCTGAGTATTTCTGGTATTTCAGAATTGAAAGCATTGGGTCGTCATATTTGAAACAAAAAGTTTCATAACAAAATGAAAATATCGATTTACTCAGATTTAAAAGTGTCATTTTTCTCAGTATACATGCAAAATACAAACCTTTAAAAAAGTCTAAGATTTATTTCAATTTCATTCGAACAGATCTAAGTTTTACGGGTGGATTAAATATCATATTGTTTGATTTTATTTTTATTTTTTAAAGCTCAATTGGTTTAACCTCATTTATTACCAAAAATTTAACATCTAATGTAAAACCAACTGAATGAAATATCTTAATATCTGTCCTTTCTCGGGCCTAAACATTGTGGGGAAAAAACTGTATTTTTTTATTATTATTTGTTCGGGAAATTATGTTTTTGTTTAATATATTATATTTAAACGGCCTGAAAAAAGTTTATTGGACTTTATTTTACTTTATTGGGTTTTACATTACTCTTTCATAACATCATTGTTATGAAAGAGCAATTACGTAAAGTACACTTCCGTTAAAATGTGCTTCAATTCACTAATGCAGGACCTAATTAACACATCACAAAAATGCTCTGCTAATTTATGTTCCCTGATATCGGCTGTTACCCTTTCTGCACGGAGCTCTCTACTATTTTAGTTAAATATCACGTTTCATACTTTGTAAATACTGCACCTCGGGTGTGGTCGGCAGTCGTCTTCATTATTATTTCTTTTTCAGACTCTTTTTTTTCTCTAATTAATCACCACGTCTAGTTTTCTCTGGGTCGTTGCGAAGGTCAGGAACAGCAATGAATGAAAGCTTTTGATTAGTCTTCTTAAAGATGCTTAGTCGCCACAAGTCGTTGTCGTTGTATACTCATAGTTCTGTTAAATTTTCGAGCTTTGTGCCGAAACCTTTTTTTAGACGGTGTGTGTATGAATATGTCGCATTGCATAAATGACGTAAATGGAAATAGAATGTCCTTGTTTTTCTGTATCTGTTTTCTTAGTTGTGTTTATTTCCTTTTTTCCGTTATAATCAAAATCTCAGAATCAAGCTGAAATTGGAGTAAACGATTGTCTTTTGTTTGTAGCATCAAGAATGTTTTTGTTGGCAGATATCTGGAAGTTATTTTGTATCTGCCTTCAAAAATGTTGAATCATGGATTGTTAAAATGGTATTTTTCGAATTTTTATGAGTTATTGTTTAGAGATTTTATTGATAAAATAATCGACTTTTCTATTCTGAAGAGAGAAATCAGATAGGGAAAAAACAACAACCATCAAAGGGATATTCATTCCATAAATGAGCATATTTCGACGTAACAGGAAGAACTTTTCTGGAATTGTTTAAAATTCCAATAGCATTAATTATTTTCGTTTTCAACTCCACTTTCATTTTATATTTAATGCTAATAATGAAGAAATTAATTAGAATAAGCTAATTGGGTGGTTTATTTATCTTTTATTTTTTTACTATTTCTCCTGTTGCTACTTGATGTTAAAAC
Organism: Maratus michaelseni; assembly: GCA_963931845.1. NCBI lineage: Eukaryota > Metazoa > Arthropoda > Arachnida > Araneae > Salticidae > Maratus > Maratus michaelseni. Next base: position 302,542,909 of record OZ007589.1, read on the forward strand.
CAAATTGTAAACGCACAAAGTTTTAGGTATATTACTTAAGTTTACTATGTATTTTATTTCCAAAGAATATATCTGTATTTTATGTTGTAAAAGAAACAAACCGACATAACCCGGTTTTAAGTTATATTTGTTATAAGAGTGCCAAGTAAAATTTAAATTAAACGTGCTTTTGTGGAGGAAAAAAGTATACCTCTACACCAATTTTCGCACAAATCATCATATAAAACTGATACTTGTGTTAAGTTATTGGTAATAACGGTTGAGTTTAAATATTAGGCAAGGTTTGGGGGCAGATATAGTAAAACCCATTTTTGCCCCTACCTTTAAATTCCTTGGATCAAATCAGAACGAAAAAAATAGGAAGTTTATATATTTTTATTAAATTTGCTTCGAGTTATAGAAGGTCAAAATTTGAGGATGCTAATTTTAAATCCGACAAACCTTAATTTATATCTTCCCAAAAATTCATCTGATGGAAACGTTTCTTATTTAATAAGGTACATAAAAATAGACCTCCCAAAAATGCAACTTTTTTTTTTTAATTCATAAACATATTTTTCATTATAAAATATTAATGAATTCATATTCAAAATAATTATGAATTATGACATACAATATTCTTTACATAAAAAGGCAAAAATCGTCAAACACATGTCAATGTGAATTTACAACTCATTTACTTCATTAGTTTTCAAGATACAGAGAAATTTTACTTTTCAACGATCTAAGAGAGTACCGTCTCCTGTCATCCTTGCATTCACAGAAAACAAAATCTTGGGAAGTAACCGTTAAAAGTTAAATAAAAGTTTCATTTATAAAATTGTATTTATTTTATAGTAAGACTTTATACAATTTTCCCCTTTACTTCTTGAATGATCCTGGTATTTTTCCATTCTAAGATCTTAATTTTATTTTTTTTCTAAATTTATAGATAAACCCTGACACATTTTCTATTATAACTCTATAAAGATTTTTAAAATGTGCCTAAACTATGTACTTTTCCGTACTGCTTTGATCCAAGGAACTCAAATAAAGAATCGGAAGTGGGTATTATAATTTGAAAAATGAAAGCTGGTGCATATGGTATTGATGTTACTGAAGTAGTATGTTAAAAAAGATAGATTGTCCGACAAAGATATATGATGATTTCTGAAACGTTTAGCTGCAAATTTAAATATAAATTCGTATAGCATTCGTCGTGTCGCAATACCTCATAATCCGCAATCTCGAGAAAACTCAGTAGACAAACTTGAATGAAAATCCAGCATAACTTGCAATTTTTTTTTTATTAGCCATTAGACGAAAGGGTGATAAAGGGAGGTGGTCTTTTCACATGAAAATATTATACGACTTCCTTATACAGTGGGTAAATGAATTCTGCCCAATTTTTGCGGCGCACATGTGCACCAACATTCATCATCAATTTCGCCAGATGTACATGCGTATCGACTCAATCGCCATTAGGAATTTATGACGATTAAGTAGATAGCTATATTAATTTTGCGTGGAAGATGCAGGGCAGGCATACAATATTCGAATCATTTATAAGCATTTAATATAGTAAATTATATTATTACGTTTAGATGGAGTGATAGTCATACAAAAATGTCAAAAGTAACTTGTATTCCAACTGTTTAGACTAGGTACTTCTTCCAAATGAGGCCATGCTCTTAATAAGACCACCAGCGTATATATTTTACGGAATGGTCTCGGGCCAACAAATGGCAGCACCTACCTAACAACATATGTGTCCTTGACATGTGCCGATAATTTCAATTGCAATCCATACGGCTTCATCGTCATTCTCGGACCACTGAATCTTTCAACACGTCGCGTCGTTGCTAAAATAAGTAAGCAAACTTTCATATGACATCAGGGTAAATCATTAATTTAATTTGACAATCTTTGCATGATGTTCGAGATAATTTAACGATCTTTTAGAATGTACATTGAAATATTCTGTATTTTTAATTCTGTTTGTGTTTGAAAGTAAAATATGTGAAAACAAAAATCCCCGAATAAGGCCAGCCACTATAAGGCCTGATCATTCCATTTTCATCGTATATTATCATTACCAAAGCAAATAAACATTTTCTGTGTTACAATTTGTAGAAAACTGTAGAATCTATCAAAGCAGAAGTAAAGCAAGCTTGATAGAGTTAAGTCAGGGGTGAAAGCGCTGCGCCACAAATGGCAGAATATCACCACTAAATTTTAATAGCATGTCACCTTATTTAATGACAGAAATTCGGAAATGTAATAAGGGGTAATAATGTAATAATACTATTAAAATTTAGTGGTGACCATTCGTGGCGCAGCGCTTTCATCCCTGAGTTAAGTGCAAATGGAATCAGCACTTATGGCTGTTTGAAATGACATGCTCAGTTACAATTACCATATATTTCATACCATATATTTCATCAATTAGACGTCGCATTTCCTTTATAAATTGTATCACAAGCTCTTTATTTTTTCTATTTTGCTGTAATATCTGCAAAATATCTGTTAATTTAATTTAAATCATTTATTTCGAAAATTATGGCTTTATTTAAAACAACAAACCCCTAATAGAGCTACTTTAAAGTGTATTTTGTTTTGAACTCTCTTGGCCACAATTAAACAGCGATAAGTGTATGCATGATTTAATATTGTAAAAATATGTATAAATATTACATCCAACAACATTTTAAATGTTAATTCTGATATAACACATAGTTTATTTTGATCCGAAACCTTAACGTGGCTTTATTTGGTACAGGTACCTTATTCAGGGCAGCCAATGACGACAATTTTTATATTCAATTTATACCACTATTTTTAAAAAACAAATCATTTCTCTTGCACATGATGTCAAAGTATATGACAAAGATTTCGGTTTAGCGAGAGTCAGAGTGCTATGAATGTAATTAAAAAAAGTTTATTAAATATTTATTCAAGCTAGAATTTCTGTTAGGAAAAAGAAATTCCGGTGCCTTTAATTTGTAAATTACTAATTTGGTTACATATATGACGAATGGTTTTGTAATTATTTTAAACAAATCAAAGGAAAGTTTCATAGGTATTTATAAACTTTATATAAAACTTCCATAAGATACATTTGTGTGTCTTAAGGCAGCTCAGCAACTGACAATTAGAAGTTGTATTTTCTTTATAGACATCAAGTTAGTACGAGGCGTGTTTTTTAAGTAAGACCGTTTTGATATTAAAAACATACAAGGGCATTTTTTTAACAAGTTTATTTTTACATGAAAGACTGGCCCTTAATCTACTTTTCAGCATAATTTCCGTCTATATTGATGCACTTATCGTACCGTGCGACCAGCTTTTGTATACCATTTTTCTAGAAATCTGGCGCCTGCCGTGCTAACCACTGCATCACTGCCGTTTCGACGTCGTCATCTTCGTTGTAGCGCTGACCGCCAAGGTGCTTATTTAAGTGCAGGAACAAGTAGTCGTCACTTGGCGCTATTTGACGGCTATACGGAGGGTGATAAAGTTGTTCCCAGCCATATGACGCAATGAGATCCCATGTTTAACCCTAACATAGCGCCAAGTGACTATTAGTACAGCAGGCAGCATATTTCTATGAGAATGACATACAAAAGCTGGTCGCACGATACAAATGCCTTAATATAGGCAAAAATTATGTTAAAAAATAGATTAAGGTCCAGGCTTGCAGGTACAAATAAAATTTAAAAATATATATCCTTGTGTTTTTTTAATATCAAAACTTTAAAAAACATCCCCCGTTTTTATATCTAATTACACAAGTATTCCTTCTTACAAAAATTATCTGAAGGAAGTTGCTAACGAAACATATTTTAAGATCTGTCATTCAGCTTCACTTGAAACTACAGAGGTGTTGTTACATTGGAGACTAAACTTAAACCAGTTCGATCAGTCTTTAAATAGACTCTTTTTTACGTTTCAATCCAAAAATAGCTTGATAGTAGTTTGAAACTTGCTTAATTTTAAACCATTGCTGTTACAGAAACTTCTTGATTCTTGGGTGTGGTTATCACTTCTGACTACAACTCTTTATTCCAAATAGTCTCTTGAAAGGTCACATATCGGAAAGGGTACACAGTAAAAATTTTTAAAGTTATCATATTGCTGTTTCTATCACAGAGGCTATTTATTTTAACCATATGATTATATAATTACCATGAGATGAAGTTAGTATATTCATATTAAATATGCAGTCAGCTAGTAAATAAATAAAATAATAACATAACAAAGTTAAAACACAATTTTAACACACATGTAACTGAACTATGACCTTAAACCACTGAAATTATCAGAATAAAAAAAAGAGAAATCTTTGGCGATTTCTTCGGCTATATTAACTCCAGTCATGCAGCTAATATGGTAAAATATCACTTTTAATAATTTTCAAATTTTTATTTGAATACATAATTGTTACTTTTCGTAGAAAAATGCTTTCTGGTGTTTTTGTGAGCAATTAAAAAAAAAAGAAAATCTATTAGAATTTTCAATTAAAAAAAATTCCTCTATGTTCTGTAACCTATGTTCTTTTCAACTATGTTTTATAACCCGAACAGTGGATTTTTATTTGAATACATAATTGTTTATTTTCATATAAAAATGCTTTCTGGTGTTTTTGTGGGCAATTAAAAAAAAATCTATTAGAATTTTCAATTAAAAAAAAATTCCACTATGTTCTGTAACCTATGTTCTTTTCGACTATGTTCTCTTATAACTCGATACCTAATACTTACCGATACTTACCTATTCTCTTATAATACCCGAACAGTGGATTTTTATTTGAATACACAATTGTTACTTTTTATATAAAAATGCTTTCTGGTGTTTTTGTGGGCAATAAAAAAAAAAAATCTATTAGAATTTTAAATTAAAAAAAAATTCCACTATGTTCTGTAACCTATGTTCTTTTCAACCATGTTCTGTAAACCGGACAGACAGGGTTGGATCCCTTAGTATACATAACGACACATTATGAAGAAAGAAGCTATTTTATATATGACCAGTCTTTAGAAAAGACTATATGTGACTTCAATGGCTTTAGTTCAAAATGTAAGAAACATAAATACTTCTATTGAAAGATCTCATAATTCATTATCCAAAAGTAAAAAAAAAATGTTTGGGTATTATAACGGGTATTATAAACGGGTATTATAAAGGACAAATGTGTCTGTGCGTAACGCTGACGTCATTTTGACGTTGGCAACACCAAACGATTAAATTGTACTTTTACTGCAATTTTTTTAACTTCTAAACATCGAGATTTTTCAATTTTTACACCGTTGTATAGGTAAAAAAATGTTCTTCCACATGCAATTGTTTTAAAATTTTACCGCAATTTGTTTGAAAAGTGTATCGCAATTTGCGTATTTTTTATGGCTTTTAAAATAGTTTTCAAGCGTGTTTTTGTTTTTAAATCTATCTCTATCGCATGCAAATGATTACGAAAGATAAATAAATCCGTTTGCACTTAAATTAAATATAAATAGTTCAGTTTTTGTATGCCGCTTATATTCCATAATGAAATGAAAACTTTTTCAATAAATAAATAAAATAATAAAATAAAAATAAAACAAAAATTTAAGACATGTAATCGAACTACCCACTTAAACCAGTGAAATTATCAGAAACTAAAATACTGCTGTAACTAGTGATCTTTGGCGATTTTTTCGGCTGTTAAATTCTGGGACAAGACCAATACGAAATTATCGCCTTTAATACATTTTGAAATATTATTTTTCATATAAAAATTATTTCATCTGAAGAAATATATATTAAAGTTAAAAATTCTATATTTTCAATTAAAAAAATGGTTTTCACATATATCCTGTAACCCGGGAAGCCCGGTATAGATCTCCTAGTATATATATATATATATTGTGCTTAAAAAAAAACCACACTGAAATGTTTCCTTAAAAAACCCCACCCTAGTACTACACCAAATATTTCACCTTTTTTTGTTTTGTTTTGTTCTGTTTTTATGCACCATTTAGACCAGTGGTTCCCAACCTTTTTTGGCCGTGCCCCACCAAAGCATCTCTAAAATGATGATACCCCCCACTCCCTCTCCCCCAAAAAATGTAAGTCTTATAAAAATTTAAATGAATGAACGCATAGAGTAAAAGACATTTAACATTGATCCCGAAACATACCGAACGTAATGGATCAATCAATTTTTTTTTTAATCATCTGATACTACTCATAGTTTAAAGTATCGTTGGCACATGAAGGGTCACTTTTAATCTCTTCGCAACGGTCGCCACGTATGCGTGATGTATAGAGTGCTCAGAATCCTTGATTAGATCAATCAATAATTTTTAATAAAACATTTTTGTCTTATTTAATCACAGAATTTTTGCGATTAAATTACACAACAATTTCTAATCAGAATAAAACATGATAAAAATTTTTTAAAGGAAGGTTGTCAAGTAATTGTTAAATATACACTTGAATAGTTTCATGTGTAAAATTGATTTCCATGTAACACATTGCAGTGCGACTCATTCAATAAATAATCGAAAAAGTTGTTTAAAATTGTAAAATACTTATAAATCAGAAAAATTATAAAGAATTTTTAAATATAAAAAAAGTATCTAAATATGTTAAATAGTTTTTTCTACAATTATTCTGGTAGAAGTATATTTAAAACTTTTGAATGGACACTTTTTTTAAAAGTGAATAAAAAACTTGTTTTTTTCATTTTGTTTTTTTGAATTTGAATGTGTAACTTTTATTTTCAGTCTACAGCATTACTATTACAAAAATAATTCAGAGGGTATCAGTTCACAAAAATATGGAATTGCCCCCCTGAAAAGTCAAATTGCCCCCTTGTGGGGCGTATGCTCCCCGTTGGGAACCACTGATTTAGACTAATAAAAATAGTTAAAAATACCCAAGGAGTGCTTATTTAGTTTTAAAATAATTTACATTAGCAATTGCAGAATTCTGGCAAAACACGAGTTTCATTTTTACAGATTTTCTTTTTATAATAGAATTTTAGAATGATCTACATAAATTTTTATTCTTTTAATGTTAAACCATTAATATGTAATAAAATGCTTCATTTTCAGCTGATTATGTCAGGTGTGGGTTGTTTTCGGTTAACATGGGTCATTTTTTTTGGAAAAGTGGGGTTTTTTTTCAAATTCTCGCATAATTGGCTGCCATTTTGTAATAAAGTAATAAAATGAAAAATGCTCAAAATTAAAATCTTAGTCAGAACAAGCTGTAATTATTTAGCCATGTTCAATTTTTATAAATTCTTTATTAGACTTTATATAGAAATTTTTTTTAAAAAAATGGGTTTTCTGTAGAGGACAGCACAATAAATTTACAGTAAAAAGCATTTGTGAATTTTAAAAATGTAAAATGTTACGCCGTGACCATCTGAAATCCTAAAAAGAAAGAGGACAGTAATTTTAAACATAAGTGACAGGTGCGATGGACAAGAGAAAATTTGCTGAGGAAATCGGACTTTCTTCGCATTCTTCTGCAATCGCACTTTCCGTCAAATGTCAGTCTATCTCAGCATTATGAAGAACAAAATTTTGACAGCGTTTTCACCAACTGTCGAGAAAGATTTCTTGGACGTACTCTTAGATTTTTATTCAAAATTATCGATTTATTTCAATTATAATTTTTGACGAAAAGAAAAAAAAATCAAACTCACCTTACACTGGAAAAAAAAAAAAAAAAAGCTAATTTTACAGTATAATACTAGCATTCCAGCTGCCAGTATATCGTAAAATTAACAGTCATAAACAGTAAAATAAGTAGTAATACGCTGCCGCGCATGCGCGGTAGTATATTACTGCTTGTTTTACTGTTTATTACTGTTACTTTTACGGTATAATACTAGCAGCTGGGGTGCTAGTATTATACTGTAAAATCAACATTTTTTTTTTGCAATGTAGGAGTCATTCCTTAATTATGCCACACTTCAAGAGGGTGAGAGGGTAGTGTTGCCAGGTGTCCCAATTTGCGTGGGAATTCCGGATTTTCAGGGCTTCTAAAACCCCTCCCACGTAACCATTGCCCGGGACGAAAAAGTCGCGATTTTTCATGATGTGAAAATTTGTTAGTCGGCATCGAGTGGAACTTAATGCAGTAAACCTTGTGAAGAGAGAACTTGCCTATAACGGAAAATTTTTATGATACCGCAGAAAGGTATACCGTACAAATCTATCTGCTAAGATGGAATAATTTTCCAGTCCCTAGCTATTTTGCTTTTACTGGTTTTAATGCAATTTGTTCAGTTAAAACTGCGTAAACGGAGCCTGTTTTTAACGGAATCCTGTTTTAGACGTAAAAGTTTCATGGCCCTAGAGAAAGAATACCACACAATTATAACTGCTCAATCGGAAACCTTTCAAAAAATGGAGCATACCAGCGGCACCTGTTGAACGGTTTACACCAAAACCTAATAAGGATCTATTTATGCCAAGATGAATATGAAGTTTGGTGAAATTCCGTGCATTGCACTATAAGCTATCTTGTGTTCTTGAGATCTAGCTATCGCGGAAATTGTAAAAAGGGCTGCATAACAGTACAACCTGTTGTGCGATTTACACCAGAATCTAATCAGCGTCTATTTTTGTCGAGATCTAACAGAAGTCTGATGAAATTCCATGCAATATTTCTTCAGATATAGCTATTGCGAAAATCATAAAAATTGCAGCATACCAACGTCACCTCTTGGGCGATTTACACCATAACCTAATCATCACCAATTTATGTCACAATTTAACTGAATATGAAGTTTGATTAAATTTCGTGTATTAGTTCTTCAAATAGAGCGCCCACAAAATTTGTGTCACATACAGACAGACAAACTCGAGGGCAAACATTTTCTAAAACAGTCAAATCGTGTTCAAAAATCAAAACCTTCTAAAATGTATAAATCCGTCGAAATTCTTCACGAATCCAATACTTTCTTTTTGTAAAGGTAGAAGAAAGCGAAAATAATTTAATTTTACAAACTTTGTTAGTGAAACAGATGCAAAAACACGCATAAAGTGAACCAAAGGCATAACAAGGAGCATTTTTATTACTAATTTAAAAGGTATAGAGGTATTTTGACTAGATCGTTAATTATAATAGTGACGTTTATACGCATAATAAGTCATTTGTAAATTGAAATCAGTTCATTAAAAATAGTTAAATTATGTTGTTTTATTTTTTGACGTAATATCAGTGTTAACCACAGCGACGCGGCGATAGAAAATGATAATGAAACACATAGTAAGAAACAAGATTATTTTGCAGATGATAATAATATGTATTTAAATTCTGTGGAATTGCGGACAGTGCAGTGATGCTGTCTGGTTACAGAAATTTCTCGTATATGTAACTGTAAAATCCTTACTGAATTAAAATGTAAGCTTCTACAGTAAAGTGCTTGAATCTCGATAACTTGTTTTGGTAAATTTTACGATATAACGGCATTCAAATCACACTTTTATTAAATGTTCCCTCAAACATTATTTTTTATCAGATAATTTTTATATTTTTCAATAATGCTTATAGAATAAACAGCCTGGTATGAAATCTGTAAATGCCTTTAAGTTTTGAATTAAAAAAAAATCTTATTGTGATCATTTAAGTACTTACCATCACGTCTGAAAACTAGTCGTTGGAGGCCACCGTAATACTTACCCATCGTGGATATGCATAGTATAAAATATGAAAACAAAACGTGTGTAAACTATTTATAAAATGCATTGCAATTCGAATAAAATCGTGGCTTGATGACGTCCTAAACTTTAAATGCTCTGTTACTGAATTGCGTAAAAGAAACAGCCTCATAACTCCAAAAATGTTAATTCTATTAACTAACAGTTTACTTCATCGGATTAAGTGTCTCATTTCAAATTAAAATATATCATTGAATTGAAATTTGGATGAAATACAGGGTCACGAAAAATCGAAGAGTGTGGAAAATAGGATTACAAATATCTCTGCAACTCATTATCCGATCGACTTCATTCTTTATGAAAAACACATATTTTTTTTATTGTCTTTTATATTCACTCCTTAAAATAAACAATTTCGAAAATTTTTATGTACCTTTTAGCAGAACGAATATTTCGTGAGTCCGAAACAAATAGTTCTGGATTATCGAGTTTGCTAAAATTCAATAAGCTTCTTTCTATTATTACGTACTAAGTACATACCAAATTTCAAGTCTCTATCTCAATTTGTTCGGGAGATAGAGCTTTTACAGACATACAGACAAACGAACGGCAATTTTTTTTTTTTCTAAAAATATGTTTTTCGGAATCTCTAGTGTCTGAAACATGTAAATCCGTCATTTTTTTTTTCGATTTTTAAAGCGATTGCAAGACTTACCCTATACTACACTGCAAAAAATAACTGTTGATTTTACAGTATAAAACTGGCGCATTACTGCTTATTTTACTATTTAATACTGTTAATTTTACGGTATAATACTGGCAGCTGGGGTGCCAGTTTTATACTGTAAAATCAACAGTTATTTTTTGCAGTGTACGTATGATGGGTAAGTAATAGCTTATGACTTCGTGTGACTCTCTGCATGTTTGTTCACTTCTTAAATTAATAAAAAGGATTTTACATTTCTTAAAGTTTAAGTAAGTTTGTTTTTTACTGCTCATAAAAATCAAGCACTGTATCCGGAATATTATTTTACAAATCTGCAATAATAATTTTTAAAAAATACACCGACATTTATTGATGTAATAGTTTTTTAATGGCTTTATAATAAGTCAATTAAATTTTAGTATGACATTTAAGTAGCATAAAATAAATATGTTATTTAAAATTATCAATATAATAAAAGAGGTTTTTTTTTTTTTCCAAAATCTCTCGACGAAGTCGAAAATGTTATTTTCAATCGATTTTTTAAGACTTATTTACGTTTCAGTGACTTTATTTTTGTGCATTCTCAAATAAATTTGATTGGACGTGTATATTTAGAACTTTAGAGAACACATATTATTGAAGTTAGCACTCTCAACTAATTAAATTGAATGGCTTAACAGAACATTTGGAACTGGATTACACAATCGTCTACGCATCTTTGCTAATTGAAATTACTTTCGCAAACTGCCATAATGAATCTGTTTTACTGAAAATGAAACATAGTGTTAAACAGAAACGTATTAAAGTTGCATGATTTAATGTGAATTGTATTCAAAGTTGAAAAAATTTCGATGTGTATTTTAAGAGAGCACAGGACCTATAAATTTCAAAAAATCAATTTTATAGTCTTGTTTTATTTTGAATCTTTAAACATTTTTTAACATTATGGAATAAACCGCATTCAAAATTCTGCATTATTTCTTGCGTTATAATCATTTATAGACGGTGGATATAATTGAATTTCAAACTATTTAAGCTACAGTTAAAAACCGCATTCAAAATTCTGCATTATTTCTTGCGGTAGAATCATTTAGACGGTGGATATAATTGAAGGCAAGATTTTAAAACTCTTAAGATGCGTTATCTATAATATTAGCACATTTTAAGTTTGCGCGCACTGTTACTTTCAAACTATTTAAGCTACAGTTAAAAACCGAATTCAAAATTCTGCATTTCTTGCGTTATAATCATTTATAGACGGTGCATATAATTGAAGGTAAGATTTGAAAACTCTTAAGATGCGTTTTCTAATATATTAGCAATTTTTAAGTTTGCGCGCACTGTTACTTTCAAACTATTAAAGCTACAGTTTTAAAATTTTAACCACATTTTTTTTTTAAAGTTTCCAAAAATTAAACTTTAATTAATACATTTTGTGTATTTTTTGGTTTTATGTTAGAAGTAAGAATATTATATTTTGGTCAAAAAAAATTTTCTATATGCATAATTTTCAGTTTTATCATGCGCTCAGCATTCAATGATTTTCACTCACATATTGGTGATATGAATTTTTAAAAGTAAAATTTAAATATTATTTTTGTGCATACAGTATTTATTTTTCTGTGTAATATGATTAAGAATATATAATTTAGTCCGAACGAAAGAGAAAAAATATTTGCATATTATTTGAGTTTTATTAATTTGAAAATACACTGCTTAAAAAAAGGTGTTGATTTTACAGTATAATACTGGCATCACAGCTGCCAGTATTATACTGTAAAATCAACACCCTTTGTTTTGCAGTGTAGTGACGCTTTTAACCGTTTCGACAAACTCAAAGATCCTGTGCCCCTTACGGAGACATTTAAATTGTTATTTATAATTTAATGTGAATATCTTTCGTAATATGTGAACATTTTCATTTTTAGGGAAGTGCTTCCACAGTGGATGTTGCTCTTTTGGCTGAAGCACACGGCTTGGTGACAGACATGTTAGCAGATCCTCATCTTCCTCCTCATGTGGTTGGCGGTCTAAGATCTCTAGCTTCGTTGCTAGCACCACCGTCACAGGTTGCTCTCAACCATCGAGTACAAAGACCAGGTGGTGCAAGCGTGTCATTGGCGGACTTTAATTCGGGATCCGATAATGAAGAGATTCCTTATACAGGAGAAAAACCATCTGCTTTATCAAAAGTAAGAAAATACCAATCTTCTAGCTCTTTAAATTTTATTCAATATGTATTTAATTATACAGTATGCGTTTTTTATAACACGTACAATAAAAAGTGCAAAAATGCATTTAACAAAACACGTATTTCAAAATTTGTTAAAAGTACATATCTAATAGATTTTCTGTGGATGTTGGACTAATTGTACTTATTTTCACTGGAGTTAGACATCCGATTGCGCTGTTTTGGTCCTGCAATCTTCTTCTCAAAATTTACTTATTGATTACTAAATCGATTATTTCTTGGGTAACATGACAGCTGCAAATTTGACCAGGTAGACACCAAAAGTGTCCTTGGGATACGGTGGAGCAATAAATCTAGACCCCGCGTTTATATGTGCTCCCAAATATTCTAAAGGATTTTTTATTTAAACTTTTCAGATAATATTAGTTCCAAAATAAATTTCACTCGACCTGCAACTATCCCTCAGCGTTTACATGGGACTTTCAACGAGATATAGAGACTTTTTTTTTCTTTGAAACATATGTAATGCCCTAATAACGGATTTTGCGCCTAAGTCCCTTTAAGGAGACTGTCGGCCTTTGGCGCTAGTTGTACTTTAAAAAAAAAAAAGAAAAATTTTTTGCGTATATACTGCTAGGATGCAGAGACATTGCTATCGTGTATGTATCGTTCCCCGTTTATACACACAAACACGCAAACTAATATTCCATACAGCAACACCAAAAGTGATGATTTGTACAACATATGCACTTTCTCAATGTTTTTTCTTTGTCGTTGCGAGACCTTAGTGGTTTGTCTCTGTGCTGCGATCGTAGATATGCATAAATCCATTGTACAAAGTATACACTATATACTAGAGTCAATTTTGAATTCAAAGGTGTGCGAATATGTTTTTTGTGCAACAGACATTAAAAACTGAAAGTTGATTTTGAATTCAAAGGTGTACGAATATGGTTTTTGTGCAACAGACATTAAAAACTGAAAAAAAAAAAGGTTTGATTAATTGATTTCCAGTCAGAAATAAATGATTCAAGCTTTCGAGAAAAGAATCAATTTAAAATAGTGCTAAAACTAAAATCTTATATTAATTTTTTTAATTTTCCAAAAATGAACAACAAAATGGACAAATTTCGTAGTTTACTGTTTTTTTTTTTGTTGTTGTTGTTTAAATACTTAAATATAAAGTAGACATTTTTTTAGAAACGCACTATATCGGCAATGTACGTCTAATTTCTGATAATTATATCTTGTAATGAGTAATCATCTAATTAAAATTTCCCATAGATTGACATGGGATTTAACGATCGGAAAGAGTAAAATCTGTTTCGGCGAAGTAGGCTCTTAAAAATAACCCTTTCGACAAATATAACTATAATTTCATATTATCCATTTTATATTTTATAGATTTCAACAGAAATTGCTTAATTGTTTAATGTTGTTTTGTAAATATCATAATATTTTCGAAAATGTAAAAAATATCCGATATTTTGATACATATCCGACATTTATATATATATACATCCGCTATTTTCAAAGCAGTCAACTTATTGATGATTACAAATATTTTCAGACTTAATATAAATTAGAAACTAAAACATATTGCATTTAGCATGAAAAAAAAAAACAATTTTTTTTTAAATGTCTTTTTCTTTATGTAACAAAATTGAAGATCATCTAATTCAAAACAGAAACAATTTTCTTTTTACACTCACAAAAAACCGGATTTAGTATCAAGTGTTAAAAAAAATCTTATGTTTTATTAAAAATAATAATAATAATAATAATAATAAATATATAAAAAATAATTTGATTTTATTGAAAACTTTGAACATAAATTCTCTGATTTTTCATTCCTTAACCTGCTGTACAGTAACTAAAATAAAACCAGAAAAGGTTCTTTCTAATGAAGCTGTAAATAACACTTTTTAAATTAGACAGTTTATCTTTCAATGGCTGTTCTAAGTAAATATTGTCCCACATAGTTTTTGGTTCTACATTTAAAAAATTAGTTTCTAATGCAAAGCTTAGATTTTTTTTTTTTTTTTTTTTTTTTTTTTTTTGCCGGGGGAGGGGCGGGGGCCTTAAAAAATCACTGCCAACGCAAAAGTTCTTTATCTACAGTATGACACAGTGTAAAATTCATTTACACTTGTTTTGACTGAAAATATCAAAAATATACACAATAATATTTTGAAAATAAATATCAGATGTATGAAAATATCGTAAATATCAAACATCATGATACTTTGAAAATAAATATCTGATATATATCATGATCAATATCAAGAGATACATCGTGATATATATCATGATCTATATCAAGAAATATATCATGATATATATCAAAATATATAAATAATCAAGATATATATCCTAAAAAACAATATAATATATCAAGATAGTACATAGTAGATAGAATATATCAAGAAAGTACTCAAAAATGAGTAGAATTAGCTTTCTAAATATCCACTTATAACAGGTATATTACATATTATGAATGTTTAATATATTCGTTTATTTTTATGTTATATTTTTGTAAGCGTTTAAAGAAAACAAATAAAACGCATAATAAAGCAAAAAGATAAATATTGGATCAAAAGAATTACAGCAAATATACACCTGGTGCAATATATTTTCAAGGTAAATACAAAACCTTAAGTATATCAGCGCATGAAAAAAAGAAAAATAAAGCAAAAATCTTTCGCACTTTATGTTGCACAGAAAACAAGCAGGTCAATACACTGCAAAAAAAAAAAAAAAAAAAAAAAGATTTTACAGTATAATACTGTTTATTATTGTTAATTTTACGGTATAATGCTAGCAGCTGGGATGCCAGTATTATACTGTAAAATCAACTTTTTTTTTGCAGTGTATCTGGGGTGAAGTTTATTTTAAATTTTTATTGCGGGAGAAAAATCATCAAACATCTGTGTAATTACTAGCAAAAAAAAATAAAAAAATAAAGAAAGAAATAAAAGAAAAAGAAGAATGAAAAAGAAAACGAAAACAATATACACAGTAAAACTATTATTTACGCTAAAGTTATAGCAAAATGATATTTTATAATTGTCAAATCCCGTATTATTTTCATAATGACGTTTTAATTTTTGACCTTCGCTAACTTAATTACATTGCACTTGATGATTTTTTTTCGGCGATCATCAAGTGTCTGTTTGATTTTTGAATTAAAGCCGGATGTTTGCCTAATTAATCTCCTATGACAAATATGGATTAACTTTGGCTACTTAAATTTGATAGTAATAAATATCGCCAACAGTCGTCCTTATCAGTTAACACAATGAGGCATAATGTTAGTAAGAGCATAGTGTATAGAACAAAATTTCGATCGGTATGCTATATTTCTCTTTATCATTATTATTAATAATATCATTGTTGTTGCTATTTGTAATGGACTATGTATTTTTATGCCTTTTGAAACATTTTATTATAATTTGTTTTCATTTCTATGAAATTTCTTTGTAACATCCTGTTGTTTTTATTTTGAATATTATGAAAATAAGATGTGACTAAATTAACCAATTTTAATACTTACGTAATATGAAACATGTATTATGAATATTTTTAATATAATAGAGAGTATCTAAACATGCACAACTTTCCTTTTTCATATACAGTCAAACCTCGTTAACACGAACACACTTAACGCGAATTACTTTTAGCACGAACTGTTTCTGATTGCTCCGTCCAGTTGTAATGTGTTTAAGTTCAGATAACACGAACAAAAAAAGTTTCCCCTTGAGTGTTCGCATTAACGAGGTTTGACTGTAATTTTTTTTTTTTTTTTTAAATAAGTATAAAAATAAAAATAGTTTTTTTTTTTAACTCTGTTTTATAAGCATTCAATTTTTACCTTAAAAATCACGCCTAATTCATGACTGAATTTCATGTTTTTTCAAAATTTTCCTTTTCAATACGTTAATATGACGTGAGCTCCGATTATGGAACATTTACTGTTTTGTTTTACGTTTCTTGGAAAAGAACGAACCAGTAAATTTGTTTAATAAAATAAAATAAAATAAAATAATTTTTGCTCTGTTTTTTTTTTAAGGTATGGCAACAGGGACAAAAAAAAAACATAATTTAAGCTATTTATTCAGAATTTTTAAATTCTTTTCTCAACGTCTAATCATAATTTAATTAATATTAAACTATTAAGTGATAAAAGCGTATTTAAAAAATATATATATCTTGCATTCTTTATTTTTTATGCATAATTTATTTTCTACTTTTTAGAGTTTAAAATATTTTGTTGATTCAATTTCACAGACAGTTGGGCTATTTTAGAGAGCGTGGCTTGGCGCATAATTAACTCCATTGTTGGTGTAACTCATAACAGTAAAGAATATTTAGTGATTTATCACTTGCGTCTGGCAAACGGAAAAAAAAGGCTTCATTTAAAAAAAATTTGTAATGAAGTTCTAAAAATATTAAATTGTTGTACTGTCATATACTTAATTTTTATAATTCTAGTCTATCAGGAAATTAGTGAAAAATGGATTACAAAATTCCATTCTTACATGCATGAACCAAGTTAAATAAAAATTGGCAAAATTAAACGAAGTAAATTTACCGTAATGATTTTATTCGATGAAAATTAAAATGGACTAACTAAGGTCTAAGTTTGAACCGTCCTGTTTATTAAAGTCGTTTCCCTGTTATCAGCACCAAAAATAAAAAATAAATAAATAAACAGTTTTTCTACTAACTCATTGTTATTCAGTAATAACATTTCCTGAGTTTGTATTTAATGTATGAAGTTATAACATTCTGAAGTATAATGGCAGTCAAAAATTTTAATTCAATCCGGAAGACAATATATGCAGATGCATTTGGAAAATACCAATTAAATGTTAACTGATTCAAAAGAAAAAATGTAAAAATATAATTAAATAAATCCGAACTATAGTCATAACTTCAGACGTAACTGTCGCTGATAAAAGGTGTTTGCATCAAACCTTTATGATTTTCTACAATTCTATTACTGTGAATTTTTTTTTTTTTTTTTGAGTGGCCGTATACATATTTATTGTATATACGGCCATTAATAACAAAATGTTATTAACAAATTACCAATATACAGTAATATTATTACCATTATTAACAAATAAAATGTATAATAAATCAAAAAGATAAATATTGGTTCAAAAGAATTACAGCAAATACACCTGAAATAATACATTTTTGGGGTAAATACAAAGTCTTAAGCTTAACAGCCTGAACCTTAACAGCTGATGAAAAAGAAAAAAAAGAGCAAAAATTTTTCACTATTTATGTTGCACTATAATTATTAATAACTGTAATAATAATATTACTGTATATTGGGAGCTGCATTTGAAAAATATCTATTAAATGTTCAGTAAGTCAGAAGAAAAGAATTATAAATATAAATAAATAAATCCGAACTATAGTTATAACTTCAGTCATAAATATCGCTGAAAAAAGCTGTTTGCATCAAAGCTTTATGATTTTCTATACAATTAAATTACTGTGAATTTTTTTTGAGTGGCCGTATATACAGGGTTGTTATAATTAGAGTTCACCTATTCAGAAGGCTCTACAGCCGGTTCTATGGCACCAAACGAAACAAAATTTCATTAGTACGTAGTTGAAGAGATGCGCTCTGCGAAAATCGAAAAAAACAATTAGTTAAAATTTTTGTCAATAGCTGGCGCTGCGCCAATATTTAAGCCGATATTTGCAGATTCCTTTATTTTGTAAAAAACAAAATACAGGAAATTTTATTTCACAGTTGATAAAAGTAAACTTTTTCAGATTCGTTATATCAATTTCGGTCAATCCAGATGAAACACACAAAATCTAAACATTTCACCCAACGCTTGAAAAATATCACATTTTATTCAAATTTTCGACGAACGACGTCAAAGTGACGTCGCAACTTCGAAAACTTGAAATACCCTTCTAACCACCTGACGATTTAAAACTTGCTGGTAAAGTGTGTTTGTGAATAGTTGATTGTTTCTGAAAAGCATTTGAATCTACGCTTTGTGAAGACTGGTAACTTTGAAGAAAAGGCACTTCTTGTAAAGTTATTTTATCAAAATACGCGTTACGTACGCGTTACGTACGTTATTTTATCAAAATAATATCAAAATATTGCAACGCAGCTGCAGCTCTTCGAGAATTCCGGAAACTGAAAGATGTTAGACGTGGACCAATGGCGGATCGTGGAGTTCACAAAATGATTAAAAAGTTCGAGAAAACAGGAAAACTCGACATTCTGCCTGGCAGAGGACGAAAAAAGGTAGACATTTCTAGCATTGAAGATATTGCTACTGCTGCCGTGGATTTAGCAAGCCAGTCATCATTTGGTAATGCAAGTGTGCCAGCTATTGCGGATGAAGTCGATATGCCGATTTCCACTGTGACAAAAGTGATGAGTCAAATTTTGCGCTACTATCCATACAAGATTCAGAGGGTGATACTGAAAGTCGGCTATCATTTTCACTACAGTTTCTTGCACGAATGAATGTGGACAATTCTTGGCCCTGGAATATTCTATGGAGTGATGAAGCGCATTTTTATTTAAACGGACAAGTGAACACACACAACAGTTGAATTTAGGCGAAAGAGAATCCTAATGTTGTCCAAGAAGTTCTATTGCATGCAGCTAAAGCGACGATGTGGTGCGGTTTCACAGCTACGTTTATGATAGGGCCATATATGTTTGAGGAAGTAACATCCACAGGACCCATTACATGTTCCGTAAATGGGAGAAGGTATCTCAATATGTTGTCAAATTTTCTTATTCCCGAGCTGCAACAGCGAGGCTGCCTTCAAAATAGTGTTTATGCAAGGCGGTGCACCACCGCACATTACTACAGCAGTTCGGACTTTCTTAACAAGCCATTTTATAGAAGACCGCATCATAAGTCGTTATTTTCAAACAGTCTGGCCACCACGATCGCCTGATCTAACACCATGCGATTTTTGGTTGTGGGTATTTTGAAAGATTCTCTATCTAAAGACAGATGTCAGACAATCTCTGATCTGAAAGACAGTATTAGACTTCATATTCGCTCAATCTCACAGGACAGTTTACGCAATGCTGTAGAAAGCACAATTCTGAGAATGGAATGCGTTATTGAAAATGGTGGAGGATTCATTGAGCAAGCGTAATGTTATTCTTCGTTATTTCCTCGCTGCCGAGCGACATGTTTTATTTTTGTTGGTGCAGATTACATCACATGAAATTATATTTATTTTTCTGTATTGTTTGGAGTCATAGGTCAGGCTCTAGAGCTGTCTGATTAGGTGAACTTTAATTATAACAATTCGCAGTTCGTCGAAGTTTGTTGAAAATTTTAAATTTGTGTGCTTCGTCTGGATTGACTGAAATTGATATAATGAATCTGCAAACATCGCCTTAAATATTGGCGTAGCGCCACCTACTGACGAAAAAGGTAACTATTTTTTTTTCGATTTTCGCAGAGCGCATCTCTTCAACTACGTACTAGTGAAATTTTGTTTCGTTTGGAGCCATAGAACCGGCTCTAGAGCCTTCTGAATAGGCGAACTTTAATTATAACAACCCTGTACATTTACTGCCATGCGAAATTTGAAAATCTTAATACGAAGCCCTGTATTTCTTTTTTTTTTTCAATCGATTTCTCAAATCTTATTTACCTTATGTTATTGTTCCGTCTTCAAATAGGTGAGAAACGGTGTGTTCGGGAACTTTGTCAGTACTGAGAAGCATACTTTGAAAACTGCGTGATATTGCGGCTAAAGGTAACTAAAATATCTACAAACAAGAATGAAAAATCATGAGTCAAGCATAGATTATGAAACACTTTCCAATACATTCAGAATACGGCAACAAAACTTCACAGTTTAATAAGGTGAAAGATGATGTCTAAGAAAACAATTTGAAAAACGTATAACACATTTGAAAACCCAATTTCAACAATTACCATTAATAGTCGGAATAAATATCCTATTTTTCTTTTGTACGGTCCTGTATATGTTCTAAGTATTTGTATATATACACTACATAGTATGCTAAAATTTAGTTCAGTAAAGAAAGGCATAGCACAGTTGATATATGTCTTTCAACAATATCCGTCAGTAAACGGAAATGTACTCGATATGTTTTGTGCAGTCCTATATGATCTATAGAATTTATACACCAGTAATTTGCTAAAGATTAGTTCTATTTTAAAACCCGTGCCACAACTGAAAACACACTTCCAGCAATTATTGCTCATATACAGTACTCTAATATAATGTTTTTGTGTCCCCCTGTAAATGATCTATGCGCACCCTATATGTTCCAACCAGACAGGCCTCCAACTTGACTACATCATTGATCTGTAAGTAATAGAGCTAAAAAATGTTATTGAAATTCAAATTAAGAATTTTAATTACACATTTCTTGAAATGAAGGCTTGCAGCGAGTTGAGATGGTCTTTCAGAAGTCGTAAATTTGTAGTAAAAGTCACAAAAGATGAGTGACAAAATCAAAACTCAAGAAGTCTAGTAAATAATCCTCCATTTTTATTTAAAACCAGAAAGTGTGAGCTTGTAGAATGTACTTTACTAAGGCAACGAGAAGACCAGACATGCTGAAACTTTTTAGAACTTGCCGAAACTTGATGAGACGGGCACCAACAGGGTTTGATATCAACGACGACATCACGTAAAAAATCAAAAATGGCGAAAAATACCCAAAATTAAATTTTTGAACTCGATAACCACCCTTCTGATTAAGATCGTAGGTCTGAACTTGACAGACAACAAATAGAAAACGTGATATTTGTAAATACTACAATAACTAAGCCCATCATCATAACCCCTCAAAGAAAAATGAAAATATACATAAGCAGCGCAGCTAAATAGGTTACTTATGCTTACTTTATGTTATTTTAAAGTTTGAAGAACTTGTTAAACGACCTTCTACCGAGTCGACGGGAATAATATTCTGCAAGCGACCTCTATTAGGAATGCAGGCTGTGATTTAAGTTAAAGGCCGTCGACTTGAAGAATCGGATTCTAAAGACCCTCTTCCGTAACTTCAGAAGGGAATGATGCCGGTAAGATGACGGTAGAAGTTCAAATGGAAGTAAGCTGTGATTTCTGTGAAACACCATCGACTTGAATTACTGATTTCAAAAGACCCTCTACCGTATCTTTAGAGGGAAGAGATGCCGGGTGGGTGACGGTAGCAGCTCCGCCAGAGATTGAACTCATCGAAATACGCCTTATTGAGACTTCAGGATTTTGCTGAGGCAAACGACAAACGACCCTCTACCGTTAACAAGAGGAGCGGATGCCGAAGAGATGACGGAAGAAGAGCCGCCTGAGTTTGCATTATGTAATTTTCCCCAGACAATGAGAAAAAACAACGTCAGGATTGTCAGATTTATTTGTATTTCCTATTTGATGGGACATGATGAATTTCAATGTAATTTAACTATAAAATAAATAAGGATGTTTGTCCACAGATGAAAAATGATTAAATATTCAGATAAAATAGACAAAAGAGACATGTCAATTCTGCTCATAATTATTTTTAAAACTTTCAAATATCATCCTATATCAATACCTGTTTAAACAAAACCTGGTTAAACGTCAAACTTGTCCTAAACTTTTATAGCTTTTATGGAATTAATGACTTTTTGTCATTAATGCCCAACACATGGGAAGAATGATTTGAACCCTATTTCGCAAAGAAAAACCTCAAAAACGTATTCAGTATTAAAAGGTTTATTTTCTTTTTAAAAAAGTGCTCTTTGCAATATTTTCAAATATAAAATAAATAGCCCCGGCTCCAAAAAAAAAAAAAAGAAGAAGAAGAAAAAGAAAAAAGAAAAAAGACAGAGAGTGAGACAGAGAAGAGAAAGAGGAAAAGGAAGAAGAAGAAGAGCAAAAGTAAATAATGGGACAGATAACTTTCTTTTAAAGAAAATGTTCCCATATAAGAATAGCATAAGAGCTATTTTAACAAAAAATGAATTGCACAAAAGTAAATGCACAAACAACCATAGAATAACTTTCTTGAAAGCAAATAAATAAGGGAATGGTTTCAGATAGCATCTCCGGCAGAGATATCAAAAGATCACCACCCCCCCCCCCCCCATCCTATTGAAACTAAAGTATTTTGCTGAGGTAAACGATCCTCTTCCGTAACGAGAGGAATGGATGCCGAAGAGGTGACGGAAGAAAGGCCGCCAGAATTTGTATTACCTAAAAGGCTTATAATCGGATTTTCACTTTGATGGACAATTAACCCAGCGTCAAATGCAATTGCCATATTTTGAAGCAAGTTACTTTTAGTAATTTTCTCCGGAAAATAAGAAGAAACGACGTCAGATTGTCAGATTACTTGAATTTCCTACTTAATGAGACATGATGAATTTCGATATAATTTAACTTAAAAAATAAATAATGATTCTTGTACACAGATGAAAAATGGTTGAATATTTAAATAAAATAAACAAAATTAGCATAACAATTCTGCTCACAATTATTTTTTAAACTTCCAAATACTATCCTATATAAGTAAAATTCCCGTGTATTTCTAACCGATTCTTCGCCTCGTGACCCAACCTGTTGTGATTGCTTATTGTTGATTCAACTGGAAAATCGGATGGAGAGTTTGAGTTCACAGGAGAAGGGGGTTTTTTATGCTGTACAAATCTAAAATATCTGTTTGACTTTCTTGGGCTAACCATGTGGACTGGTATATGATTTTTTTTATTTTTGGAATTTTGGAGTAGATGAACACTTTGACTTCAGCCCAGACGTGAAGATTGAAAATTTTCATTATTATCTTCATTGTTTCAAGAACTTTCTTGATGGAGAGTATCAGATGTAGAACAATCCGAAGCATGTTCAGAATTTTTGTTATTTAGATCAGTACTTGAATTTGAGTTGTCAGATTGTGGAATAATTTTTAACCTAGGAGAGACGTCAAGATTTCCTTAACTAATATTGTTTTCAGTATTCAGATCAATGGAATTATAGTCACTTTGAAGATTATCTTGAATTTCATAATTATTTGAAATCAATGAAGTGCACAAGGGGTCAATAACTTAAGCATTTGGAGAGTGGATTTCTATTTTAGAAGAATTCGAATTGTTCGTTGTTTATAATCTGGAATAGAATTAGCAGATGCCTCGACAGTTAAATTTCCAGGGACGGTTTTCGTATTTAATACTGGATCAAAGAGAGTCAATGCTTTATTTCTGCGACAAATTAATTGCATCCTTGGTGAACGATCGATAATCTGTAGCTAATTCGGAAATTTTACTGTAAGGTGAATTAGCTGTTATTGAAAGAATCGGAACTCCATGGATCGTCCAGTTCGATGATGAAACTATACTGCGCATAGTTTACTATACTGCAAAACTAAACTACTGCGCATGCCTTTTCTTGCTGTAGTAGCGCCCCCTTCTGGAGAAACAGAAAGAGCGCAGTAGAACTTGGAATGTCAGCAGCTAAGAATGTTGTCTGTCATAAAAGAAAACAAAATATGTTGTCAAAATGGCCGTGAATCTTACCGGTCATAAATATTAGAAATATGATTAATCGTTTATGTTTATTTAATGTATTGTGATGTGCCTGTCCCTGTCTACTTTATGTCATCAATTAAAATTGTGTTCGTCATTTGAACGGCCTGTATTCAATTAGAACACTCCCACGTTCAACAGAATCTTTACACTCCTTATTTTGGAGTTTGAAGAACTTGCTAAACTACTCTGTATAAAGCCGATGGAAATAATATTCTCCAAGCAACCCTCTATTCCGGATGCAGGCTATGATTTCTGTGAAAAACCATCTACTTGAAGTATCGGTTTCAAGAGACCCTCTTCCGTAACACTTCAGAAGGGAATGATACAGGAAAGGTGACGGTAGAAGTTCCGAAGGAAATAGGCTATGATTTCTATGAAAAACCATCGACTTGAAATACCGATTTCAAAAGACCCTCTACCGTACATTCAAAGGGCAGATATGCCGGGTGAGTGACGGTAGCAGCGCCGTCAGAGACTAAACTCTTCAAAAGACACATATTCAAACTTCAGGATTTTGCTGAGGCAAACGACTCTCTACCGTAACGAGAGGAGCAGATGCCGAATAGGTAACGGAAGATCGGCCGCCAGCAGCGTTTGCATTATGTAAAGAGGACTTCTATTATGATTTGTGGTTTGATGGACAACTAATTCAGCGTCTAATGCAATTGCCATCGTTTGAAGCAAGTTACTTTTAATAATTTTTCCTTGAGAATGAGAAGAAACAACGTCAGGATTATCAGATTTACTTGAATTTCCTATTTGATGAGACATGATGAATTTCAATGTAGTTTAACTTTAAAATAAATAATGATGTTTGTGCACAGATGAAAAATGGTTGAATATTCAGATGACAGAGACAAAAGACACATAACAATTCTGCTCACAATTATTTTAAAGACTTTCAAATACCATCCTATATCAATATCTGCTTAAACAAATAGTACTTGTCCTAAATATTCATTCATTAATGCCCAAAGAATGTTCAGTTCTATTTCGCAAAGCAAACGCTCAAAAATGCATGTGGTATTAAAAGGTTTCTTTTATTTAAAAAATGCTCTTTGCTATATTTTCAAATATACAATGTTTAACTCCTGCTCCAAAAAAAAAAAAAAAAAAGAAAAAGAAAAAAAGAAAAAAGAAAAAAAAAAATATTCCCATAAAAATAACATAAGAGCTATTTTAACAAAAATGAATTGATAGTAAATTCACAAATAGCCATAGAGTGAATTTGTTAAAAGAAATAAATAAAGAAAAATGTTTTCAATTTCTTGATTTATTTATTTATTTTATGCTTGTTCCATAAAATTGTGTAACCGATTTTCTTTGTGCATCTCTTTAGAATAAACGACATTTAATTTACCACTAATATACGAGGTTGTTAATAACATTATACTTTATTTCAAGATTAATATATCAGATAAGCTTTCCTTCAAAAACTTTATTAAAATGTAGTGCAAGATTATATTCAGGAAATGTGAGTTCGAAAATTTTTATTACAAAATTTTTTAATGTTCTAAAAATGTCTATTTTTTATTCGTTAATTATTAGCAATAAAATATAAATATTTCTTGTGTTTTGTTAGATTTTTTGTTCGTCAAAACCTGACATCCGGAAAAAATGATTTGAGCCTTACTCAAATCTCCTCCATAAAGGAAAGACACAAAAAAGCATTCTATATCAAAAAGTTTCTTTTAATAAGAAACCATTTTCGCAGCATTTCAAATGCATATCTTTATTGCTAAAAGAAAAAGAAATAGAAAAGAAAGGAAAAAAAAGAAAAGCGACACACTTTTCAGTTTTAAAAAAAAAAAGTGAGAGAGAGGAGACAGATCTGCTTTATCCGAAATGAATTGCGGTTAAATATACAAAGAACCATTTAGTGACTTTATTGAAAGGAAATAAATAAAGGAATGTTTGCAGCTTCTGGATATGTATATATATATTTGTGCCGCTGTGGTATAAATTGATGAAACTGATTAAGTGAATATTCTTTGCGCATCATAATTTTGTGTATAGTAAAAGGAGTATGGGAAGTACATATAAATTTTGTGTAGAGTACATATCAAGTATCCTTAGTTCAGAAACTTCACACAAAATATATGTTTTAATGCATAAGTAAACTTAATATCTAAATTAATAAAAGAAAGTTTCGCTCTGTGTGTCTGTCTGCGATGGCTAGCAAAATGTACCGCGCCTACAAGTCTGAAATTTTAGGTGAAGATAGTCCAAGGCAAGTCCTGATGCACCTGAGACTCAGATTTTTAATTTTTTAAGACCCGGGACCCCTGGGCGATTTTCCCCCGAAGGCTATTATGTAACAGAATTCTTTTGTGTGACTCTGTAAATGAATAATAGGTGCTTTGCACCCCATATTCTACAGAAAGCATGTTTTAGTGAATTTCATAAGTGCATATCAATTTTAGTATGTTGGAAATGGTGTATCATCGTCAAAATGCATTTGAAACGTTTTCTTTTTCATTGGCCGTTCTTTGACTGCCCTTGTAAACAAACTGTAAATGTTACACACTTTATTTTCAATAGCGATCGTGCTATAGTAAACGTAAATAACCTATGCAAATTACAGGGAAATCCGAATATATTTACGAGAGTTAAAGCACGGACAGACAAGTCGAAGTCCTAAACACTTTTCAACTATGTTGGAAAGTATTATAATAACTAAGTTACGTTCCAAATTAAATGTAAAATTATTATACATTTGCCATCTTTTCAACTTGCACTATCTCATATTTCTGTTTTTATTATACTCAAATATCTTTTCTTTTAAATTTTGTATAATCCGACATAATTATATTCATTCCGCATTTATGTATTTTCATTATATTGTAAAAATATTTTAACTAAATATTCAAATGTAATATCTTGGAACACATGATTATAAAAAGTATAAGGAGTTTTTTGACGCAAGAAGGTGAAGGCAGATTTTTGCTCAGGATTTTAAAAATTTACTTTATTACACCAATTTTTGCTGCAACGATGAAAAGAAAAAAATATTTTACGGTATATTATGCTGTTAAAGTACAATCGGCCAAGGGAAAAATAGAGAACACCTCATACATGTTAATTTCCAATTTGTTACGGAAAAAAAAACAGAAATAGCATTTCGGATCGAAATTATGTCTTTAAACTTACATTTCTGTATGTATGTGGCAGTCAAATCTTGTGATTCATTTTTTACCCACTTCCTGTTGACGCATAGCTTTGAAATTTGGTATATATATGTATTCCTGAGGACATGAATTAGACATTTTTTTAAATTCTATCCCTGAGGGGGGCAACGTCGGTCCAAAACTTACATTTTCCCCATAGAAATAACGGTACGATTGTTTAATTGAAAAAATAGTTACATTGTTACAACATTCATCCATTTTCATCACATTGTTGCCCGCATCATTATGACGTCAGCATTGAGCGACGCACACATTTGTGCTTTATAATATAAGTGGACTTTTTTGTAAATTTCAATGAAAGTATGTTTTTTTTTTTTTTTTTTTTTTTTTTTTTAAACTTACATTTTACTATTCATTTTATGTTAAAAAATAAGCTTAGACAGGATCGAAACTAAGGGGACAGAGAGGACATGTGCCCGGGCGCGAGAACGGAAGGTAGAGAGGGCGTCAAATAAAGATTTAATTTGTCGTTTGATGCCAAAAAAAAAATGAAATTTGAATACAAATGTTTTGCAGCTGGAAAATCTAAAAGAAAAACTGAGCCAGTGCATAAAAATTGACAAATAGATAAAAAGATTGGTGAGGTCGGACGTCTGCCTTGGACACTAAACACTTAAGGGGTGGAAAATTCATAAAATAAAATACTTAGTAAAAACTAAATAGTATTTTTTTGGTTTGTTTTCGTTCTAAGACGCTATTATAATTTTGAAAATTAGCTTTGGGTTCAGGAAAGCATCTATATAGACTTATCAGTCTATTAATAGAAAGAGCGGTATAAGTGATAGTCCCATGAAACTGGCTGTAGATGGCACACAAAGATATTTTATGGTATTGGAATTCATTGTTATACTTACAGAAAATCCTGGTTTTTCAATTCTTAAGACAGTGCGACTCATATCATTATATGATTTTCAACGCCTGCTAAATTGTAATGTAATACAACAACTAAAGTAAAATATCTGAAAATGAAATTCCCCTATAACGGAATCCTGTCTTAAATAAAAAAAATTACATTGTCCCAACAGGAAGAATATCAACAATTATACATGCTAAGACAGAAGTCCGTATAAAGCGGACTATTTTCCTGTTCCTTGCGATTCCGGTTCCTCAGGTTTTATTGAATAAATATTTTACAAAGCTCATAACACAGTTCAATATTACGCATTTTCTGATTGCATATTTTTAAATTAAAAATAAGTCGGCTATTAGAAACTTATTAGAATTTTCTTTGTAAATTTACTTTACGGAAGAGGGAGGGGGGGGGCGCCAAAATCCATGTTTGTCCAAAGTGAAAAAAAAAGCTAGTTTCGGCCCTGAGCTTAGGGGTACTGAAATTGTACCAAACTCTGAAATTTCCAATACCAACACCCAATTTCACAACATATTTGGTTTTTTTGGTAAATTTTACCGTAGGATATTAAACGGAAAATCATTCGGTGAAATAGTTTGGAAATTTAAAGTTTGGAACTATTAATGTTAAATTCATTTACAATCGTAGCAAAACAGATTGCAATGCGGGTAGTTTTTCACGCATACATCGAAAACCACGTGACAGAGTTAGCTGTAAATTTGGTTTCGCATTTTTGCAGCTGCGTGAGCCAAAATCCATGTTTGCACAAAATGAAAAAAAAAAAGCTAGTTTCGGCCCTGAGCCTAGGGGTCGTCTTTATGCTTAAATTGTACCAAACTCTGAAATTTCCAATACCAACACCCAATTTTCACAACATATTTGGCTTTTTTGGTAAATTTTACCGTAGAATATTAAACGGAAAATCATTCGGTCAAATAGTTTAGAAATTTAAAATTTGGAACTCTTAATGTTAAATTCATTAATAATCGTAGCAAAACAGATTGCAATGCGAGTAGTTTTTTACGCATACGTCGAAAACTACATGACAGAGTTAGCTGTAAATTTGGTTTCGCATTTTTGCAGCTTCTTGAGATCGATTTCTGTTTTTTAAAAAAAGTTCATATATTACAATTAATATTTTTTTTTTCGAAATAAATTTTCGAAAAAAATATGAATGTGATTATAAAATTATGAATATAAATTTTTTTAAATCAGAAATTGATTTCTAGAAGCTTTAAATATGCAAATCTAAAATTGTAAATTATAATAAGTATAGATATCTAAAATTAAAGGTTTTTCAAAGATTGCAAATTAATTTAACATAAAGAGTTCCAAAATTTAAACCTTCACAATTCCTAAATTACTTGACCGAATAACTTCCTGTTTGTATCCATGGGAAATATTTTACCGAAAACGCTAAGTATTATGTCAAAATTATGTGCTCGTTTAGAAAATTTCAGAGATTATTACGATTGGCTATCCCCCCCGCCCCCCCCCCCCTTTTTTTTCTTTTTACTGGGACGTTTTGGTGATTAAAATGTATGAGTTGTTCTCTCTTTTTAGGGTTTCGTTCATCTCAGGAAAACCTATTACTCCCGCTTCGTTATCTGTCACAGAGCCGGTTCTCAGAAACTATGTAACTTACAGTCATGAAATTTTGCGTAGTTATAGCTAAATACCTATTATGAAGCTCAAAATCATAAAATTTAAAAAAATCGTATTATTTTAATATATAACGATAAAAAAACAAAAATCTAACAGCCTTTTCCTATGAAATTTAAAGATTTTTCGTTATAGCAGTTACCAACAATTAAAAATCCACAATAAAATTCTTTGTACAATAATTAATTTTCTATTGAAATATTTCCACGTGAAAAAGGAAAATGAAATAAAAAGTTTCACCAATTGAAAAAAAAATTAATGTGACGTCATATTGATAATAAAACGGAAAATTTCAAACATTTCTGAATAATACAAGGAGTATGAGTATGTAAAAAAAAAAAAAAAAAAAAAAAAGAAAGAAAGCAGCTTAATATGACGTCATTAGAGAATTAAAAAGAAAATTACTCTGACGTCTAACATTTTGAAGGTCTCTATACAACATGTTTAATTTTGAAATGTTTTTTTTTTTTTTTTCAATATCGCATTTAGTCCACATAACAGATATTATGACAGAGTATAATAGCGGGACCGGTTCAGATTTTCGAAAAAACGAGAAAAATAGACCGGTAAATTTTTACTTTATAAAAAACATGCCTTTTTTTTTTAATGAAATCTATTTAGATTTATTAAAGGAATGATAAAGTGTTTTGAAAGGCATATTAAACGAAACCCTTTGTGCGATCTTCGGTCACACTTACCCACTTGTTTTTCTTTTTTCCGACTGTCCCAAAAATGCGATCCCGATTTTCTCCGTACACAACGAAAACTACAATTATTTTTCCTGTTTATGCAATTTTCACAGAATGAATAGATGAAATATATGTTATGGAATTTAAAAGTATACTGGAAGATTCGATCCCGATATTCTCCATGCACAATGCAGTGCACAATGAAAACTGCAAAACGTTTTCTGTTTATGTATTTTTCAAAGAATGAATAGATGAAATTTATTATGAAATTTAAAAGTATACTTGAAAAATGCGATCCTGATTTTCTCCATGCACAATGTAGTGCACAATGAAAACTACAACTATTTTTCCTGTTTATGCATTTTTCACAGAATGAATCGAGAAAACTTAATTATGGAATTTAAAAGTGTACTTGAAAATGCGATCCCGATATTCTCTATGCACAATGCAGCGCACAATGAAAACTACAAAACGTTTACCTGTTTATGCATTTTTCAAAGAATGAATAGATGAAATTTATTATGCAACTTAAAAGTATACTTGAAAAAATGCAATCCTGATTTTCTCCATGCACAATGCAGTGCACAATGAAAGCTGCTGCTCTTTTTCCTGTTTATGCATTTTTCCCAGAATGAATCGAGAAAACTTAATTATGGAATTTAAAGTTGTATTTGAAAATGCAATCCCGATTTTCTCCATGCACAATGCAGTGCACAGTGAAAACTACAACTCTTTTTCCTCTTTATGCATTTTCACAAAATGAATAGATGAAATTTATTATGGAATTTAAATCCATGCTTGAAAATTGCTAACGATAGATTGAAAGGAAATAACATTTCTACTTGCAATTACACAAGATAGATTATATATAATATAATTATATATTTATATCGATTATTATATACTTATATGAATGTCATTATATAATTATATCGATATTGTTTAAAACAAATATTGAAAATCTCGTGAAAAGAATGCTTTGAGTAATATTTCGTAAAATAAAAATACAAAAAAAGAATTGTGTACTAAAAAAACATTTAATACACAATTCATTACAATTTAATACTTAATGCAAATTACTCTATTATTTATTTATTCAGTTTGCATAAAGCGAATAATTAGAATATATTATAAAATTTAAAAGTGTACTTAAAATTTCCTTAGCTATAGCAAAATAATGCATTGATTTTCCTACACTAATTTTATACAATTTCACTGAACATTTTACATTCATAATCTTTAGGTGCTTCATTGTTCTAAAAACGTACAAAAACACGACGCCTAGAAAGAATGCATTAAACCTTATTCGGTAATGACAAAACAAACGAACAACAACAACAACAAAAAAAATCATTGTACATTAAATGGTTTCCTTTACTAAAGAAAACTGTTCTGCAACATTCCAAATTCATATCTTCACTGATGCAAAAAAAAAAAAAAGGGGGGGGGATCTAAATGTAATATGACAAATAATATTCAGTGAAAAAAATTGCTTCTAGCAACAAAAGCTGTTTTATCGGAAATGAATTGCGGTTAAATACACAAAGGAAATTAAGGAATGTTTTCAATTTCTTTAATTTTCTTTTCTTTCTTTCTTTACTTTCTTTTTTTATTGTGTGTGTGTGTGTTTTTTGACTCCGTGGCATGAAATGATGAAATTGATGTATTTTTAGTGAATTTTATTTTTGTTTATGATAAATAACCGTTAAAGTAATTTAGAAGGTGTGTATTATTAACAGTTACTTATTGCAAAATCAATAATATTTTATCTATTCTTGGCGAAAAATTATTGCAACATTTATGTAAATAATAAGAGTTCTGGAAATTTTATTAAAGAGTAGAAACCGCTTATAAGGAAGCTTAACGGGCTTGAAAATATTCATTATACACGGTCTTCATAGTGCTAAAAGGATATAATTTCCATAATTATTTTATTCGATTTTTTTCTTAGCTATATTTTAAATTGAGGGGGTCGGGCAAGAAAGTGCCAAGCCACATTTTTGGCGAAATAAGTCTAACACCATAAGTCTAACACTGTTGCTTAATATTGTAAATTATAATATCTTACACATCTTTTGTTTCTAATGTCACTTGGTGACAGCATATATCCCAAGGTTCGTTTGTTTTTGCCCCAGACGTTTATGCCCTCAATTTGCAATGAACGTAATTGTAATATCATTAAAGTAATGCCATATTGTTACTCAGAATATCTCAAATGTTACTAAGACATTGGCGAAAAAGCTTCATGTTATATGTCTTGATTTGAGTTATATGTCATGTTATATGTCTTGATATGTATTTGATCAAATTTTTAAATTGAATCTCAGAAGTTCAAAAATGTGACTTAGCACTCTCTTGCCCCGACCCCATCAATTATAATATTTGATATTAGTTAAATTAAAACATGTATTGTATACATGCGTTACATGTATAACCTGTTTCCCGTTATAAGAGAAGCGCCAAACTTTACTTTTAGTGGATCACAACAATGGCGTAATCATATGTGAAGCAGATGACATTTGTGGTTTCACCAATGTAATTATCTTCGTGTTAAACCACATTTGCTAACATTAGCCAAATGTCTGTGGACCAGAATACGGAACTTTTCGAAATTCACCCCCCCCCTCCCCCCCCTTCCTGTTTGAAGGATTTACAGACGAAAATTTTGTGTTTTAAGATTTTTTCGAGTTAATTATGTTATAAAACCTACTTATTTGTCTAATTTCATCATCCTACAACTATTAGAAGTACTTTAGAACTATGATGATCACCAGTTAGTGAGTGACGAAAAAACTCTTTCTCGGATTCGCGTATTTTTAAAACTATTAAATGCAGAGAAACGTGAGATAGAGGGACCAAGTTCAGTTTGTTTATACTAATGTGTGAAAAAACGGAAAACTCTGTAGCTCTCTCCAAAACGAAGTTATGAGGATGAGGAGGTGAAAAGTATGTCGAAACGATTAGGGAAAAGGTAGTAAGGCCTCACGAACATGAAGGATAGGGTATCTTGTGTACGATCGATATCTAAAAGAGAAGTTTTTATTTTTTATAAGTCGAATTATTTAAGTTGATTCTCAAATTCCCTGCTCAACAACGCGAAACTTTCTGACACATTTTCTGACTCATTTTTAAACGTACAGGCGTAAAATTGGCATGTCTGGCTATTGAAGCGATTTGGACACGTTTTCCATTTTTTGATAAACAATTTATTTATCGATTTAAAAGCTACGAGCAGGGAAGACCGAGTTATGCTCGGTCAAAATTAAATTTGAGTTCAAATATCATGACCCATGACCAAAATGACCCACTACTCAAATTTTCTCGAACATGTGACTTAGCCCAACAGTCTTCTCGTGCCCGAAAACCATAGGATGCAAAATTTAGTGTAAATGGTCTGAGCCGTTTTTAAGATAAAATAGCTTGACCCATAATGACCCATGACCAAAATGACCTACTAATCGAAATTTCTCGAACATGTGACTTAGCGTAATAGTCCTCTCGTTCCCTAAACCTGTAGGATGCTAAATTTATTTCAAATCTTCTGAACGGCTTTTAAGATAAAATAGGTTGACCCATAATGACCCATGACCAAAATGACCCACTAATTGAATTTTCTCAAACATGTGACTTAGCCCAACAGTCTTCTCGTGCCCGAAAACCATAGGATGCAAAATTTAGTGTAAATGGTCTGAGCCGTTTTTAAGATAAAATAGCTTGACCCATAATGGCCCATGACCAAAATGACCCACTAATTGAATTTTCTCGAACATGCAGTCTTCCCGTGCCCGAAAACCATAAGATGCAAAATTTAGTGTAAATAGTCTGAGCCGTTTTTAAGATAAAATAGCTTGACCCATAATGACCCATTACCAAAATGACCCACTAATTGAATTTTCTCGAACATGTGACCTAGCCCAACAGTCTTCTCGTGATTAGCTTGACCCACAGTGACCCAGAAATGACCCCCTAATAGAATTTTCTCGGACATGTGACCTAGCCCAATGATTTTCTCGTGCCCGAAACTCGTAGGATACAAAGTTTATTCAAAATCGTTAGAGCCGTTTTCTAGATAAAATTAATTTGACCCGCGTTGACCCAAAAATGACCCACTAATCGAAAGTTCTGGAACATGTGACCCAGCCCAATAGTCTTCTCGTGCCCGAAAATGGACAGATACAAAATTTCGTCAAAATCGTTTGAACCCCTTTTTAGATACAATTAGCTTGACCATGACCCAAAATGACCCACTAATTGAATTTTCTCGAACATGTGACCTAGCCCAATGGTTTTCTGCTGCCCCAAAACGGTAGGATACAAAATTTCGTCAAAATCGTTAGAGCCGTTTTTAAGATAAAATTTGCATATATATATATATATATATAACCACACACAAGATTTGCTCGTATTAGAATATATGATTATTGTCACGTGACAGCAAGTTTTTCTCCTTTATCTGGAAGCCGCGTCAGAAATTCATTTTAAATCGCGGACTTTGACAGTATTTTCTGAAAGATCTTCTGCCTTTACCAAAAAATTCGAAAACGTCTTTCGATTGCATAGTTTCCAAGTAAGAACACCTGCAAATTTCATGCGTTTCTGAACAAAAATGAATTAAAAAATGTGTCAGAAAGTGGCTCTTTTGGATTCGAGAACAACTTTAATACGACCACTTGGAGTAATAAGAAACAAACTGGTAAAAAAGAGATTTTGGTTTTGGGGTTTTTTTGAAGGGGGGGGGGCGTAAAACAAGGGTTTTGCAAAAAATACATTTCATTCCAAGATTTTATTGAAGCCTTAATTTTTTTTAACCAATTTTTGGTGCTTTTTTTTTTTTCTTAACAGATTTTCAGGCCTTTTCTGTTTCTTATTACCCTTTGTATGTTAATAAGAGACTGATATTCTAATATTTATGTAGAAACTATTGAATTGTGGCTAACCCCACAGAAATTTAAATAATTATTTAACACAGTTTGTCAGACTTTTTTTTAAATGTTTTTCTATTACGGAAGGCTAAAAAATAGATTTGTTGAATTATAGAACAATTTCTTTACTTCTCATACAATTTAATATACAGCTAAACGGGGATTTGGGATTAATAATAATTATATGATTAATAACATGATTTAGTATTTTGTTCTTCACAAACTGACATATGAGTTAATGACCTAAAATTTTAAGTCATTTTTACGCTATAAAATTTTTATTGTGAAAAGTTTTGAATTATTATGAGTAGGTCAAATTGAAGTATTTTTTCAAAAAGAAAAAAGTATATATAAATATCATGATAATATATGATTGGATAGGTAATAATAAGTTAAAGGTAGAAACAATATTTTAACAGTACTGTTATTTTTTATATATATATACCACCTTTCCCTAATACGATTTTTCAAAAAGTGTTTCCATTAGTCGAAACATAAAAAGAGAGAAATATCGATTGCGAACTAACATAAAACGTTGTAAAAACGATTGCTGATGGATAAAAAAAGGGAACATTTATTCTCCATGTAGTTTTTATTTTATTTTTCTGGCTCTTACCCTTTTTTTCATGATTTATAGCTAAAACATTTCATGGGCAACAAGAAACTAACGGTCTTATCGATGTATTAAATTTCAAAAGATATTTATTTTCCACTCTTTGTTAAAATAACACAAATAAATGTTCACCTGAAATAAATAATCCCAATAATGTAATACGGGAAACATTTTTGGAACTTTCATGATTTTCTTATTCTCAATTTTTCTTTTAATTTTAGACTACTATTATTATAGAAAGTTTAGAATTTTTTTATTCAGCATATTGACTGCCTAAGGGGGACCAGATCACCAAAATCAAAAGATCAGGTGTAGACCCGAAAGTCCTTCTCCCTCGAATGATCCCTGACACGCAGGGGCTCATTGTACCCTCATTGCCAAGGTTCATACAGTGCTTATATACAGGGTTCATACATAATAGGCTTAACTTGCGCGCCTGCACAGATAAGCTCTTTAAGTGTGTTTTACCTCTATAACGGTGCAATCCGTCCGAAAAATACAAATGTTAACACTTTGAAAATAATTCTTTTTGAAACTTTTTTCGTGTCCTTTCTCCCCGTATTTCGTGGTTTGCATCAGCTAAACTATTCGAAAAACGCAAAAACTAAAAATATCAGGCTATATCTACGTACTTTTAACTTTCTAACGGTACAACCAGTTTAAAAAAATACGGGTATTACAGGCATGAAATAGTTTCTCCAAAAGGAGAAAATCCACCTTTTTAAAAAAGATTTTTAATATTCTTTGGATTGATGCAAAATAAATAAATAAATAAATAAATAAATAAATATTTCGTGCATTAACATGCAGCACGAATGAGGAATGGGGGGGGGGGTGTCTGTTATTTATTGTTATTTATTTTTTTTTACTGTACGATAGATGATAAACAGAATTCCCAATTAGACTGCATTGTACGTATTTCTCGGAAGGGATTGGCTCTCATAGGAGTGGAATACATAAAGTAGATTTAACAACCTTTTTTTCTCCAAAAAATAAAGTATGGGTAACTAATGAAGATTTTTCCATAACCCTGATTCAACTAAAAATATAAATTTATTATTTTATGAGAAAGTTAACAGCGTGTAATTTTTATTTGAAATGAATAGTATAATTCTGAATTTAGTCAACAGCAGATTCCTCTCCTAAATAAAACAATAGTGTAATAATAGTTTCTCTCCATGATCGAATGCTTTTACCATGACACGACATTTTTCAGGCTATTAAAAGCAATAAACAACTCTGACGCTTAAATATTTAGTAAAACAATTGCTAATCAATCGAAACGTACAGCACTTATCTACATATACTACTTTTCAAAAGATAAATTATTTGTGTATGTGTGTCTGTGTCAGTGTCTGACAACGATGGCTGGGGAAATCTACCGCACGTAAAGGTCTGAAAATTTGGGTGAAGGTAGTCCAAGCCAGGTCCTGATACACCTGAGGCTCAGATTTTTCATTTTTTGTTAATTAACCCAGATATTACATTAAAATGACAACGAACACTCATAAAAAATCCATTATTTTTATCAAAATGGCGCGCGACACAAGTTCCAGAAGATCGTTAGCAGTGAAGATCCAATGGCTGCTAACGGTTCTTTTTCTTCCATGTCTTTTGACGTCTCCGTCTGCTAAGCCGTTCGAAATGCGGAAAAACTACAATTACACGCTTATATGTCGTACTTTTTACTTTCGAACCGCGCAATCCGTTTAAAAAATACGAATTTTAATCCTTGCAATAAAAAAAAAAAAATGAAAGTTCGAATTCGTATCCATCCCCTTTTTATTTTCCAAGCCCGCACTGGTCTCACTTTTATAGATACGGAACAACGAAAAATACTCACTTAATCCGGATACTTTCTTCTCTGCGACGGTTTAACCCAGAGTTGCCAAGTCTCCGGATTTTTGAACACCAGTATTTTTTTAGAGAAAATGTTGTTCTTTTAAATCGCAAAATGCTCCAATTAAATAAAACAACATTTTCTGTACTAAATTACCGGTATCCAAAAAGCCGGAGACTTGGCAAGTCTGGTTTAACCCATTCAGGACCATGGGTGCATATATGCACCCTCAAAAAGAGCATACAGAATTTGTTTTAGACACCAGTAAAAAATAAAAGTAATATTTGCTTTCTCTAATTAAAGCATTTTTGTGATAGTTTAAATAAAGGTAGTTTTTTTGTAAAAAGTAGTGCCAACCGAATAAAATTTGTGTAAAAGACACCGGTCCCGAAGGGGATAATACGTTTCGAAGAATACGAATATTTATCCTTTCAAAAAAATTCGTGATTAGAAGTCACTTTGCGACTCCTTGAGATACTCTTATTTCTAGGCTAACATTAACTAAATATCGGTATGTTAACACTATTTTTATTTTTATTTTATTTTATTTTTTTGCGTATTTTTCGGACACTTAATTTATATTGCATATAAAAATCTCGAAACATTTGGATGATTAGAAGTATTTAAAAAAATAAAATAAAATCTGCTCAATATTAGATCAGAACCTGAATACGCGGGTGGCTTTTGTACATGCTTTGACAACTAACTATCAATATTTTTGCACGCAAATTATATGCAGGTTTCAGAAACATTATATTTATAACTCATGAAAATTTTTAAGAGTTTAGACAATAAGAACTATTTTGCTTTAATATTAAATTGCCCAATGTGAAAAGAAAAAGTGAGAGGAAAACACAGCCTTTCTACTACTAAATATCAATATTTTTCACGAAAATTGTACTCATGTTTTGTAAATATTATATTTATAACTCAAAAAAATTTTAAGGAGCTTGAACAATACAAACTATATTTTGTTCTTAATAGTAATTGATCCACTCTTCAATATTATTTCACGAATTTTTTACATAGGCTTCGGAAACATTGTATTTATAATTCATAAAAATTTCAAACAGTTTGAACAATAAGATTTAATTATCCTAAAATATTAAATGACTCGATATAAAAAAACAAGTGAGAAGAGAACACACTGGTATACGCTGCCAAAGGCAGTGGGGGTGCCCAGCATTAGGTTCGTTTGGAAAGATTTCCGTTAACACTGATTTTAGGTATATTTGAGGTTATTATCACAGGCGAGGACAACGCCGGGCGGATCAGCTAGTTTCGAATAAAATACTTTATTTTCTTACCTTTTTATATACTTTATGTCTAAACAATTTCATTAGATAATGACGAACTAATTACCTTATCGATGTCTTAAATATCAAAGTTATTTGTTTTTCATTATACTAGGAAATATAGTAAATATTTTGTTTCACATAAATAAATAATATAACACTGTCTCAAAAATAAATACTTTAAGAAACTTTCATAACATTCTTATTCGGAAAAATCACTTTAATTTCAGGCAATTGCTATTATTAGAAAGTTTATCGTCCTTAATTCAGTCTCTTGTAACAGTTTGTTTTCTGTAATTCCGAGAACACCGCCTGGATGTAACAAACTTTATCTTCAATTAAATAAAGTTTTAACTTAAAAGGAGGTAAAGGAGATTATTGATTTTCAGAGAATTTAGTAACAAAGACAACAAGAAAATAACCCTCTCGAATTTCCTTTCGGAAGAATACTCCAGAAAATAAATTCTTTTGTTTCACTTTATTATATTGTTGAGTTCAATGTTTTATCTGAGTTTGAGAAAGCCATTATTAATGATAACATAAATAATATTTAAATGACAAAATTCGCTTTGATAAATTATCTCGTTAATGATAATAAACAAATCATAAAATAATCAATGAACCCTTGCGAGTCTTTCGCTTTTCAATCTGATATTATTTGCTGATAAGTATTTATTTTTATTATTATTAAATTTTAATTAATACCAATTTTTAATCAAACAACGTATTAAATGAAATGTGGGTGTTGTACGTCAAAAGCTTTTTCTTTAATGCCTCATCCATTGACGAATGCAGTATCGAGACGATCGCTCATACCATATAACCATTTACAGAATTTTTAAGGGCACGGATACGATATTTAGACACTCCGACCCCTGAATACTAGGCCTGCGCGCTGGCACAAAAATGGCGCCTATAGTTGGGGGATTTTTTTTCTGAGTTTGCACGATTGTCGGTCCTCTTAATTTCCAAATCAGTATTTTATAAAAGTTTTCTTTGACTTATTTAATCACAGAAAACTTAAGAAGGACAAAACTTTTAGAAAATACTGGTGTAGAAATTCAGGGGACCGTACAAACTCTTAAAAAAAATCCACCTACGACCGCCGTCATTTTTGTGTTAGCGCGTTGGTCTAGTATTAAGTGGGCGATGTTTAGACAGGTAAATGACGGAGATATAGCACGATTTAAAAAAAAGTATGTGTTTGTGAACGTATACACGTGTATAAATTACTTTCATTTTAAAATAGATATATTTTAGTCTATGTATGATATAAAAATACTTGCTACGAGCATAAATTTATTAATTGCGAGAAATTTTTTATTAGATATTTATGAGTATAAAGTCAGTTAGGTAGACTTTTCTAAAAAAGTATTTTCCATAACATCTTTAAATATAGTATGCTAATTACAACGTGGTTTTTACAAATTACAACGTGGTATGGTTTAGTAACAAGTAGCATTTTTCATTTTTATCCCAAAGAATTGCATTTTTACTTAATTACCTAACTACCTAAGTATTTTAA
This sequence comes from Maratus michaelseni, assembly GCA_963931845.1. NCBI lineage: Eukaryota > Metazoa > Arthropoda > Arachnida > Araneae > Salticidae > Maratus > Maratus michaelseni. Next base: position 302,583,577 of record OZ007589.1, read on the forward strand.
AAATCATAGGAAGAATTAATACTGTATTGTATTTTTTTTTTCAAATCATTGTAGTTTCATTCATAATTTTAGATAGGCTTAAAGAAACAAACTAATTGTACAAGCATGAACTTGTCCAACTCCCTATACCTATAAGGGGTAACGCTGCTTACAACCACTCAGAAAATACTGATATAACCTAAAATAACATGTTTTCATGATGTCTTAAAGAATTTCAACAAATGCGATACAAATTTTGCTATACAATCCCTTTTCGATTAAAGTAAAAGAAAACTACAGATGTTTTAAGAATTTATTCCACAAGAACAATTTATATAATAATAAAGGCTGTTCTCAAATCCAAATAAGCTACTTTCTGACACATTTTTTAATTCATTTTAGTTCGGAAACGCATGAAATGGGTAGATGTTGTTATTCAGAAACTCTGTAATCGAAACACGTTTTCCAATTTTTTGGTAAAGGCAGAAAATCTTTTAGAAAACACTGTCAAAGTTGTCGTCTTGAACCGAATTCTCGATTCTTTAGCGCCAGAAAGGAGAAAAACGTGTTACCATGTGAAACGAATTGCTTATAAGTCCATAAGTAATTTGTTTATAAAAAAAATGGAAAACTCATTCCAATTCCAAATCTCTCCAATAGTCAGCCCAGCCAATTTCATGCCTTTGTGTTTAAAAATGAGTCGGAAATTATGTCAAAGTTTTGCGTTGTTCAGCAGATCATTTGAGAACCACCTTAATTCTTCCTAAAACAATTTTTTTAACTGTTTAAATAAAAAATTTTGCATTATATATATTTGTGTATATATATATATATATATATATATATATATATATAATAATTATATATATATAATAATTATATATATATATATATATATATATATATGTTTGTGTGTGTGCGCGCGTGCATTTGTTCAACTATAGATATATTTAAGTTCAATGATTGTTTCTTTCTGTATTTTCTTTGTTTGTTAAAATACACTTTTCATATGTTGTCATTTAGATTTTATTAAGGTATCATAAAGGCCTATTAGACTGCCGTTTAATGTAACCTTTTCTTGCTTACTTTGATTTTTGTATTTTATAAAAAGAAGAAAAAAAAAACATTGTCGAAGGAAAAATGTTCTATTTAGAAAATACATAGATAAGAAGTTATACACTTTTTCAAAAGCGAACATACTTTTATTTAAACAACGATTAATAACATACATAGCGTTTAATTTCCCGAGTAGAATTTAACATTTCGATTAGATATGGGCCCCTGTTGGTTTCAATAGTACGGCTTCTTATAATAAGAAGTTCTGCAACTTCTTAAGATCGTATGTGCAAAATTGTTTTATTACAAATTTATAATTTTCACACTATGTGGCGCTGTGCCGTCTCAAACTGTAAGAATTCTCAAATTAGATTTAAAAAATGAAAAAATACGCAATTTTTTAGTTATTTTTTAAAAAGTTAAGAAATTTAAATTAGTTTACGGTACTTGTTGTACATCTTATATTTATAAAAAAAATTCTCCACACTCTGACAAGTAAAACAGTAAAAATTCCATTTCCGTACGACCAAAATGGAGTCAGGGTAACTTTAAATTTTATGAAATTTCGAAGCTTTCCGGCACTAAATATGTTAAAGACGCTCTTTTAGTGCCGGAAAGCTGATTTTACATTCATTAGAAAATGTTCATCCTATTTCTTTCATTTTCTTTTATATTTATCCCTAATTAGTATGTCCCTTTGAATCTAAAGAGCCTTTCCTGGGAGCGTTTCTTTGAAACGCGCGCGCGCGCACACACACACAAAGTGCAATTAACATAAATTTAATTGATTGTTCAAAATGTCAGTTGTTCGATATGTAATATTAAGATTAAAAATTTGTATCGATATTTTAAAAAGTAATTGTAATTACCAGGGCTTGACAAAAATGCAAGTTTTTTTTTTTTTTTTTTTTTTTTTTTTTTTTTTTTTTTACCGGGCGACCAAGTTATTTAATGTGACGGGTTTTTTTTTCTTGGTACTTAAGAAATGAGCACAAACGAAATTTTTTGTCTCCCGCACCCCTACTCGTGCGCTTCTCTTCTCTCGTACTTTTAATGGAAGAACCAAGTCTAAGAGGCATTTACCATCTCATACACAGAAAACACCATTCTTTTTCGCTCTAGCCAGCTTGCATGTCACGTGATTTTTATGTGGGGGGTGGGGGGAGGATTTAATAAAACTAAGAAATAGTGTCAATCCAGCCTCTGTGTCATCTAAAATTGAGTACAATGCTAAAAAATGCTCAAGTTTTTCTGTAAGTTTCAAATCAGATTTTTGAATTCAGAATTAAAACTGAATATATATCACATTCCTTTTAAAGAATAATAACATATAAGTGATTATAAGTAATTCATTAAATCTAAAAAATCATTAAATCATTCAAGTAAATCTAAATGAAAAAAAATATATAATTAAAATTAAAGCTCTTCATAGTTTCATTAGAAAGCTTAGTTTATATTATCTTTTTAAGTTATGTACTATTCTAAATTATGTAACTAATAATTCTAAAACATGGTTATTATTTTTTTTTTCTCAATTACTTCATAAAAAACTTTTGTGCTTTTTGAAAATCAATGACAGGAGAAAGACGGGGGAGGAGGGGGGGATATTTTTTTTTTACTTGCGATTAGAATTTTTTGCTGGCTACCAGATTTTATCAAATTTGTGTAAATTTAAAAGAAACTTAATAACTTAAAAAGAAAAAAAAATGTATGTGTAAAAAAAAAACTTTTGTATCATTGTAAATTTTGAATAGGTTTGTAGAATTGTCCTTTGACAATTTCAATAATATATAATAAATATAATTAGTATCGTAGGGATTTTCTGATAATTTCAAAAACATTATTTCGTTGCAGTCAAATGATTCTTTTTTTCCCCTCGAAATTCTTTGGAAACAACTAATTTTATGGATGCATATTTTTAAAATAAGTATTAGAAATAAGTATAATGCGTAAAATATTTTTATAAAATATTTTTTTTTATAAATTAAAAATGTCATGTATTGAGTCTTTACTGAATTATTCATTGGCGGTCTGTTAAAAATGTTGATTTTTTTTTATTTCCTTCGTTCCATACGATTAACGATGCTGGCTATAAATACATCTAAAGAATACGTGATTTTTTTTTCTTTTTTGGTTCATCACTTCTGATTGAAAAGGAAGAAGAAATAAAAAAAGTCAATAAGAAAGGGAGAAAAAAAAAGATAATAATGCAGTAAAGCTTCAGGTCTCTGAATGCGAAAAGAATGTATCGAAAAAAGCCTAGAACGCTTATCAGACTTATCATTTTTTTCATCTGTCAGAAAACAAAAAAGTGAGAAAAGTAGACTTTTACTGCGTAATTTTCTATTTCATTCGGGCATAATCCATTACCAAGAAAAAGAAAGAAAAGAAAAGAAAAAAGAAAGAAAAGAAAAAAAAACTTAGAATCTTTTCCAGAATATAAAGTTATTTCTTCTGACGACAGATTAGTGTTTTTGTCTTCATTTGAGATTGATTTTCATTTTCTTTTTTTTTAGCTTTTAAACTAATGAACCTTTTCTGTAACAATTTTTTTAAACGCACATTTAGCTTATTGTACATATATTTTTAATATTCTTTGATAATAATGGCAATTGTTCTCTTATAGAGATTTATGACGTATCAATATTTTGGATATATTAACTACAAATTACAACTATTACTAAGTTGTTGTCGTAATAGTTTCTAACGTTTTATAAAAAATCATATTTTTTGTTGTAAAATTTCAATAGATTTTTGAAATTTTCATAAAGAAATTTTATTAGATATAGTATATGTCGCTTAATGTTATGACATCGGGACCACCTGATTTTGATAACAATATCCGATTGATAACAATAAGCGATTTAGAAAAATGCTTAATAACATTAAATATTACAAAGAAAAGTACAACTAATATTTGATGAAATAATATATATTTTTTTTAATGTAGAAAACATTTATTGAAAAAAATCTGCAATTTTTATTTGTTTATAATTCTTTCTTAAGAGCTTCATAATATAGTGTTCATACTCATATTGTTTATGAAAAACGTCCGAGCAATGTTATACTACCCCGTTGCAAAATTTTCAACGCGTTCCCGATTTCGCATTTGTAGGTGTTTTCAGTGTTGCCAAGAGGCCCTTTTTTATAAAATTTCAGATCGTTCGCTTCCCACCACTTTAATTCTCACATTATGTAATCTGTCATTAAGTAAGTCGAATATTTCTACTTCTAAAAAGTGGTGGAAACAAATAATAACAGTTTTAAAAAAAAAGTAAGCCACCAGCAACACTGGGTGTTTTTTTTTAATAAATTTGCTGTGGTCGTCTTCCTAATAAACATCATTTCTTTATGATTCTTTGCAATTATTTAGGAGTTGTTCAGTTTCTCTGAGCTTCGGAGGTACAGGAATATGTTTGTTGAACACCATCGAGGCCTCATCTAGAGCCAATGTACTATATTCTATCTATTTTGGAGGTCATGCTTTGAATAAACTTTATAACAGAACTTCTCTTTCAACTGCATACTTTTGAGAAACTGGTCTGATGAAAATTCATAACATTAAACGAAAAACTGAGCACACAAAACGATTAATGTTAGTGTAGTGTAAAATTGAATATAGGCCCGCCTAATTTCAATAACATTAAGCAATTAATAGCAATAATTTTATGAAAATATTCTGGGTGTCATTTGGCAGCTTGGATTTAAAATTTAGTGGTCGCATTTGCAAACGCAGGCCTTAAAACGTTTAAACTTTTGGTTTACATTTGACGACTGAGATACGTCATGCACTTACATTGTCCAAATGCAAGATGAATCTCAATAGTCATTCGAGTTAACACTAGAAGATCTGTCAGACTGGATGTCTTCAATATGTAGTCAGTTGGTCTCCTAGTGCCCACTTTTATATATGGGTGGGGACAGGGCTTAATTTCTAAGAAAAAAAGTTCCGGAGCCCTAATATTCCGTAGTATACTAACACCCGTAGCGTACCGTTCCTCTCCGTCGTCAATGCAGTTTGCATATTTATATTTCATACATTATTTTCAAAATTTAAAGTATTTTTATATTATTATTTTTTTTTTAAGCAAAATAAAAAAATTAAATAGATCTCTCTGCGTATACTTAACTATCAACTATTCTACTTAGTTATTATTACTTCCAAATATAAATCTTTGCCGAATCTTAATGTTAATTAATCGCATAACTCTGCAATTAAATAAGCTCAGGATTATGATTCGGAAGCTGCGTTTTCACGAAAAATGAATAGTTCTCAGCTATGCAGAATAGAAAAAGACTTTACTCTTTATTCTGATCAAAATAGCATTAAAATGATTTGATATGGAAAAAAATTAAAATTTTGAATTTAAGACAGATTGAACTCGAACCTGCCGAAACCCGAAGACTGATATAAAAACCGAGCCCGTTTCATCTCCATCTCTTACGTGAGCTACACTTTACGTCATTTATTAGTGTTTTGATACAAAAGAAGGCAAAAGATTGGAGATGGGAGGAAAAGGAAAGTGTAATTTAGGATTCGTTTTTCGGAAGCGTTATGCACCGGGCTCCGGAGTGCAGTGTTTCTGAGCTCCCGGTGGGCTCCGGCGCAAATTAAACCCTGGGTGGGGAACATGTAAAACCTATGGACCATTAGTAGGGCTGCAATAATAGAATATTTGTATACTCTGTTCGTACCACTATTTCAAAAGACTTTTTTTCTGGTACATTTCTTTTGAAATTGTCATGAATTTGACAAAGGTTAAGTTTTATATGAAAAGTGATACAAATATTATAAAATAAAAATAGTCTTCATTTGCAATAATTTCTTATAGAAGATAAATTCATTCTTAGTCAAAGTGTGAAGAAGCAGCAACTCTTTTCAACGCGTTGAGCTCTTCATGCTTATATAAACCCGTTCGCGCATTAAAGCATTTCTCATCGTGAAGTTTGGAGGAAATTAAAACACATGTAAACAGGAAGGGGATATCGTACAGAAGACGGACTCTTGCTGCACCTACAAGCACGAATGTGTTACCTTTCCGTAGGGAAGTGAGAAGGATGAATGTGCCATCTGGTAGAATAAAATTATGAAGCCTCCCAGTTATCCGAAAATTCCTAATATGGAACCCCGATTAACCGAAAATCCTTTGGTGCCATGCTTTTCGAATAACCGGGGTTTTACTTTATTTAGTTTCCGCTCAATCCATGCATACGTGTGTGGGCGTGTCTGACATTTTTAGAAATAAATTAGCTTTGTACTTAAATGTTTTCAAGACCAAACTTTTAAATTAGATATTTTTATGTTTACGCAACAATTATCAATCTTAACCCATTGATGATGGAGTCGAGACATATCCATCTCAATTATTTGTTTATTTGTATTCGTACCACTTTTTGAAAAGAAATCTCTATATACACTTATACTAGGCTGTTTTCAATAGAAATGCACCATAAATAAAACTTTTTGTAAGTGTAATATGGTACGAAAGAATATAAAAATAGTCTCCAGCCCTCGCCCGTAATTATAATCAAAAGGTTAGGATTGATTTTTCTAAATCATCATTTTAATAATATTTTTCTTTAAATCTATATTTTCCATTTCAGTTGTGACATTTATTCTCTTTTAGTTATGATGTTAATGCTTCAAAATATCGATGCCTCTATTTTACGATAGATTAATTTTAGATAAACATAAAGTTTTATTTAAAAGCTTAGGTTATATACTCTTTAAATATAAAACTAATTTTTGTGTAAAAGCTTCGGAAACGTCCCCATGGATTTGGCTTTTTGAAGATATGGAAATTTTAAATGAAGAATTCATAAACATTTTCTATTATAAACAGAGAAAAGGTTTTCCTTAGAAAATACTGATTATAATTAAATAATTATCGTCAAATGTTTACACAAAATTGAAATGATCAACTTCTCAAATGCTGGAAACTTTATGATATTGCTTAGAATTTAGTGTTGGTTTTTTACCTAGTTATCGAAATTCAAAACCATGACTATGTTAAAATGGCTAAGTGCCTTAAAATGACGTGATTACTATGAAGATTTAATTTACTCAGGACCGAAAATTTTTGTGAGAAATATTTTAAGCAATTATTTTTCATGTGAATTCACAATACGTGTTTTTGAATTTCATTCAGAACTTAGTGATGGGCAAAACAAGATATTTTGATAATCAAATGATTTACGTTCGAGTTATTTTGATAATTAAATGACCTGAATATTATCGCAAAATATAGATGATAATCATCCTTATGATTGATTCTTATTCGTTGTTCTCAGATCTAGGAGTAATTACGTAAATCTAGGAGAGTTCAAATATTTTTAGGGGTTTAAGAAAACGTTTCCTTTTAAAGCTAAGGAATTATTCGAAAAGTAGAATAACTCTTCTAAAATTATGAAAATAAGAGTATTTTTAAGCCACTTTTAACTATTTATACCAGGCATGTAGCCAGGAAAAGGGCTAAGGGGGGCTCCCACCCGAAAGTTTAAAAAGACTGCAAAGTTATCTCTAATGATAATAAAAATTTACAATGTTTTTATCATCCATTGCAATAAAATTCCTTAAAATATAAATTTATTCTATTCCAGTTACAGTAATTAGTGGGGTCCAGTTTCGAATTCGTCAGAAGTATCCAAAAATTAGATATGTCCATTGTGCAAGCCATCGGTTTAACCTTGCATTGTCCAAGAGCATGATGATTCCTGCCATCCGAAACTGTCTTGGAACTGTTAATGAAGTGACAAAGTTTTTTCAGAAATCACCTAGAGGCAAATTTAGCCTTTCAAGAAGCAATTTTATCATATGCCTCAGAAAAAAGAAGAAAACGACTTCTCCGCCTTTGCGACACAAGATTTATCGAAAGGCATGAAAGCATATATTAACTTTTGTTGAGCTGTATAAATGCACTTCTATTATCTTAGAAAATATTTCGGAAAAAAAAGGAAGATTTATTCAACAGCTAGAGCTTTCTTGGCAGTCATTGAGAAGACTGATTTGCTCATAAGCCTGTTTGTTCGTGACAAACTTTTTTTTTTTATTTTAGACCACTGACCAGGCGACCTGCCACGCTTTTGCCCAGTTTAAAGGGTTGATACCTGACAACAGGGCGAAGATTCGTCTACTCTCCGCTTTGCGAAGATGTCTTTGATAAATCTATAAACCGACGTGGTTTCAGTGCGTCTTTTTGCTTTAATTGCTTTTTCTTAGATGGCCGTTTGCTAATTGATTTTGGATGAGACGGTTCAGCACTGCGCAGTGTAGCGAAGTCATGCGACGAATGTGAGATGCTGGGATATTTACTAGTTCCTAGCTGCATCGCTCATCCATACGTCATGCCATCGCTACTCGAGTTGGTTTTGTAATTTAGACCCTTTGTCTGGTAACGAGACCTTCACCTTACTAGGCACCCCCAGAGGTGTAATTCGTAACCAACTTTTCAGTCTGACAAAGCCATTGTGAGTTCTTGTTCAAGAAAAATCCCGTGACATGATATCGGCTGTAACTCATTCTAAAGATGTCCTAATTATTTTACAGAAACACAGAGAAAATGCAATGGAAATATTTTGTGAGGTATTTAATCTTGCATCAAAACTTGGAAAAGACGTCTTCCAAACTGAAATAAAGATCCCAAGACTAACATTTAGACAGATAACACGTGCAAACCCTCAAATTACATCCGCTGAAGGGTATTACAGGGTCACGGTCTTTATTCCTTGTGTAGAAAGTCTTATTTAAAATTTGAATAATAGATTCATTTCGAATCAAGACACTCTAACAGATTTCAAAGTACTTTTTCCAGGATTTGCTTCTCTGGAAAACTCAAGGAAATTAGAGAATCTCTCTCAATATTTTGACAATAAAGTGTCAATGTCGCAAGTGAAAGATGAATATGAATTATGGTGCGAGAGAATTGCTAATGTTGACACAAACACAGAGGTCCTAAAACTTTTAGAATACTGTATTTCAACGTATTACATGATCAAACACTTGCAGACAGTCTTGGCTACAATCCCGGTAACAACAGTCAGTGCTTAAAAGTTTTATTCGACAATGAAAAGAATTAAATCTTTGTCTCGAAGCGTTTTGGTCGGTGAGAGACAGCAGCCTTGCAATGATTTCCATTCATTTGTACATTACAGTAGATCCTGATAAGGTAATCAGCCTAACGGCTGAGAAGAAGTCACGAAGATTGCTCCTGTAGCACTAGTAAATTTATTCTACCTAGAGTATTGCATTTATAATTAGTGCAATCAGAGAATGTGAAATATAAATATAACTTTTATGATTACATATAGAAATAACACGTGTAATTAATTTTATCTATGCATTAATTATTTTAAGACCCCGCCCTCGGAATGCGAGACACTCGCACGCTAATATTAATTCTGCTAATATTAATTCATCTATTCAAATTACTTGTTTGCATTTCAATATTTTTAACGTTTTTTTTTCTCATAGGACCCATGAGGCTCTTCTCAAAAATTGTTAGTTTGTGCTTTTTTATTTTCGTTGCAATGTTTTTTCCCACGCTTTAAATTATACAAATTACTGCTCTCAGATCAGAAAATGAGCATTGAAAAGTCTGGAAAAGATCGAATAACTCGAGAAATATACATCGGATTGAAAAACGGAAAAATACATATTCAATATTTTATAAAAATCTGTTTAAGATCAAAGTTGCTCCCTCCTCCCTAACTTTGCCCCCTGGGGCGAAAGTAGGGCAACTTTGAAATATGAAATGATAATCCCCCTTTTTTATTGCAGATTCGGATTCTATGGGTAAAAATACGTAACTTTTGTATTTAACAATTTATTCGAAAAATCGTAGATTGCGCTGTAATCGAGTAAAATGCAGTGAGATTCATTTCTACTGACAAGTCTGGAAACGGTCGAATAACTCGAATCGAATAACATACATCGGATTGAGAAACGGAAAAATACGTATTCAATATTTTAGAAAATTTTTTTTAGGGATATCAAAGTTGCCCCCCAACTTTGCCCTCTGGGGGGAAATACCTTTTCCAAACTTTTCAATGCAAATGATTCTCACTGCATTTTACTCGATTACAGCGCCATCTACGATTTTCCAAAGAAAATGTTAGATACAAAAGTTACGCATTTTTACCCGTAGAATCCGAATCTGCAATAAAAAAGGGGTATTATCATTTAAGATTTTAAAGTTGCCCCCCTTTCCCCCCAGGGGGCAGAATTAGAGGGGGGAACTTTTATATCCCTAAATAGATTTCTTTTTTAATATTGAACATGTGTTTTTCTGTTTTTCAATCCGATGTATATTTCTGGAATTATTCGACAGTTTCCAGACTTTTCAGACACCCTGTATGTATAGGAATGTATATATATGGGCGTGTGTGTTCTTTCAATGTGTATGTTAGCGATGAGACGAATTCAGCCCGAGACCGGACCTAACACAGGCTAGGCGCTAGGGCTCGATTTTTATACCAGTCTTCGGGACCGGGCGGGCATTCTTTCTGAAGCTGACAATTTTATTTATTCTCATATAGAAAAAATAAAAATAACTTTTCCCCCTTAAAAATTACATATTTTATTTCAATTAATTTTAATGTTATTTTGATCAAATGAATGGAAGGGGAATCAGAAATCTTATTTTTCTTTTCTTGTATTATGTTACTTTAAAAGAAAATGTACGATATTTAAGACGCGACTGACGACTGGGTGATATGGCGCCTATGCGAAGAGGCGCGAATAAAATTTGTTGCTAGATTTTCACTGGTGACAGTAGGATATTTTTTAATTGGAACGTTTATTTTATTTTATTTTTTTAGAAATCTAATGCGAGATCAATATTTGTTTTGTTTTCTTTTTAGTTAATCAGCATTAGCTTAAGTTTGCAAATTTTTAGTCTCTTATTGTGTGCTAGTCATACTCGCTCTTCATATGAAATTAACGTTAGTGATTCTATTTTTAATCATGAACTCTGCTCATACTAAAGCTCTGCTCTGCACATTTACGAAGTCACTTTCATTCGTAAGTAGATATAATTGGCATGTATTGTTATTCCGATAGAAAGCAATCGAAGAGTGTTTCCACTTTTCCTATTAAAGCACAGGATCTTTCAGATAACGGTTTCAATTTTTTAATTTAAGCTGATTTTCAGGAAAATGAAATATTGTTTTAATTAAGGAATCAATTATAAGGTACGTATACACTTTTTATAGGAAATAGAAAACGTTGTTCGATTCTTCAACATAGAAATAGTAATTTCTGCAAATTTCATGCATTTATTCATAAAACGCAACTTTATTAATCTGTACATCAGATTTGCTTGTTAAGAGTGAAAAATATTTACATCCTTTTAAGGAAGTATATTTTTATTTGATACCAAACTTTCGATAAGATTGAATGTAAATTTCCATAAAATTAATTATGTGCAAGGGATGAACAATTATTTTCACGTACGAAGTTTTTAAAAAATGAAATATTATTTTTAAAACAATTTTTAAATATTATGCAATTTTTTCGGTATCGGGATCGGACGGGCTTAGCACTCGGGCTCTGATGACACAAAATTTTTCGGGCTCGGGAGGACTCGGATTTAAAATCATCGGGCTCGGGCCGGCCCGGGCTCCGAAAAGAGATCCCGAACTCATCTCTAATGTGTGTGTGTGTAATAATAAAAAATGTTCGCTATTTTACCTTAGTTAATTTATTCCAATATCTTACAATATCTACCTTTTTCCCCTGTTTTTAAATAATATCTTAAATATAATTCATATTTTATTTCTATACCTTTAATTAATAGATTATTTTAATTCTAACACTAAAACTTTAATCTGTTAAAGACACACTTCTTTGTAAAAAGCCCTGATTTATTCCTTCATATTTGAGACATTGCATTTTTATTTCTTTGGAATACTATATTTATTTTTATTCTTCTTAATACCATATTTATTTTTATTAAAATTATCATTCGATATCCCAGTATTCTTTGCAAGTAAAGCCCGCGTCTAATTATTCACCTTTTTATTTTTACGTTTTTAATAAAGAGTTCCGACTTTACGTCAGAATTTTCCCGCCTCGCTAATCCTTTTCAACCATTCACTAAGCAAGCCACACCTCTCACTTCCCCCTACCTCCTTCTAGTTTGCTCCCTTCTAACTAACATTCCTTTGGCTCTATTCATCGGCACGCCAACATATTCTTGAACGAATTGCTAGTATATAACATGCCTACATAGCCTTGGAGAGCATATTTTTTACGTTTTTCGACTTGCTAAATAAATATCATCACTTGGAGGAGATGTTATCCAGCTTGGTTTACTTCTAATATTTAAGATCTTCGTTATTTTTCTATGGCGTAACACAGCCCAGATATAAGTTTTAAAATGTATAATTACTGTAATTATCTCTGCTTTTGTGAAGTCAATAAATTCATTGATGAAAATGCAGTTTCCTTTTATTTTGACAGGAAAATTTCCAGTGATTTCATAACCATCGCCTTCCATCTTGATCCCTTTGACAGCAAAATAAGTGATTCTATCAATAAATTGCTTGTATGTAATATGTGAATAGTTTTTCAACCTACTTTACTATGATACGGAAAAGTATTTCATATATATGAATATTTAGACTGCATTTGCGGTTCATCACTTGTGCATAGAAAAGAAAAAAGAATCAATAAGAAAGAGACAAAAAAAAAAAAAAAAAAAAAAAAAAAAAGAAGAAGAAGAAGAAGAAGAAGAACTCAGCAGAGCTTTATAATGTTTTTTTCGTCTGTCAGAGAGAAACAGTGATAAAAGCAACCTATTGCAAAGAAACATTCAGACGGCCCGGGAATATAAAGTTCTTTGTTCTGCCGGCACTTCATCTGTGTCTTTTAACTCCTTTTGAGATTCATTTACATCTTTAGTACATTTATTTTTTATATTTATATCTTCTATCGTTTAAAAGTAATGATCTTTCTCGGGGATAGACATCATGGAAAATGGAAAAAAATATATACATGTAGGATTTAAGCTGGCGTCTAGGGGATGAGAGTAATAGTCCACACGTTTTTCCAATTGATTAAAACGTTATACTTTTAATTCTTGATTATCATATAAAATATTTACAACATTAATTTAAAAACATATATACACTTAGAATTGATCCGACCGTCTGTCGGGCTTAATCATTTGTTAAATGCGCGGTTCCACCGACCGGCATAGAATTAACAAGAGACCACCGTCGATCCGTCTGATCGAGGCGAAGGCTGTAGCACATCTACTCTGTTCTCACGATAAAATTGCACATCATCAAAATTTATATTGTTCGCGAGGCATCATTCAACTTCACAAGCCCCAATAAAGTATGTGCTTGTGTTTGCAGTCTAAAGTTCAGATGAGAACTCCTGCGACCACAACTCGGCCGTCCTGACTGTGCTGTGTCCTCACAGTCATCATCTACTAATTTCACTAGGTATAGAACCAGTCGACTAAAATCTAAAATTATCAAATACACACAAAAAATATATATACAAACAAAACAATAAACAATAGTAAATATTGAAACATACAGTGTTTCCTAAAATATAAAAATGAAAATAACACAACAAAACTTGTTATAACGTTGAAAATTGCTTAACGTTCAGAGTTCACTCATAATGTTCAATAAAAGTAAAAAGAATATTGTTTCAAAATATCAATCTGTCCAATTTGTCCATCGTTTCATAAAGTCAGCAGCACTCGATGTAATGTTTGGACCATCATGGTAGCCAATTTTCTTTACGTTGTATCGATCCTTTCCTTTCACTTTGGTGATTTCATAGGGACCGAGAAATTTAGGTCTCAACTTCATGCCTGTACCAAATTGTGTTTTTTGTATAGCTACTAAATCACCGAGTTTATAAGTGTATGCCGTTTTTCTTTTTTTATTAAAGGTTTTGCGATTCTCTTGCTGTATTTTTAAAATGTTCTCTTTTGCAATTTCCCTATTGAAATTTCTCTCTGACATAATCGAATTTACATGTTCTTCGTCTAACAACTCTTTTATTTGCAAATCGTTTTTATGTCGCAATCTCACTCCGGTTAAAAGCTCAAATGGTGAAAATTTTGTGCTTCTAGATATAGTGCTGTTTATAATTCGCTGTACCGATGCTACATATTTGTACCATTTTGTGGGGTCTTCTATGCTAAGTTTTGATAAAATTGGTATCAGTATTCTGTGCATCCGTTCTATCTGGCCATTTCCTCTTGGAACGCCTGTCGTTATTGGGACATGTTGTATTTTTTGTTCGTTACAATATGCTTCAAAATCATCGGATGTAAACGCGGGTCCTTTGTCGGTTATTATTCGGGACGGGTTTCCGAAAATGTTGTGTTGTAATTTTAATTTATCTATAACTTCTACGGCAGCAGCAGTTTTAACTGGGTATAACCAGACAAATTTTGTGAAAGCATCTACGACGGTAAAAATATGATTATAATTTTTGTGAGTGGATGGCATTGGTCCTATATGATCAATATGATAAGTCTCAAGGGGAATATTTTGTTTTGGGATCGGGTTCAATAAACCTTCTCCTTTCCCTTGCTTTTTATTACACAAAATGCACTCTACGCAATTCGCAATGACATTTTCTATTTGCTTCCTTAACTGGGGTATAAAATAGTTTTCTTTTATTATTGTTTCGGTTTTTGCTACAGCATAATGACCTTTATTGTGAACATGGCGTATTATTTCTTTTTGCATATTTACGGGAATCATCAACAGTTCTCTGTCGTTTTCATATTTATACAGTATGTCATTTCGATTAAAATATTCCGGGCTTTCATTTTTTTCGATTAATTTTTTGATGGTTTGAATATGCTCATCTTCTTGTTGCGCTAATTTAATTTTTGCTGTTAATTCGTCATAAGAACGTGTTACTACCAATACCGTATTTCTGCTTAGTGCATCGACATGCTTCATTTTATTTCCCGCTCGATGTACTATTTCATAATCAAACTCTTGTAAAAATAGTGCCCATCTGGCAACTTTTGGCGCAAGATCTTTTTTGTCGAGTGTCTTTTGGAATGCTTCACAATCAGTAACAATTTTAACTTTTGTTCCCAATAAATAATTTCGAAATTTTTTCATTGACTCGATTACCGCAAGTGTTTCTAATTCATAACTCGAATATTTTGATTGAGTAGGTGTAGTTTTTCTACTCATGTAATGTATGGGGTGTAGGTTTTTGTTTTCATCTTCCTGTAGTAGGACACTACCAAAACCTATAGCACTTGCATCTGCGTGCAACTCTAATTTAGCACCGCGTCTGAATATGTGCAATACTGGGGTATTTACTAATTTCTCTTTAAGTGTCTCAAAAGCTTCTTTTTCGATGGGTCCAAATTTGAATGTATTTTCTGCTTTTAACAAATCGCTTAAGGGCTTTGCTACTCTAGCATAGTGAGGAATGTATTTTCTAAAGTAAGATGTTAAACCTAAAAAACTATGTAGTTGCTTAAGAGTACGGGGTTCGGGGAATTTTTTCACTGCCAAGGTCTTAGCTTCTGATGGCCTAACCGTACCATTTTCTATTATGTAACCTAAAAATTCTATTTTTCGCTTGAGAAATTGGCATTTTGTAAAATTAAACTTAAGTCCGTAATCAGCTGCAATTTCTAGAACACGTTTCAGTTTTAAAAGAGCTTCTTCGTCAGTTTGCGCAAGAATTATAATATCATCTAAATAAACTAGTATAACTTTTTCTTTAATTAGTTGTTTAAAGACAACATGGATGTATCTTTGGAACTGTTGAGGTCCAACCGATAGTCCGAAAGGGAGTTTCTCGAACTGGAATTGAGAATTATGTGTTACAAATGAGGTATATTTCTTACTATCCTCTGCAATATCGATGTGAAAAAAACCATTTTTTAAATCTAAGGTAGTGAAAACTTGCGCTTGTTCTATGTTGTCTAGAACTTCTTCTATTATTGGTAAGGGGAAGTGATCTTTAATTATTTTTTTGTTTAGGGGTCTGTAATCTACACAAAGGCGCCATGAATTGTCCTTCTTCTTCGCTAGAACTATAGGGGATGCATAGTTCGAATGACTTTCTGTTATAATACCTGAGTCTAACCATTCCTGTATCTGTTTATCTACGAATTCCTGTTCCGGAAATGCTAACCTACGTGGTCGCTGTGCAATTGGAACATCGTCTGTTAATATTATGTTTACTTTTAAATTCGTATCTTTAATTTTATTAGGCCTATAGTTAGTGATAAGTTCCGTTAATTTTGTTTTAATTTCCTTGTTTGTAATATGACTAGTATCTATCTCCTGAAAATTTATTGAATTTGCTGTTTCAGCTAAACAAATCTTTGTGGTTTCCATTAAATTCGGTTGCATATCTGTACACTCTTCATTTTCTAACAAACAGTCACTTTGCACTTTAATTGGCATGTTTGATTTCTCAGCAAAGTTAAAAATGGGAGTGTTGCGGTTAAATTCTTCGGTTCTCACGAAATCAGCGTGCGTTGCAGTTTTTTCAAATGTAGGAGAGGTTTTTAACACTGACCGCAAATAATTTCTGGGTGTGCTGAAACTGATGTGGGCAAAATTGTTTCTTGTGGTTTCTCGTGGGAAAGCTATTGCGTAATTGATTTTGACTTCTTTCAGTTTTCTTTTTCCAGTAATTTGAATTCCGTTTTCAGAAATATTGAAATTTACTTGTTTTAAAAATTTACTCCCCAATATAATATTATAATTTAAATCTTTTACAATATATAAATCGGTATTTACAATATAATTATCCATCTCAACATTTAGATTCACGTAGCCCATAGGTGTTACATGGTTTCCACCTATACCTGACAAAGTTATATCATTTGCATATAATTTGGGACGTCCTAGAGAATCATAAGTGTCTAAATTTGCCATATTTACTTCGCTCCCTGTGTCAATTAAACTTTCAATACTTTTTCCTAAAATCATCACGTTTTTCATTATTCTATCTGAAGAAATTGAGATGTCGCTTGCAAAGGAATTTACACTTTTAGGGACATTATAAGTACACTGATCCGCTTTATGACCTATGGATTTGCATTTGAAACAAATGGGTCCTTCTCTTTTACGTGGGCAGTTAATCGACTTGTGCGAAAATTCGTTACAGTTGAAACAACGAATTTTTACACTTGAACTATTTTTTTGGGCACTTGCGTAATTTTTCTCATACGGCACGCGACTCGTATCACTTCGATGAAATGTCCTATTACTTTCAATCGAACGTTTTCTAAATTCCGAATTCGGGTTTCTATAATCATTTTTTCTAATATTGTTCCTTGCTGATTCATAATCGTCTAATTTAACAATTAACTCTTCTACATTTGTTATTTTTGGCAATTCATCACAAAAATGTTCACGAATGTCTGGAGGTAATTTTTTCCGGATTTGATCCACAACTATCAGGTCTTGAAATTCTGAAAAAGTCCGTATTTGAAGACCTTCTATCCATTCTCGTAGAAATGTGTTAATCTCAAAAGCATAATCACGCCAAGAAGATGAAATGTCTTTACGATGATTATTAAATTTCTGTCTAAATTGTTCAGGTGACAAGCGGTACCGTTTAAGCAACAATTTCTTCACGAAATCATAATCTGAAGCATTGGGGTCTGGCTCCCGACCAACGAATTGTACTATGTCAAGAGGTAACAAACCTAGCAAATGAGAAACCCACTCACTCTTATCTAATTCTATTCTATTTATTTGCCTTTCAAAAAGGTTAAGATATACCCCGATATCACCTGGTAATTCAAATTTCGCCATAATTTTTAACAAATTATTTTTATTTGTTGGAGGGGGGGGGGGTGGCATTACCACTAATTGTTGACTGCAACTCTAACTTACGAATTTCAAATTCCCTCTTTGATTGTTCCTCAGCTAATTGCCTCTCTCTCATTTCTTTCTCTTCCCTGTCTGACGTAATACGCATTTGAATATTTTTCGTGTATTCTTCATCGTAATTATCGGATTTAAGAATTAAGTCTGTCAGTACTGAACATTTTACATTTTCTGGCAATACTAGATTTAATTCTTCAACCAATGTGATTAGATCACACTTTTTAACTCGCGCGAGGTATGCCATTTTCTATTAAATTCAAAATTAACTATCTAATCGTAATAAACAATACACATAAAAAACATTTTTTTTTTCACTTACTTCAATAAGAGATCCAATTTAAATATATAAAATAAAACATATAAAATGTACACTATGCATGGGAATCTGAGCTCCCTTTATTTTTTTTAAGACCAAGGTTCGACCGCCTTGTCTTTTTAATATTACTGAATATTACCTGCACAAAAAATAAAGCACTACAGGTAATTAATTTTCGTTTTCTTTAAAATAGCGTAAAGAAAGGTACCACCACCTTTTTTCTTTTAAATATTACCTGCAAAAAAATTAACACTACAGTTATTTATTTTTTTTCGTTTCCTTTAAAATATTATAAAACAAAAGGTACCACCACCTTTTTTATTCTTTTTCAATATTACCTGCAAAAAAAAATAAAGCACTACAGGTTTTTTATTTTCTTTATCACTTCGTTGAATGCAGGAACAAAAATTACACCCTGCTTTAATCTTTGTAATGTAAAAAGATAAAGAAAAACAAAAATAATTTCACTGCTTGAAATCACTACTTGCGTGCACAAAAATAGCTACAACAACAACAAAAAATAATCACTCCACTTTCTTTCACTAATGAGACCAAAACATCGCACTCGATGCGAGGCCTTTTTTTTCTTCTTCTGTAGAAAGATGTCACAAACACTCAGGAAGCAATTCACACTATTCACACTTTTCGGTGCAAAAACACTGTAAAACACATCACATCTGGAGAAAAACGCACGTCAGTAGGTCAAATTATTTCTTTTATCAGCTTCGGAAAACTTTTCTTCTTTCTCTTTTTCGAAGCATCGGAAATTTATGATAAGAAGTCTGAAGTCTGTCCTCTGGTGTTCAAAAAATTATCCCGGCCGAACCCCCAAAATCTGTAGGATTTAAGCTGGCGTCTAGGGGATGAGAGTAATAGTCCACACGTTTTTCCAATTGATTAAAACGTTATACTTTTAATTCTTGATTATCATATAAAATATTTACAACATTAATTTAAAAACATATATACACTTAGAATTGATCCGACCGTCTGTCGGGCTTAATCATTTGTTAAATGCGCGGTTCCACCGACCGGCATAGAATTAACAAGAGACCACCGTCGATCCGTCTGATCGAGGCGAAGGCTGTAGCACATCTACTCTGTTCTCACGATAAAATTGCACATCATCAAAATTTATATTGTTCGCGAGGCATCATTCAACTTCACAAGCCCCAATAAAGTATGTGCTTGTGTTTGCAGTCTAAAGTTCAGATGAGAACTCCTGCGACCACATACATATAGTTTATTTCTTGCACCTTTTATGACTATCATCTCATAATTAATACTGATTTCAAGGTACCGATTGCAAAGCATTAATGAGACTGAAGATTTGTTTTAATAGTTTCAAATTATTTTAATGAATACACGATTTAAAAATACTCTGAGACCGATATTACCAGAACATTTTTATAGAAAATATTTATTATAATTTTAGAAAAATTTCAATATTTTCAAACAGTTTTTTTTTTTTTTTGGACATTTCGATCAGTGAAACAGTTGAGTGTTTCAATGGGATTCCCAGTAAGATGTGTTATACTATTACTCATATACAGGGAGGGGAGTTATTTTTAACTGGGAATCCCATTGAAACACTCAACTGTTTCACTGATCAAAATGTAAAAAAAAAAAAAAAAAAAAAAACAGCTTGAAAATATTGAAATTATTCTTTTTTTTTTTTCTCCATTTCACACAATTTATGATTCTGGAATATGAATAAATTTAGAGAAAGAAAAAATTACTTTTGAAAGTATCTGCATTTTCAGGTCATATCTTATGAATAGAAAGATTCTGAAGAAAAGGAAATATCAATATGGAGGAGGGAAAAGAATGCAAGAAAGTTTCAAGTTTGTGGATACGAAAACACTAGAATGCTCATCAGACATCATATTTTTTCATCTGGCATCAAAATTAAATTAAAAAATAAATAAAGAAAGAAAGAAAGAAAGAAAGAAAAAGAAAAGGAATAAAAGCTCACAGTTTGATTTTCTGCTTCATTCGGGCTCAATCTAACGCAAAGAAATTTAGAGACAGATCAGAAATAGCTTTTTGTTTTCATCAAGCTTTATGTTCTGCTTCATAAGTGCTTTATTTTCATTTGAGATTGCTTTCCACCTGTCTTTCATTTTCATTTTTATTTATTTCTTCTATCTTGAGCTAAACAGCCTTTTCTGGGTTGGATAAACTTGAAATAGAAAAAATATATATAATTTGTTGTAATTTGTTGAATATTCTCTGATTTTACTACTAACTGTACTGTAGAAAATATTAAAGATATGTACCAATGTTTCTGAGCAGTTCTGGGGTGATATTTAGGACTAGAGTTCCTATCTGTCTGTTGTTTGTTAAACTTTAAATTTAAAAAAATCAAAATTATTTGTAAATTTTAAATATGTATTTTAAATTGTCAATAAAGAACTCATGTTGATTAGAATAAATATGGTCATAACCAGAGCTTGACAAATGCGGTCGCCTGGTTGCTACTGGCGACCAAGTTTTTTTTTAATCTGGCGGGCTTTTTTGTTTGTTTATTTGTTTGAAAATAACTATTGTTTTTGTTGTTGTCATTGTTTTTTACAAAAATTAAACTAAGAAATGAGCACAAACAGCATTTTTTCTCTCTCTCACCCTACTATTCAAGTAATACAAAGATATTGGCCAATATCAAAATGTAATATCAGCCAATATATTGGCCAACATTAAATGACCCCCCTAAAATAATATTCAGGAATCTTTTTGATATCTAGAAATGTTGGCCAATATTTTCCGATATCTATGAATATCATTTTCTTTCTGACATTGCTAAATATTATCATTTGACATTAACCAATATATTTTTCTAACATTCCTGAATAACATTTTTGGATATTTAATGACGTATTTTTTTCATTGCTGAATAACATTTTGAGAAGGAATTTCTGTTTTGCACACCAAATGTTTGTGCACAGAGCAGAAACCCCTGACTGCGCAAGGAGAGATATCTATTGGTCCAAGGGAAATCTAGTCTTGCTATGTAACAAGACTAAAGAAAACCCTGGTACAATTTAAGTATGACCAGTAGCAAGCAAGAGGAAAACATGTCTAAAATAACGATTTAACCAAAAGTGGTCGGAGTAGATTTTTCTGTTAGTAGGGAAAAAATGTTTGATAAAACTCTCATTTAATTCTCTAATACTTTTTCAATCACAATCGACTTATTTTTTTTACGTTCTTTTAGAAAATATTTATTTAAATATCACTTTTTATTATTAAGTTTGTAACAAATTATTTTAAAGCAGGTAAGAAATTTAAAACTTGCTGTCTTAAAAATCCTGTTCCCCTTGCACAAAACTATAGAGAAAGGTTTTAACAACCCAATACTTTGAATTTCGCTTAGTAAGAAATTAAATATATATAAGTCATAAATATGTGTATATATATTTTTTTTAAATTGTACGCTACATACAAGTTAACACGCACATAAATTTGCCCTAAAAGATTGTTATTATTATTTTATATATAATTATTATTATTATTACTTAGATGAATAGTGTCTAATTAAAAAATCAATGACCTATTTTGAAACTTAACTTGTATTCTTTCAATAATAAAACATAAAATTCTTATAAAAGTCGGAAATTCGAAAGCATTTAAAAAAGATAAACAAACATCCATTTAAAAAAACATGCATTGATTTTTTTTCATGTAAAAACATTATTAAAAACAGTATAAAAAGCATAGTGTAAAAATAGTATAAAAAACATCTTTAGTTTTTTATAAACGCAACAATTTTTTAAATGTTTTTTTTAATATATGAATAACTATATAGATTCCTACAGAAAATGTTTATGTAGGCATTTTCTTTCTGTGTAAATTTCACGGACGCCTCCATCAAATGTACTTCAACGAAAACTATTCAAATGGTCGGTCCTTTAGAACTTCCCGTTCACTTCGGTCAAAATTATAAATTTCGTCAAATATGCTGAATGTCGACAGATATCTTGAAATGTCTGAAAAATGATATTGTTTTTCACGAATGTCGATAGATATCCCTGAATGTTGAAATAGTAATATTATTTTTACGACGTTGGCCAATGTAAACCAAATATTAAAAATAAGGCATTAAAAAATCAAGTTTTTTAAAAACGGTAAACTTATTATATTTTATTTTATTTAGAATTATTTCTCTGTATTATAATGTTATAAAGTAACGTAAAAAACTCCTTTAAATGCTTTCTTTTAAAAACTAATTTTAAGTTACGACTGTGAATATCGGCAGATGTAAATTTGGCGTAAGAAATATTGGCCAATATTGGGGCGGATATTGGAAGATATCTCTGTGCTACCTGAGTAGTGAGCGGCAAGCAGTGATATTCATCTTCTCTCATACTTTTAATGAAAGAAACAAGTGTAAAAGGCATTTTCCATCTCATGCGCAAAAAACCACCATTCTTTTCCGCTCTAGCCAGCTAGCATGTCATGTAACTAGTATGTAGGGGTGGGGGCAGGTTTCAATAAAACATTAAAAAATAGTATTAATCCAGCACCTAATCCTTTGTGGCACCTAAAATTGGATACAATGCGAAAAAATGCACATCATCAGATATAGATGTTTTGTAGCACTCAACTACTCGAACATTTGAGCATTCGGCAATAAGCATTTTCCGAACATACTGGTTAATTCAGCCTTTACAGTATTTCTTTTCTTTTTTTTCAAGAGATATACATTTTTGATAATTTTCAATACGAAACTTGGTTTATATTAACTTCTAAATTGTGCACTGTTCTAAACTATGCAAGTAATAATTCTAAACTATGCTTGTTATTATTTTTTTCTCAATTAATTCATAAAAAAACTTTTGTGCTTTTTGAAAATCAATGACGGCGGATAAGGTAAATATTTTTATTGACGACTAGAATGAGGCCTCCGTGGCCGAGTGGTTAAGACACCATTCCGCTAATCGCTTGAGAGCGTAGGAGTCAGGCCGGCGGGTTCGACTCCCGCCAGCTCCACTGCACACACTTTGTGGAACTTTCGGTTGTAAATTTCCTTGTGCTATCTCGTCAAGATTTATGTAATTGTCGGAGTCATGTATGTGTTTCTGTGAATAAAATATATATGGATCATTTGAGAAAACATCCTTTGTAGCTATAGGTCTCAAAGCATCACTCCTCAAAATGTCAAATAGCGACTAGAATTTTTTTGCTGGCTGCCAGATTTTATCAATTTTTTGAAGCCCTGGCTCATAGCTGTTTGTCGGATAATTTTTTAAAATTAATATAATTTTCTTTTCAGGACTAACAAAAAAAGTATATGCATTAGCACTATTTGCTTTATGAAGATTTATTAAAGAATTAGCCATGTAAAATATATAATTTTTGGTTGGAAGAATGTTGAAATTTTAATTACATTTTATGAATAAATACTACTAAATGTTTGGGAACGACATATTTTTATGAATATATTTTAAAAGCATTTTGAAACTTATAGCAAAATAAATTATCATACATATTATTATCTATATATTTAAAACGAAAAGCGCATTCTGTCAAATTTCCTCACAAATATCCTCTCTTTGCGATGCGTCAACTTTTTTTTTTTTTTTAATGCTTTACCTGATTAATTGACCTGTATAGCCTAGGGGGGTTGAAAAGGGTTGATTGAAAACGGATGGAGGTGTACCATTACATTGAAAGCATAGACTTCTAATATATTTTTGCTCTGAGGTTGAAAGCTAAAGCTTTTTTTTAAAGAACTCATGTTTTCACTACTAAATATGCATATATTTTCGCAAAATTTTAAAGAGTGTTATACAATTATATTTTTAACCGATTGAAATGTCAGAGAATTCGGAAGATGAGAACCATTTTTTATTGCTATGTTAAATGAACCGACGCGAAAACAAACAAAGAAGCGAGAAGAAAAAAAAAATCTTTTACAACTAGATAACAATATTTCTTCACGAAATTTTTACACGGGCTGTAAAACCGTTTTATTTATCACCAATAAAGATTTCAAAGAGTTCGGACAAAATTAACTTTTTATTTCAAAACTATGAAACGACCTTACGTAAGAAAACTAGAAAATGAGCGCTTTTATCACTAAATATCAATATTTTTTCGCGAATTTTTCATTTTAAAATATAATTTCAGACAAAATTCGGTTAAATATATAAAATAATAAAAACTTGATGTTTCTTTTTAAATTTATTATCACGGGTCCGAGCAACGCCGGGTGGGGGTCAGCTAGTTTAGGATTTTAAAATACAATGTATTGAAGCTTTACTGAATTTTTCATTGGGCTGTATGTAAATGTTAAAGTCATCATTTTCCTGTGATTCTAGTCTTTCAATAAATAGGGAAAAAATACTTTTTTAACTATATCTTCATTTTTAATTTATTATTATCAATATAAAGAAAAGAAAAGAAAAGAATCAATAAAAAAGAGGAAACAGCTGAGAAAAACTTCAAGCCTCTGAATAGGAAAAAACTACTTGCTTTGTAAAAACTTCCAAAACGCTCATCAGGTTCATCAGCATTTCGCTTACTAGAAAAAAAAAATTAAATAGAAAGAAGAAAAAAGGAGAAAAAAATATTTAAAAAGTAAAAGTTTGTGACTTTATTTTCTTTTTCATAATCCATGGCAAAGAAATTTGCAGACGGATCAGAAGTGTATCATATTACGAGTATGTTCTGCCAGGACTTCATGCGTGTTTTTCCTTTCATTTGAGAACGGTTTATACCTTTCTTTCAGTTTATTTTTTATTTATCACATTTGCCTTTTTATGTTCTCTGTGAGCGATATATCTGAAGCGGAAAAAAATTGCAATTAATCTATTATAATTTTTAATATCCCTTGATAAATAATACAGAAAATTGTAGAGAGGGATTGTTGAGATTGAATATGAATATTAATAAGTTAAAAGAGTTTTGGGAAGTGTTAATTTACATAAACGATGAGAGGACTGCTGTTCCTCTCATCGTTTATGTAAATTTCGTTAAAATAAAAAGAGAGAAAATCACCATAAAATTTGAATTTATTTCTGAGATTGCCCTTAGACGATTTCTATTAAATACAATCTACATTTACAAACATTTATCTTAAATATAATCTACATTTACAATGTTTACCTTAAATTCGTTCGCCTAAAATAAATGGAGAACCGAATGAACTGCAACTATGAACGTGGTGCCCAGGTTTAGTAAAACGGATATGCATTACACGATGAGGGTACCTGGCAGCGTTTCTTAGCAGCAACTGTGGAGTTAGCCTTCCTATTAAGAAAACGGTAGAAGATACGGGAAAATATAAATTACAAAGTTGTAGAGCATTCTCAATTTAGTGTGAAATGATGTCTTACATGTAAGACTATTTGAAGTCATGAAATGGTCTTTTTTTATATATTTCATGCAGAAGTGTGGGATTATAAAGGATGGGGCACAAAAACATTTTTTTTAGTATATTTTAAAATTTATTTTTTAATTAATTAATTTACTTTTTTTTTAAGCGAATGAAAGACAAATTTTTAAAAGATGAATTAACATAGTTTAAAGTTTTAAACGCATGCACTTTTAAACAAAATATCTTGAAGGCGGTGGCCACCGTTCTCTGTGCACGGATGCATTTGGTTCCTGAAATCTCCTCTACAAGTTCCAACATGTCCAACGGGATTCGAGCTATTTTCTGACGAATAATATTCTCCAGCTGAAGCAGGTTTGTGGCGCGCTTTTTAAAAACCTTTGTCTTAAGGCATTCACATTGAAATGAAAAAAAAAAATCACAGGACGTTAAATTGGGCGAGTGCGCTGCCCACGGGATGTCACATGGAATCCAGATGAATGGCTATTCGAAAAATAGGTTACGACCGTAAACGCATGCTACTCCCTCGCCCACCTCATGTTTTTTACTGAGAGGTACTAAATCAGACATACTCAACCTAAAGTCCGGCGACCTTTTATGTGCGGCCCCAGACACATAATCATTATATCTAATTATTAAATTAAGATGCTCTTTAAAAGTTTCTAACACCTTCCCTGTTCCTTTATATAATTTCATGGAAAGACAAAATCCGCCATTTATTTCTAATTACTAATTTAAAATTATGTTAAAACATCTTAAATGCCATGTCCTTAGTCAAAAATTCTTTTTTTTTAATGTAGTTCTAATAGTGCTATGGTGGTGTACACTAATGAAGCATTATTCCAAATTAATTAAATTTGCGCTATATATTTCTACATTACAAAATAAATAAAAAGTTCTTGCATTGAAAAATTAATGATTTATTAAAGAAAATCTCTTTTTTTTTTCTTCTTTAGAATTTTCATAGCATGAAAAACAAAAATTGTTGTTATTTTCCCTTCATACTTGCCACGATCACTTAAAACTGGTCAATTTGACCCATGTTAAATATGCTTTGAGCCAGAATATATATATTTTTTAAATGTACCTGTTCCTATGTGGTATGTAAACATGGCTATTTGACTTGGATAGAATTGAACAGTTTTACGCGAGGTTGGCAAATATTCAGATGGAATCGTAGTAGAAGTTTTATTTGAAATTAATATTTTTACATTTATATTTTTATATTTCTGTGAGCTAATATTCACGAGTTTTCATTTCATGTTGTTAAAATATATTTTTTTCTCTGAAATGTTCTACTAAATTTTTTTTAAAACGCGTTTCACAAATGTAACATTTTACGCATATGAAAGAACGCATTCATTATCGAATTATTATTTTTTTGCATTAAACTATAGAAAAAGCGCAAATAGTTTCTTCTAGATTTGAGATCGTCAAGTTTCTTAAATATTTCGTGCGCTAACCACATCACTGCAGTTTCTCTGGGCTGGTCCGGAAGTATCAAGTTGTCTCGCTATCACTTCATTAACTTCCTCTGTCATTTAATTTTTTTTTCTTCTACATTTCTTTCTTTTAATTTTTTCATTGACTTTCTTTTTTCATGACATGTTGTGGTTTTTCATTAAATATTTGGAAAATATTTGACAGAGTACAATGCAATGTCTGCTAAGTTCTTCAAGATTAACAATAAAAGAAAAAAAACATTGTTTTTTGCTCATTCTGATAAATAGCAATCGAAATTTTGCTTTAACCCTTTAGCGGGCGGTGTCCGCAAAAAAAGGACACCTAATTTTACTTCCAAAACTGACAAACGGCACCAAGAATATTTAATTATTTTTTTTCCTTTTATAAAATACGGGAAAATAAGCAAGTTTTTATTTTCTAATAAATTCTTTGGTAAATTCTGGGGTCAGTCGATAATTTCATCATTTTAAAAACAGACTCACTCCGTGCCGGAAACTGTTAAAAAGAAGCAATTTATATTATTATATTTTTAAGCGCTAGGGGGCTCTGCCTCTTACAAGCCACGCTTGTCAACCCCGATCAGACACCGCTAATTTGTTCTCTTTTTAAAAGATTACGGAGGATTGAATTAGCATTAAATGACCAGAGGCGATCTTCTATAATCGGGTTGCGATTCATTTCCCTTTGATTGATTGATTTTCGGTTCTTAAGGCCAAATCAACTACTGTCGCGACAGCTAACGGCTGGTTTCGTGATCGATTAAATAAAATCAATTAAACATTTAAAAATCAGCTTGTGTAAAATGGCTGAGTAAATGATGTCGCTACCTCCTGGAATTTTATAATGAAGCTGTAAGAAAATCGTTTTAATAAGACGTTTTAAATGTATCGATTTAAATATGACGTAATTTTCACCAAAGTCTTCTGTCTCTTTTTAACATTCACGTGATAAATTATTTTTCAATTGAAAGAAAATATTAATATTTTCGCTGTTTTAAATTTGGTAACAATAGGTCAAAAAACATTTCAAAATGTGAAATAAAACTGTCTTGTAAATACATTTTTAAATTGAAACTGTTTGGCAATATTAATGTTTGGGCATTTTAAATATGACGTCATTTTTCTCATTTACTGCTTTTAACACGTAATTAGTTAATTATTATTTTAAAGTTTCCTTTTCTTTTTAATATTTACGAGTAAATACATTTTTCAATTGAATGGGAATGTTATTATTTGCACTTTTTTAAAAACTGGCAATGTAAAAAAAGACTTTCTCGAAATGTGAAATAATCTCTATTACAATAATGAAATTTTGAATAAAAACTAAAAAAAAAAAAAAAAAAAAAGAAAAAAGAAAAGAAAAAAAGAAAACTAAAACTAAAAAAAAACAATTAGTCAAATTTAAAAAATGAATGCACACTGCACACCTCAAATTCATCAAGTATGTCCCTGCGAAAGATGGTTAAATTGCTGTGCATAGTTTTTGATCCTATAACACTATTTTAAATGAACTATTTTGAACGAAGTGAACATTAAGTACCGCTTAAAATAATTCTTACATTTAAAAACTGTCTGCTTCAGCGTGTTTATGGAACATATCTCTATAAAACAACCAATTTTCATATTTTTATGTGCAATAGTTTTCTTAATATTAGCCAAGAAAGAACTCCGGTCACAAAAAATTCATTTACGGCAGCGAGAGCAGCACGGTTAGTTACTTTTTAACACTTTCCAACATAGTTGAAAAAATATTATGAATTCGGTCTGTTTGTCTACCGTCTGTCTGTCTGTCCGTGATGCTCTAAGTCGCGTAAATATATTCGGGTTGTCATACAGTTAATATATGTTATTGAGGTTTACTATAGCATGTTCGGTATTGAAAATGAAGTGTGTAGCACTTATTGTTTTTTTTTTTTTTTACAGGGACACTCAAAAGAATTCCATTATATTAGGGTCTATGGGGAAAAATTATATGCGGTTTATTTTAATAATGTTACAGAATTTCAAACATATTGAAATAGATATATGTATCATTGAGGTACACTACAGGAGGCTTACAATAGAATATGGTGTGCATAACACTTATACAGGGACACTCAAAAGAATTCCGTTACATTACGGTATATAGAGGAAAATCTTTTGAGGTTTATTTTAATGTTTCCCTATTTCAAACCTATTGAAATTAATACATATCACTAAGGGGCATTACAAGAGGCTTACTACAGAATATTGTGCATAGCATTAATCGTTCATTTACAGGGACACACAAAAGAATTCGGTACTGTCTTTTAATAATTTTGGAAATGCGTTTACAGTTGCTGAACGCGTTTACAAATTTAATTCTTTTTTTTTTTTTTTGGTCTATTACTTCGTGTGTATAAATTCTACAGATTATATATATTGCAGCACAAAAGTTCTCGAGTAAATTTCCATTTATTGACGGAAATTCCAGAAAGAGAATTTTAAACTGTACTACGTGTTTCCTAACTAAATTTAGCATTCTATGTAGTATATATACAAATATATAAATCATATACAGGACTGCACAAACTAATTCGGATATTTTTCCGAATATTGTTGGTAATTCCTGAAATTGTGTTTTAAATATGTTATGTGTTTTTCAAAATACTTAGATATCATGTTTCACCTTATTAAACACGGTACAGATTTGTAAAATTATTTTGGAAGTATTGGAAAGTGTTAAATAATCTATGCTTGACGCATGATTTTTCATTCTTATTTTAGAATAGAGAGAGATGTTTTAAGATATTTAAGTATATTTAATTTTACGTTCCGACTTACAAGTAAAGGTTATATTGGTTATACTGGGGTCCAATATTGCGCCAGTATTGCATTAATGAGATATACGTCCAGTTAAATACCAATATTGGTCAAATATTAACGTTGGTAATATTTGCAACGAAATAGCAAAACAATATATATTTTTTTTTAATTCAATTTATAAAATTTCAACTGTTAAAAAAAAAAAAAATACAAATAAATGACATCGTTTACTTTTTGTTCTTTAACTTTTTGATATAAAGCTTTCAAAAAATTAAATACAAATTTATGTTTATTGCAACTAATTTGAATTGCCACAAAGGAATTTTTTTTTTAAACTCATTCCAACGTCACAAACAGGGGTTTTGAACCAAAAGCGATCGGAAAATCGAAAACACGAACAAAAAAATTCAATCTTTTTTTCTTCGGAACGGAAACTGGAAATGAACTGAAATTCGTTTATTTTAATGGAACAAAAAATGGAATCAAAACAGAATATTCTATTTTAACCTTTTGACTATGTTGCAGGAGTGGCGACAATTTTTGCATTCATTTGTACTACAATTTAGAAAAAAATTACCTTGTGGTATATATCTCTTGAAAATATCCTAATATAAGTGTACACTGCAGAAAATATATATATATATATATACATATATATTGTTGATTTTACAGTATGCGCGGCAGCGTATTACTGCTTATTAACTGTTCATTACTGTTAATTTTACGGTATAATACTGGCAGCTCGGATGCCAGTATTTATAACTGTAAAATCAATATATATATATATATATATATATATATTTTTTTTTTTTTTTTTTTTTTTTTTTTTTTTTTTGCAGTGTATGGCAGAGATTATTTTCTAAAAAGTGATACGGATAGAATTTTTAAAAAAAGTAGTCTCTGGTACATATGGTGTCCCACCACCGTAATCAAAAGGTTAACTGAACCCAAACAAACAAATTATTACAAATCGACACATGGAATCAACTAGATGCCATAAAATCTTTCTAGGTGTTATTTGTAAGCAGAATATGTACAAAACAAAAAAACATAAATCCTGATAAATGAACATGTTTACTTAAATATTTTTTCATATTTACACAACGGAAAATATCCATCTAAGACATCGTCTTTATTTTTACTTCTCAGGCAATTTATCTTCATTCATCACATTTTTGGCAAAGCTCTTGACGAACAAATTAACACAAAGAATTGCTGATACGTATATCTCTAAATAGAAAAACAAAACAGAGTAATGTTGAACAGATAGCAGAAATTTTTGTTGTATAAAAGCTAAATAATATGACAATCCATATTAAGAGGAAATATTTAATAACATAATACAAAGACTATACAGTAAGGTTTTCTTTTCACTAGAACGTTCGGAAATTTTACTCAAGCTGTATAAAAATATTTTGCACTAGAATTTTTATTTACAACTATTTAACTTTTGTTTTAGTTTATTTCTGTTGGATATCTATTTAATGTGTTTTATGAAAAAAAATCTTGTTCGATTCGACATTTAATCATTTACTCTGAATCGATTTGACTCCTGTTTAGCGTTCTGGTGCGTCACTCCGCATATAACCATAGCCTCTTAATTATTGTGGAGTGTGATCCAAGAGAAACATATTTTCACCGAAAATTTTATTTAATAAAAAATTTAAAAAATGAAATCTCATAAGTATCTTATTGATAAAAGACACATTTCTTTATATACACTTTCCGGATTTAAACAGTTTTATCTTCGATCAGACTCCGGAATAACTGATGGATGTTGGTATCTATGGTATAATGTGTGTTTCTTACAGTCCCAAAGCAAATAAGAAAATACAAAGAAAGAAATATGAAAACAGTGCTAAAAATTCTAATGATCTATCATTTGAAAAATATTTATTCCTGTTAAACCGTCACTATCGACTTACAATTTCCTTTAAAAAAAAAAAAATCGCCCACAAACTATAGCTGGAAAGAAGAAGCAAAAAGTTGATATAAGTTATTAAGTGAAAATGACAATGAACTCGTCGAACAGGGACCAACAACACCCAGATTCCAATACACTGTTGCTGTATTATGTATCTTAGGTGTGCGGTCTTAACAATACAATTCCGTTTTTGGTCAAATCCATGTATTTGCACATTTCCCAGTGAAAATAATAATATCTGTGGGCGGTTAAAAAAATATAAGTCACGGTGGAAGGTAACGAACTATTTCAACTAGTGAACAGTACAAGAAATAAATGTTCGCTATGATATGTATATATTTCAGTGCTCAATGCATAAAACCAAACAGTAACAATTATTACTTTACACTATCAAAACACATTTCAAGGATAAATACATTGATATTAACCAAAACGGCCTGTACCCAGTTAAACCGAAAACAGGCGTACACAGTTTTTCACTCTTCTCTAAAATTGCAATTGTACAGTTAAGACATGTCAACCTAAGATATGTCGTAGGATAATTAAGGAATTTGTCTCTTTTCTAGGAGCCTAGACCGTTTGCAAAGAGTCAGGGTGATTGGACAATCATCTTCCATTTTCCAATGTCTGAAAATTTTCAAATTTATTGCAATGCCTTTGCATTTTCAGGCTAATTAGAAAATGACAAATTGTTTGCCAGTCAGCCTGATTTTTTTTTCAGGTTCATTGCAACAAGCCTATACAATTTTAGGATAATTAGAAAATGACCAAATGTTTTTCCAAACAGCCTGGTTTCATCCAGGCTTATTGAAAAACATCCAAGATAGTGAATGTTTATGTTAATACATAATTTTAGTATTAAAAAAAAAAGGCCGGAACTTAAAATATTGATAAAAAATGTCTAAGAAAATTATCTTCGGAACAGATTTGATTTACGTTCGTGCAGAGGTCTAAATAAAATCGGCAGATGAGGCAGGATTTTTTTTTCCAGAAATATGTAGAGAGGATGGGCTTGCAATGATGAAATTTGGAAAAGCACGGGTTAAGTTAGAAAGATCTTGTTCTAGCAGACAAAGATTCCTAGAATGGGGATTATAGATAGCTGCAATCAGAATCTGGGGGATGGAGGGAAATTCTAAAACAATTGCAGTGGCCCTCAATACGTTGTAATTGGGGGACTTTAGCGAGGGTTGCATTGAGATCTTTTCTAACATACACAGCAGCGCTACCACTAGGACGGACGCCAACTGTAGGTAATCTGTTTACATTGAAACGCACATAGTTGGCGACCCGGACAGAGTTACCCTGGAACTTGGTCTCAGAGATAAACATGATACTTAAATTATTACTAGCAATGAAATCTTTAAACTCAGAGGCTTGGCGTAAAATGCCCAGTTTGCTTGCACAAAAGAATTGCAGTACATTTCTCGCTATGGACTGTAATTGCGGAAATCTGGTTTTCTAATGTGTTTTGCGTTTTCTAAAATGCTTACTTTGGTGTCTTATTTACCTTATTAAACAGCGAATGTTTATTAAAGTATTCTGGAAGTTTTGGAAAGTGTTTCATAAACTATGCTTGATGTATGATTTAACTTTCTTGTGATGATTGTAAATGATTGTAAATGATTGTAAAATGATTATAAAGAAAATTAAGAAAATTTCTTTATTCACATATTTGTTTAATGCACTTGATTGGTAATTAAAGTCAATAAACAGGTTTTAAAATTTCGAAGCAAAATAGGTAAAAAAAATAGGTAATAAATAAATTTCATAGGTAAATTAAAATAAAAATATAAATAAAAAAATATGCCGCATTAGCTAATTTCATTGCTACATCGGCGCGCAGGGAGGGACAAAAAATACACTTAGAATAAAAAAATAAAGTGCTCAATAATTTCAGGCATTCAAGAGATAAACTTAAAATAAAATAAAGTAATAAAAAATCTCAGGCACTCAGGAGCGTAAATCATATCTGTCAAAAAAACAGTTTCTTTATATCTAATTTTCTTATTTTTTTCATTCAGAAACCCATCTTCTCTAAGTAATTCTGAGAAAACAGTAAAAATCTGCGTCATCTACAGATTTTATTGAAACTTCTGTACGGAATAAAATAATTGGGCAACGTAACAGTAGCACAGATGTAAATATGTGTAAAAAAGGACAGCTGTTTCGGAGCTTCTAAAGCTTCATCATCAGTGCAAAGGTTAATATTGCCAAAGGTATGTGTTTGAAGCATAGAAATATGCAAGCGACGCAGCACAAAGCTCGCAGCTCGTGACCAAGAGTGCAGTGGCGCCGAGCTCTGAAATGCAAACAGCGGAGTCACCAATTCCCATGTTCCCGAGGAAACCAATAAGAGGCGCTTAGCCAGTCTGCAGGAGCTGAAGTAGGAAGGGGATAGTCAAAAAAACGTCTTCGGATAAGCAAAATTCAACTGCGAATGCTAACGGCACCATAGAACTAGGAACTTAAATTATTGTTTATTCTATGAACGGCACAGACGCTGTTGCTGAGACCAGCGCAGTTCCCCCGAAAAAGAAAATACCCCCTTTTTATCGAGGCAATAGCAAATGAAGCAACACTGCGTCGTCCATCTCAGGTGCAAAGCACCAACTATTAGATCTGAATTGAAAAAAAAACAAGAACGAAAAATCATACATCAAGCATAGATTATGTAACACTTTCCAACGCTTCCAAAATAATTTTACAAATCATTACCGATTAATAAGCTGAAATATAACATATAAGTAAACAATTTGGAAAACGCATAACATATTTAAAAACGTAATTTCAGGAATTTCCAACATATACAATATTCGGAAAAATATCCGAATAATTTTATTCAGTCCTGTA
Organism: Maratus michaelseni; assembly: GCA_963931845.1. Classification (NCBI taxonomy): domain Eukaryota; kingdom Metazoa; phylum Arthropoda; class Arachnida; order Araneae; family Salticidae; genus Maratus; species Maratus michaelseni. Next base: position 302,618,136 of record OZ007589.1, read on the forward strand.
TATAATCTATAGATTTGTATATATACTACATAGGATGCTAAATTTTAGTTTAGTTAGGAAACGTGTAGCACAGTTTAAAATTCTCCTTCTGGAATTTCTGTCAATAAACGGAAATGTGTTCGCGAACTTTTGTGCTTCCCTGTATATGATCTACAGAATTTATACACACCAAGTAATAGACAAAAAGTGAGTTAAATTTAAATCGCGTTCAGCAACTTCAAACGCAGTTCCAGGAGTTATTGTTAACAGACAGTAGAGAATTCTTTTGTGTGTCCCTGTAAATGAACAATGACTGCTATACACACAATATTCTGTAGTAAGCCTCATGTAATGCACCTTAGTGATATATATAAATTTCAATGCGTTTAAAATAGTGAAACATTATTTAATTAAACCGCAAACGATTTTTCTTCATAGACGTAATGTAACGGAATTATTTTGACTGTCCCTGTAAAGTTACTATAAGTGCTATGCACACCATATTCCATATTAAGCTTCTTGTAATTCACCTTCGTGATATATATCAATTAAAATGTGTTTGAAATTGTGTAACATCATTAAAATAACCGCAAATGATTTTTCCCCATAGACCGTAATGTAACGGAATTATTTAGAGTGTCCCTGTAAAAAACTATAAGTGCGACACACTTCAGTTGAAATAGGGAACATGCTATAGATAACGACAATAACATATAGTAAATGCAAGGCAATCCGAGCATATTTACGGGAGTTAGAGCACGGCCAGACGGCCAGACAAACCAAAGTCATAAACATTTTTCAACTAGGTTGGAAAGTGTTAAAAATTGAGCAGATTAAAGATTTTATAAATGTTGAAGAACTTGATATAATCTAAATTCAGCAGCTCTATCGGTCAACACTAGAAAGTGGGTTCTGTTTTGCTCCTCGTCATGGTACAGTTATTGTCCGACCATGCTAATATTTTTCAGGTCACTGAGATCATGGGAATGAAGGTGCAATTCAAGAAGTACCAGGGTTGCAAGGGACCTTAACAATCAGGGATTCTTCCACTTGGCGGCGGGTGTCATCTTCAAATGAAGTGCGTGAGGTGTGCGGGTGAGCACACTGCCGCTGACTGCCCAAAGCTGTTTGATGATCCCTACAAGTGTGCAAACTGATCAGGCGAGCACCCCGCGAACTATCGCTTGTGTCCCAAAATACCAGGTGATCAGACCAAAAAAATGTATAATCGCTTGCTCAAAAGCAAAAATATCCTAACTTCCTTTCTGTCAGGAAAGTTAACAGCGCATTTTCCTTTGCAGAAATTGCGAAGGTCATTCTCGCTGATAGGTTGGGTTTGGCCTTGAGTAGAATCAACTTATAAATAAGTCCATAATGCCAGACCCGGTCGATGGCTTTAGCAATATCTATGAATACAGTACCAGTTTTTCTCTCCTCAGGGAGCCCTCGTGAACGAGTTCAGTTACTCTCCAAAACTAGTATTGTGCCGAGTGTTTGGACCTGAACCCAAACTGCTCGGGTATAATTATCGAATTGGAGGTAACAAACTCTTTCAGACGGTTCGCAAGTATGTATTCATAGAAAGACAAGAAAGAAGGGAAATTGGTCTGAATCCAGAAGGGGGGAAGTGCGTGACAGTCTTGTCCTGGTTTTGGGATAGGAACGATCAGCACCTTCTTCCAGCAATCAAGAAACATGCAGTGATTTAACATGCAATTAATTAGAATAGCTAGAAAAAATATGAAATTATAAGTGAGAAGTGTAATTGTATATTGATAGAGATTCCCGATGTAAGAAATCACCTCAGAGGGAGTTGCAGATTTGAGAGTGTTATCATGAGTAGTGTTTAAGAAACGTCAAACATCAGTGTTGACAATGTCAACCATCCTGGGATTGACGGCATCTTGATTGAGTGTAAACTGGCTTCTAAGATTGTCAGTAATGCGCTCAGACTTATCAGTGTTTGAGTAGGCCATCCATACCATTGGAGCCGTTTGAGGCCAGAATGTGTGTTCGTGTCCAACGGATGCGGACCGTTTCCGACCAAGTTGTGTTGTCAGCAGTCAATAGAGACTCCATGTAAGTGTTCCAACGTGAAATATTAAACTCCTTGATTGCAGCAAAAACCTGGTGATTTTTTTCTGATAAGTTCAGTTTTTAAGAGGGGTCCCTAATCGTCTGCCAGTCCCATCTTAAACGATTTCTCTCTCTTTTCAAAACTGTGATGTGCTCAGGTAGTCGAAATGCATCAATTGCTCTCTGACTAGATTTCGCAACTTCTTGAAATGCATTATGGAGAGAGTCCTTAATTTCCTGAGTAGTAGAAGTTACGTCTTCGACAGAGTAAATCTCAATGGGCGGGGTGTCCATGTTTTCGTGTACATGGCCGAAGTCTTCCCAATTGACCGAGAAGGCCTGGAGGATGTCAAGCTGAAAGTTTCCCACTTCGGATCGAAGCACAACTGGGAGATGGTCCGACTAGATATTGTTCACCGTTTGAATGGCATGCGGGAAAGGAAAATTGCGGATGATGGCCGAGTCAACGATGGACTCGGGGAGCGCTAAAATTTGCGCGTGATTTGGATCTATCCACCTACCAACTTTGAAACCAGATCTATTGGAGCGGTGACAGCCACATGAGAAGTGATGAGCACTAAAATCACCCGCAATGATGAAATTTGGAAAAGCACGGGTTAAGTTAGAGAGATCTTGTTCTAGCAGACGAAGATTCCTAGAATGAGGATTGTAGATAGCTGCAATCAGAGTCTGGGGGATGGAGAGAAATTTTAAAACAATTATAGTGGCCCTCAATACATTGCAATTGGGGGACTTTAGCGAGGGTTGCATTGTGACCTTTTTTCTAACATACACAGCAGCGCTACCACTAAGACGGACGCCAACTGTAGGTAATCTGTTTACATTGAAACGCACATAGTTAGCGACCCGGACAGAGTTACTCTGGAACTTGGTCTCAGAGACGAACATGATACTTAAATTATTACTAGCAATAAAATCCTTAAACTCGGAGGCTTGACGTAAAAGCTTAATGGCATTCCACATGTCAACTTTGAGCGAAAACGCCCAGTTGGCTGCACAAAATAATTGCAGTACATTTCTCACTATGGCCTGTAATTGCGGAAATATGGCTTTCAAATGTGTTTTTTGATTTCTAAAATGTTTACTTGGGTATCTTATTTACTTTATTATACAGCTAATGTTTGTTAAAGTATTCTGGAAGTTTTGGAAAGTGTTTCGTAATCTATGCTTGATGCATGATTTAACTTTCTTGTCTTTTTTTAAGGGTGTTCATTTTCCATCGGAATCTGAAATGAATGTTAAGGTTGTTACCTTAGTCTTTTCATTATAAGAAAACGCTTTTATTTCTCGTTGTTGATTTTTTTATTTCTCGATGCAATGACCAGAAATGAGCTAAAATACTTTTCTGATTATTTTCTATAAATCGATGCAGAACATGAATCATTGCAATTAATTACCATTTAATTTTTTTCCTCTTAATACCTGGAATATATTCTAATTGTTCACGATATACATTCATTATTCATGTAATAGGTAATTCAGAGCAGATCTATAGCTATACATGATAATAGATTTTTTCTCGCTTCTAAGGCAGGCTTGAGTGTGATGTGTCCGTTTGTTTTGGTCCAACGTCTGAAGACGTCTCTTGTCATAGGATTCTTAAATAAGTTCAAAGTTTCCCCTTACTCCATCCTCATGTACTACAGATAAGTCGGTCTCGACACGGATCGGACTCAATTTTTATACCAGTCTTCGGGCTGGTATAAAAATAAAATACAAAAAATATAAATATAAAAAGTAAAAAAAAAAATAATAATATTTATGCTAAAAATGTAAAATACAACAAAACAAAATTAGCTATTTCAGAAATTCTTCACTTTCATACTGACAGTATTTTTGAATGCATAATAATATAATTTTCACAACTTAAGATATCATGTGTGAAAAACTGATGTTATATAACAAAATGCACAATGTTGGAAGTTTAAAAAATTTTCATTTTCCATCATTGTTCTCGATATTCCTTTAAATTTATTTCTGAACTAAAAAAGCGTACATTCAAACAGATCACAGTAAACATTTTCATGAAATGAAGGCTCGGGTGTCAAACACGGCGATATTTTACTAATTTTATTATTTTTTACTATCTTTCTTCGTAATCCAGACTATAGATTTTTCCAGATGTTTCGCCGTTGTGGTGGCTCAGATGAGTTTTATGCAAATGAAATATGTTTACTTTAAACTTTTCGAAGTCTGCTTTGGAACATTATTTTTTTTTTCTGCTGATTTTGTAACTGCCTTAAACGTATTTTGAGAAACTTTGAGATCTCAGTTTTTTAATTTATTCCCAGTTGTAATCAGAAATCTCTGTTGTATTGAGTCGTCTTAGACCTGCTAATTTAACGTCTTCGTGAGTGAGAAGGTGTATATTTGGGATATTTTACTGTTGTTAAATTTCTAATTCTTCTGGAATATTTTTAAAATAAATGTGACGTCTCAAAAGATTATGTATTATGCCTCTATTTCCAATTTTTTGTATTTTCTCACAACGTATATAGCTTTTATTTGGGTTATACTTCTCAATTGGCATTCTGTTGCATTTTGCCATAATTAGATCATTTAAGGTATCTTCTTGGATTGAAGAAGGAAAAGTTGTTGTCCAATACGTCAATCGTGATTGTTACACGTTAAACTAAAAGTTCAGCACCTAGTGAAACATTTTAACTAGCCATTTGGGGAGTGTTACCGACATACACAACAATTGGTTACGATTTGGTTATATTTATAATTGGTTATATTTATAAAAATATTGGTTATATTTGGTTATATTTATAAAAAAAAATGCTCAGATAAATTAGAAATTAAAAATGCTTTGAAAGTTGAATACTGTATTTTATCTTTCTAAATTGATGTCAATGGCAAAATTTTGTTACTAAGCCCCGTTAAATAATTTGAACATTTGTAGCTGAAATGTATTTATATAAATTACAATAGTCTAACATCATGTTTATTGTAAATTATTTCCTCCATAAAAAATTTAGGTAAGAATTCTAGACAAAACATGTTAAAAAATATGATACTTGACATCGGTTTCACCCTAAAAATTTACGACGCTTTCAAAGAACTGAATTAAATGCTTACTTTTGTGTTTTAACAACTACAAAAATAATCTGCGTGTATTCAAATAGCGCATTATAATTGAAAATGCTATATGTAACAATATATTGATAATTTTCATTTGTATTCCATATTGCTAAATATCTTAAGCGGTCACGTTATTTGCATAACCAGTAAGTGTATATTCCGCACTAGTTACTTCCTGTCATGCTAATCTTAGAATTCAATTCTAAATCTATCAAAGAGACACTCTCTGCAAATGTCTCTAATTGAGTCATAATCTGCTTGCTTCCACACCTGCTATATTTTGATCTATTAATTAGAACACTATTGAATTAAGTCCAATAATGCCATTATAGTCCAATAATGCCTATTAACTGGCCATTTAACTAGCCATTCTTTATACTGCTTTATACTTTCTGATACTTACGTATCTTTATACTTTCTTATTTCGTGGTAAACCCACAATTTGACAATTCATGTAATAAACTTAAGATGTGAATATTTTTGTAAAAGAAAAATTTCCAGTTATCAGAGGAAATTCATATGGAAAGAAATTGGTTTACAAGCAAGATTTAACGAGATGAATTCAAAATCTTTTCTTATCGTTCTTCTGAAAGATTGTTAAAAAGATACACTTCATTTAAAGAGAATCAGCGAATTCATTTCTTATTTAAATGGAGGCTCTTCCAGAAAACTTTAATTTTTTTTTCGTTTTTTTGAACCAATAAAGTGTCTAGAACATTGGTTCCTAATCTTAATATGGCCACGCCCACCTAAGCATCTCTAAAACCATAATACCTCCCCTCTGAAACGTATAATTCTTATTATTTAGTTTATTAAAACGTGAAATCTTATTCACGAGAAGAAACCCTTAAGAGCCTACACTAGTCACGGGAAGAAACACGCAAGCTAATGTTAAGTCTATGGGAAGGTTCTAGCGCGATTTTTCACTCGTATTTTAATATTTTTAAATGTTTTTTTTTTTTTTTTTTTTTTTTTTTTTGCATAGGATAGCTGAGGTCAATCTCCAACGTTGTTAGTTTTTACTTTTTCGATATTTGTTACAGTTTTTTTATAAGCGGCCATTTTCAATTTTGAAACCGGTTGGAACCGATTCTGAAAGTGAAAGTAACCTTATATAAAATAACTGGTACCAAAAATCGAAAAAGTAAAAACTAACAACGTTGGAGATTGACCTCAGCTATCCTATGCAAAACAAAAAGCATTTAAAAATATTAAAATGCGAGCGAGAAATCGTGCTAGAACCTTCCCATAGACTTAACATTAGCTTGAACGTTTTTTCGCATGACTGATGTAGGCTCTTAAAACAAGGATCGTTGCGTTCTATATATTTTTAATATATTTCCTATCATAGTATTCCTAAACTATTATCTTCTGGAAAGATTTAACCACTTTTTTTTAAGTTTCAATATATTTTGAAAATAGCGCTGGGAAATATATAAAATATATAAGACGCTGCGACAGAGGGGCTAAAAGACCATTAACCCCTTGGCTACGAACATGCTGTGTACTTCTTTTAATTGTTAGGCACTTTCTTTTCCTAATAGTGTAATATTCCCTTTATTTGATCGCTGAAAATTGATGATTAGATAAAATAAAAATTACTGTACGAAAATAGTGATATTCAGATTAAAGGATTTTATGTTCGCTATAAGGCACGTATACGCGCCGCCAATCTCAAAGTTGTTGATAATGACAAGTCACTTTAATTTTAGCTTATCATACAATAAAAAAATTGTCACAAATATGTTTTTAACATAATTCTATAAATTGAAAGAAGCAATACATCTTCAAATTTATTTGTAGTTGAGCTCATTCATTTCTGATTAGTTTTCTTTGCCAACTCACCTCTATATTAAACAAAAGTGTTATATAATCTGCAGTTTCATTTAAAAAACAATTAACGACGATATTCTCACATTTCGCATTACACTTGATAGCATTAATACATTTGTAATTGATTCTAATATTTTATTAAAAACAGATGGAATATATTTCACTGCTAAGATTTCTCTCTGAAGAATACGATACTCGAAAAACATTTCTGGATTCTCATCTTTATCAATATTAAAAAGAACCATTTTTCTTTCCTGTCGCAATACACTTCTCTGTTGCAGGTTTTACCTTCCCCATTATCGCCAGTTGACCGTCATGTATACGAGTATATTTGTGTATGAGGCTTGCACCATAGCCATAGGAAATTTATTATTAACCGATTTCCTTCTCTGATACCGATTTGGGTATTTATTAAATTTATAAGGTTGATAGTAGTAGCTAGTTTAGATATTTAAAAAAAAAAAAATAGGCTAAATGTGCTTAAGGCAGTCACTTTTAGATAAATCTTTAAGTAATTTTACGTGTAAAAGTTACTTCATATGACATATTGCCATAGCTGCCAATTGTTACGATTTTTTCGGGGCCAGAAATTCTATACAGAAATTTCCTCCTTTATTTACATAAAGCAGAAATGTGTGATTAAACAAGACGGATAATTTTCTACAGAATTATTGATGACGAATAATCATAGCAGTTATGCATATTGACCAGCGAATAGAATTACAAGACTCTTTCAACAAATAGACAAAATTGTGTAAAATTTTAAAATACAATCAAAACCAGAAATATTACAAAAGTTTTTAAATATGATAAACGATGGCTAATTTAGTTTAACAAAGATATGTTTTATATAAATACTAGCTGTTACCCGTGACTTCGTTCACGCAACATTAAAAGAAGAATAAATACATTAATTAAGCAAAATATTTCACTCCCGATAATTAAAAACGTTTTTAATTAACTAACTATTTATCACATTTCATAGGAGACAATACGGTATTTTTTGTTAAAGGGACCTTGATATAACTCAGTCTTAAAAAAGTGAAATTTTGTACCAAATAATCGCGAAAATGAAATTGCAACCAATGCAAAAAGGAGGGCCAAATAAAATCGTGGAAATAGACGAATTGAGTAAAAACAAATCTCAATTTTACCTATTAGACAATTTTACTTTTAACGTCTTTGTAAAATGTTTTAACAGCCATCCTTCTAAAAAACATTAATTGGAAATATTATATGCTTTTTCTTTAAATTCAATTCTGACTCCTCGTTTTAAAGTATAGTTGAAACAAATCTTGTTTTCCAAATGACAGTATGTTGACAGACAATTTTTGTTCTCCAGAATAAATTGATTCATGAAGTTTGAATATGTGAAAATATGTTTTAATTTTTCAGATAATTTACTGAAATCAAGATTTTGTTTTCACCATCTATTCAAAGTGAAAATAAATTCTGTTTTTCAGTTTTAATGAGAAAATGGTGTAAAAAATATACTGATCTGTTTTATTTCTCCTTTTTTATACACAAATATGGAGTAATTTACTTTCCGTTTTTAGAGAAACTTCGTTAAAATTTAGAAAAAAAAATCTTGGCATCTAATTTAATTTTTTTAATTCTGAGAGTTTGTGTGACATCCTCGGATCAATGATAACCGGTATTAAGTAGCGTTGCGTTCGATAGTCTAGGAGTAGTTGCGATATACAAACACACGGTCAGATTTTAATATAATAGATTCGTATTCATTTTCTTTTTCTTAAAATTGTGCTGTGATTTTTAGCAAACTCTCATCTGTATATAACGGATAAACATGCTTAATAATTAGTATAGATTAAAAAAAAAAAATTAAATTTTTCGTTATAAATATGGCGTGAAATTCATCTACTTTTTATACATACTGATCCTTGTATTATTAATGTAAGGAATTGATTCACACTCATTTTAAAACATATTGGAAAATTCTCGTTTTATTTCAAATATGACGTCTCTTTTTCTCCAGAGAAATCCCATTTTAATGACATAATTCTTGTTAATTTTCTTTTCCAGGCAATTAATTTCAATACTGGCATAGGGGAAATTATGTTACTTTAACGAAATAATATTAAATCTTATGTTTTATCATCAAAAATGGAACTATTAACATTCGTCATTTTTTTAGGTAATCGAGTTATTTCTTTTAGTTTTAAGAATGAAAATAGCTATTTCTCGCTATCCATGACATCATTTTCGACATAGATAATTTTGCGGAGCATATTATTGACATTTGTTAACCATTTTCTTTTGAAACTTCTGTTTACTTTTTAAAAATTTAAATAAAAAATACGGTTTTAATGAGCACGGCTAATAATATAATTAGCCGTGCGCAGACGGTAAAACGCCAAGTATTTTACCATACAAAAGAAAAAAAAAAAGGTGAAGAAAAAACCCAAGATCATTTTTTTTTCACCAATCAAAGCCTATCCACTTTATTTGCGATGTATGACGTCATATTGGCCTGTTTCCTATGGTTACGCATATTGAAACCTTGTATTATTATCAAAAACTAAGAAAAGTAAAGTACGTTTTATTTCTAATAATATTATTGAATCTTCTTTTTAATTCATTAATTTTTTTATTTCATTTTCATTTTTCACGTGAAAATTTTTCAATTGAAACTAAATTGTTGAGTAAAAATTATTATTCCGGGTTTTAAATTAGTTTTGGCAACGATAAAGTAAATTTAACCATTTTAAAATATTATACGAAAAAATGTCCATTTATTCTCTATGAAACTAACGAAATTTTGAATTATTAAGAAAAATATTTGAATAAAATAAACTAAAACCAGCCTATATTCATTTGAGAGTTATAATCAATTTATATGCAAAAATACAGGACCATTAAATGCTCTATTTTGACGCTGGCTTCAGCCTAACATTTGCACACAATCAGATTTATAATATTATTAGGATGTTTTATGTTTTTCGGTGATAGTTGTATTTTGCCCATTTGAACGAAATAAATTTAAAAATTAAAAACAACAACATATTTTTAATTTTATTTTTGAAATTCCGTGCATAATTTTTATTAAAACTTACAACATTTTTATAAAAGACTGCCAGCAAATGGTTAATAGCGAATCCGATTTTCTGGAAGTAGTACGCAAAACTGTTTTATGTTCCAGCCAATATTTAAATCGTAACAACCAATTTAATGGACTGTTGTTACCGACTGAAAAATGGACTGATCAAAAACTTTGAACGCGTTTTCCATTAAACATTTTTTTTTTGTTTTTGTTTTTATTGGTGTATGTTCTAACTATTCAAGCTATCGACGTTTTATTTTTGGAAAATTAAACTAGACTTTTTCATTAAGGGACAAACCTTCAAAAAATTTTTAAAAATTATAATTTTGATTTTTTAAATAGTTTCGTTTCAAATTCGTACCAAAAATTGATTTGAAACTTTAAATTCAAACCGCTATTTTGTTAAATTTCGATTTATCTTATGACAATTTAATATCTTCAACGATTTAATATATCTGAAGAAATATATTTGATGATTTCGGGTTAAAATGTATCAGGTTCGGGTCAGGTCTCAGTTCGGGTATAATTTTTTCAGGTTCGGATCATTTGTAGCTGAACTCATGCAGGACTCCAATGTGAATAACAATAAAAGTTTGCTACATAAACACGAAAGTAAGAAACAATCCCTTGAAGTTGGTTTGTTTTTTACACTCTTTTATTTTACTCAACTCAACCTGGATTTTGAATGTAAAAATGGAATTTTGTAATCGATTTTTAAGCCATTTCGTAATTATACTAGACTTATAAAAAGGACGTCTACAGGTGTGATTCCGATAACAGTACAACATTTTAATTTTTTTAGAATTTACTCTATATATCTAAAACGAAAAGCACATTCTGTCAAATTCCACATGAAATTGACGTCCATGCGCATGCTCAAACTTTTTTTCAAAACATGAATATAATACCATGGGGATTCTCCCCTTCTAGAGTGTTGAGTGGACTGGGTCTGAACCTGAACAAAATCAAAAGAGGGTGGGGGGTTCAAACCCATACAATGAGAAAAACATTCATCCTTCTCCCCACCTCTAAAGGGAAGAAAATTTTTCTCTTTCTTTGAAATGGCAGCTGGGTCAATTTTCGTTCTAAATCCTTCGGACAAAAAATAAATCGACAATCACAGTTTTTAGAAATACGTTTATGCAGTTACTGCAGGAGTCTAAGTGAAATTGGAACCGAAGATAATGGGGCGCCCAATCCTAAGTTCGTTTAATCCGAGAACCGTTTGGAATAAACCGACCAGCGTAGTGGGCGTAGCTCGGCTAGTTATAAATTAATACAGTAATATTAAGGCATTTTTTCATTAGCACACCACAGATCATAAATCGTCCAATATTCTCTGTAACTCGTACACTAGTACACGAATTGAAACAACAATGGATTTAAAGATGGCCAATAAACGGTCGCCAAAATATTACAAATGGCTATGAAATTGCAACAATGAAACATTTTAAAGGCTAAAAAGTAGAAAGTAAGTTATAAATAAAAAATGCAGAGTGTAATATTTAAAAGAAAAAAAACCGCTTTTATTAATTAATAGTTTAATATTAAATAATATACGAATGTACGTTGAGAAATCAAACTAGAAATCCTAAAAAGATAGTTTAAATAATGTTTCATTTTTAGCACACAGGCTGTCAAAGCCTCAAAGCTAAATGTTCCCGCAGGTTCTGTATGTACGTAACGCGATAACTCTTGATAGAAATATCCGATTTGCTTCAAATTTTGTATATAGATTCATTCTGATAAGGCGCTTCCCTGATTACTTTTCGGGGTTCATTGATTAAGTATAAAGGGGGAACGGGGGATAAACCCCCCTTAATTTAGATAAATGGGTTTCTCATGCAGAATTATCCGATTTGCTTCAAATTTTGTATATAAGTTCATTGTGATAAGGCGCTACCCTTATTAGTTTTGAGGGTTCATAGGTTAAGTATAAAAGGGGGAACGGGGGCTCATCCCCCTTAATTTATATTAATGGGCTTTTCCTGCACAATTATCCGATTTGCTTTAAATTTTGTATATAGGTTCATTGTGATAAGGCGCTACCCTCATTAGTTTTGGGGGTTCATTGGTTAACTATATATAGGGGGGGAACAAGGAGCTAACCCCCTTAATTTACTGTCGATTTCTTTATTTTTCGAGGGACATTATTCTTTGAAATAAGAGTATAATATACAATTAGTATGAATAGCCTGTGAGGGTGAGGTCAATACCATCAGTTTAACTGGGCACTTTCCTTTTTCCTTTCCTGTTGCCTCTTAAAAAAACACAGTAACAGTTTTAATAAATTTAATTGTTTGCGCTTTTTACCAAGCGTAAAAAAATCAGTGAATATATCATAATCGAGTTCTGTGCTCAAATCATTTTAATATATTGAAACGAAATTGTTTGAAAAAAAAAAAAAACATGCATTGCAGTCAAAAAATTAGGCGCGATTTTCAATATCAACACTGAATGCTTATAAAAGAGTGGTTTTTTTTTTAATATTTTTACTTTTATTCCTATTTTACATTAAAAATTACTTTTTGACTGTATAGTTTTATATTTTTTTATTTAGTTTTTATTTGTGTACAATGAACGTTTTCATAGCTTTGATAAAATTTCGCGAAGCAAATATTCGAATTGTCTCTCATAATGGCATACCATCAATACGCTAACAAGCTTTAGAAATTACATTCGTATTAAATTCAAATTGCTAATGAATTTTGTCAGAGCGCTTCATTAAATGTAAATTAATTAAATCGAATTAGATTTTAAACAGACTTCGAATGGAAATAGATAGCTGTTAGAATAAAAGACTAAATAAACGAAAATGTGACTAATGTTTCCGGTGTGAAGGCATAATGCGACTTAACAGCAAATTGAAATTAAATGGAAAGCAATTGAATTTGCTTCCTATTAATTAGCCGATATTGAATAATGGGAAAATTTTGGAAATCTGTTAATAAAATTAACAAGACGTTTTTCTGTTTTTAATTAAGGAAAACGGGGAAAATTCATCAAATTCAAAGTAGGATAACACGGCACGTTTTGGTCAAAAAATGAAATATTATTTGTCTTATTTGTTAGAACATGGAATAGTTTTTCTTAATATAACTTACAGGATCCCTAGACCATACTATAAAAATTTAAATTTAGTAATTTTTACAAATATGATTTTATTAGCGTAAATGGCTTTTAATAAGATAGAGAACAACATTTGAATCATTTTTACTTGCTTCTATTTTGGTTTGGCAAACAAAATTTTATTTATTACTTTCTTCTATCTTGACAAGAAAAAAGTATTGGATTCGTGAAAATTTTCGATTTCCGTTTTCCGATGGATTTATACGTTTTAAAAATGTCCTGAATACGATTTGACTGTTTTTAGAAAATGTTTGTCTGTCTGTGTATTTGTGTGTGTATGACAAAAATTTTGTGGACTCTCTTTCTCAAGAACTAATGCACAGAATTAAATAAAACTTTAGATTCAGTTAGATCTTGATATAAATTGGCGCTGATTAGTTTTTGGTGCAAATCGCCCAGGTGGCATTCCTATGCTGCATTTTTCATGATTTCCGCAATAGCTCTATCTCAAGAACTTCTGTACGGATTATCCCCCAAACTTCAGATTCAGTTAGACGTTGACATAAGTTGTTGCTGATTGGGTTTTAGTGTAAATTTCCCAACAGATGGCGCTGCTGTGTTGCATTTTTCAGGATTTACACGATTCTAGAGATAGATTAATATATCATATTTCAAAAACTAAAGCACGGAATTTTATCAAACATCATATTTTGTTAAACTTTGACATAAGTTCACTGCAAAAAAAAAGTGTTGATTTTACAGCATAATACTGGCATCCCAGCTGCCAGTATTATGCCGTAAAATTAACAGTAATAAACAGTAAAATAAGCATGCGCGGCAGCGTATTACTGCTTATTTTAGTGTTTATTACTGTTAATTTTACGGTATAATACTGGCAGCTGGGATGCCAGTATTATGCTGTAAAATCAACACTTTTTTTGCAGTGGTAGTGCTGATTAAGTGTTCTTGTAAATCACACAGATGGCGCTATTGGGCTGCATTATTTGATTCAAAATGCATAGTTTAAAAAAATACGCTCTTTGAAATAATAACATGTATGAGATAGAAGAAAGTTTTGGGATTGGCACATCCGATTAGTTTACAACTGTAAACATACCGTATGAAACTAAGATCAACGATGATCAACTTTTTTACATTGCAATCTGTTTAGCTGTTAAAACATGAAAAAAAAAGGATGTTTGTATTTTAAAGTTAAAATAATCATTATTATATGTTGAAACTATGCATTGTTATTTACCGATTAGAATTTGATTATTTTCTTTAATTATTATATACAAAATTTATGAGCTGTATTATAACCATCTAATTTATTTCATCTTTATACTAATTGTACAATTGATGTCCGTTAATTGGAATCTTCGGGGACTTACAGAAAAGTTTAATTATCAAATTATAAAAAAGAAAATGACTTTTCATGCTATCAATAAACAAGAACTTATCTAACATTAGAAAAATATATCGATTCTTTAATCCGAATTGTTTTATTTACATTTAATTATGAAAAATTGCTACATTCTTAAATTAAAATTATTCGAATCACGTTAATCTGAAAACGATAGAAATGTCTTACGTTTACTAACAGCAATAAAGCAAAAATAATCAAAATATTGTGTGTGTGTGTGTGTGTGTGTGTGTGTGTGTGTGTGTGTGTGTGTGTGTGTGTGTGCGTGCGTGTGTGTATGCAGTGTTGAGACTGCTGCACACAGAGCTACAAAATTTGGTTGGAAGGTACATTGATATGTGTTGTAATGCACCAAAGTCCGCATTTGTTTTATATTAGATTTTTTTATTTAATTTTTTATGCAATTTTTTTTGCGTTTTTTTATCTTCCGAGCGGTTTTACTACATTAATAAAAATAATCCGGGTTTAGTCTTTTAGCCCAATACAGTAATTTTTTTTTTCATCTTTTCAATAAAGTTTACTCTGACGTCGTTTTTCGCGATTTTTTAATGCAATTTTTAGAGTTTTTTTCACATTTCGCGGCGACATTTTCAACATCGATAGAAGTAATTAGGTTTCAAACTTTTAGCCTAATATGGTAAATTTTGTCCTCAACGATTTTTTAATTGTATCGTATTTTAATGCGATTTTTTGCGTTTCGCGGTGATATTTTTATTTCAGAAAAATGAATTTTATTTAAAACTTTAGCCTAATATAGTAAATTCTGTCCTCTTTTCAATAAAGTTTATGGCGAATTTGTACAGCAATTTTTGAATTTATCGCGAATTTTTTATGGAACTTTTAGCATTTTTTTCGCGTTTCACAGAGATATTTCGATATCCGTATAAGAAATCCTGTTTCAATCTTCTAACAAATTATAGTACATTTCCTTCTCTTTTGAGTAACGATTATTCGGAATTTGTGTTGTGATTTCTAAATTTTTCGTGATTTTTTAATATAATTTTGAGGGTTTTTTTCGTTTTGTGATATATTTTGATGCGCCCGGACTACGCCGGGCCGTTCCGCTAGTTCTTTTAATATCAGTGAATACATCTGCAACCGTCTCCATTGACAGATAGGCATCATGAATATGTCTTTTAACGCAGTCGCTCCAGTGCTGCTAAACGCATTACTAAATGTTATTATAACATAGAATTGGTCGTTGGCAAACTTTTATCTATTTCAAAAATGCCAAAAATTTTTAAGTCAAGACTTCAAATTCTGCAAGAAATCCATTAAAAAAAAAAAATGGTTAAAAGAAAAAACAATCCAAAAGCGGCCATCTTGTTTTTCGGGTGCGTCACTGTACAATGCTGATAATCATTTTTATTGGTAGAAGTCTCTGTAAAAGATCATCGACATGCAGTATTGGTCTCAAAACACCATTCTACCGTAATTTCTGAGGGAAGTGATGCCGGTAGTGTAACGGCAGTTTTCCCTTCAGAGACTGGACTGTACGAATGACCTTCTATCGTGTCATTTGTCGGCGATCGGCGGCGGTTTCCAACATTTTGTCTAATATATATTTCAATTTGTTATCGGCGAGTTTCAATGCGATTTTTAACGCAATTCGGGACGTTTTTTCACATTTGTGAACAAATTCCTGCTCCAATGTTTTAGCCTAGTGTAACCTTTGCGATTTTTGAATTTTTAGCGATTTTTTATGTGATTTTGTTTTGGATTTTTGAAATTCGATGCAATTTTTCCACATTAGTAAAGCGCATCCGGTTTTTATGGTTAGCCCATTGTTAGCCCAATATAATGAATTCTGTCCTCTTTTCAATATAGTTTATTCCGAATTCGTACATAATTTTTTGAATTTATCGAAAATTTTTTAAGAAACTTTAAGAATTTTTTTCTCGTTTTCTGCAGAGATATTTCCGTAGTTGTATAAGAAATCCTTTTACAATCTTCTTGCATAATATAATACATTTTGTTCTATTTTCAATAATGTTTATTCGGAATTCGTGCAGCGATTTTCATACTTTTCGCTTTTCATGCAATTTTTCTGTGCCACCGATCTACGCCAGACGGGTTAGCTACTGTTTTTAATATCGACGTATTCATCTGTAACCGTCTCCATTGACAGATGTCTTTCGACGGAGATGCTCCTATGCGGTAAAACCAATTACTAAATTTTATTTAACATATTACTATGTATCAAGATAATCGGTCGTTGGCTAACTCTTATCTGTTTCAAAAATATCATTCTTTTTTATTTTATTTTTTATTAAGATTTCGGATTATGCCAGAAAACTATATATATATATTTTTTAATTTTTGGTAAAAAAAATTTCTTGTAGCAACAAAACTTTCCGAAATGGACGACTTGTTGTTAGGGAGAATCACCGTACAACGGCGAGGATATATATTTTTTCCTTGGTAAATGCTCATGGTCTTTCCGAGGGAAGTGATGCCGGGAAGATGACGACCGCCCCCCGTCAGAGATTGAGCTTTGCAAAAGACCCTCTGTGGTGCCATTTGTTGACGTTCCGCAGCAATTTCTGACATTTTGCCTAATATAGTTCATTTTCTCATTCTTTTTTTCGAGTTTTGCGCCGATTTTTTGACATACGTGAACGAATTCTGATTACAACGTTTTATTCCACTAAAGTTAACTTTTTTGAATTTTGAACGATTTTTTATGCGATATTTTCGGGATATTTGCAATTTGAAGCGATTTTTCCACATTACATCCAGTACATCCAGTTTTAATGTTTTAGCTCAACATAGTAAAATCTGTCTTCTTTTCAATAAAGTTTATTTAAAGCAATTTTTGAATTTAACGCGAATTGTTTATGTAACCTTTAGAGTTTTTTCGCGTTCCGCAGAGATTTTTCGACATTCGTATAAAAATCCTTTCAATCTTCTAGCCTAATATAGTAAATGTTTCTCTGTTTTCAATAAAGTTTATTCGTATTTCGTATAGCGTTTTTTTATTGTGATTTTTTGCGATTCGTGCTATTTTTTATGGAACCGGACAATGTTGGGTAGGTTATCTAGTTTTAAATAAAAAATAAGTTACAATTGGAAACAAAATTGTCACATGACGTTTATGTAATTTGTTAGTCCTACGTTTTTCAATCAATCTTTCAGTTTTGAACAAACATTTGAATTCTTTGTCTGAGGGATGTTCCATCTGAATAAAACTTTTACAAATATCAAATGGACACAATAGTGTTTTTTTCATTAGACATTTACGAAAGTTCGGAGTCGCATTATCTGACACATAGTTATTTTCAGAAATATTGCAGCTTTTTTTTTCTGTTTTAAGATATTGAATCTTTTAGTTCAAATTACATACGTTTGTTTTGAATTGAATTGGTTTATTTTGAATTATTTGAAATGAAGAACTAGTTTTAATATTAGTTATAATGCAAAGTTTTCGGAACGTTATGATTAGTTCAAATTATCGGAATGCCCAAATTAACCGAATTCTAACTATCGCGACTCCACTGTACTTCGTCATATATTGAATTTAAGATTTCGGGTGCCTTTTCTCAGACGACATACATATATATGCATTAATAATCATTTGGTAAACAATGAACTAAAATATTAGGAGATGGCGTTATTTCAGTTTTATTACATACCTTTACTTATAATTTTGTTGCTTTACAACTGTATAATAGGTGTTTAAATAAAAAATATTTTATAATTTCTTTAATTTTTAGCGATTTCGCCGTAACCTTCCGCCTAGTTTGCTTCGTCGTATGTCCACAAGTACCTGGACGACGACAACATCAGCCACTGGCTTACCTACCCTGGAACCAGAGCCTTCAAGAAAAAGAAGTACAAGTTTTCGCCATCCAACAGATTCTACAAATACTTCTCCTCGTGGTGGCAACACTCCTAATACTGGATGTGCTATTTCCCCTAGGTAAGTAAAAGATTCTGAAATAGTGTTAAAAAGAATAAATCTACTTTTAAAATAGAAATGTAATTTTCAGTTATTTTTACTGTGCATTGATTAGCAGCAAATTATAGTCTTCATTGAAATAGAAAAGTATTCCTGCAACAATAAAATTTGACCTATTCATTTATAAAAAGTCTTCTTCAAAAGAATACAGCAACATGGCAGCAGCCCTTCAATAAACATTTAATTGAAGGTACGGGGGGGGGGGGGAGGGAAACAATGTTAGCTACATATAGTTAAACGATAGATATTTATCGTTGCTTCTTCTACGAGAGTGACGACTTTTCATAGTTCATCCTCCTTTATACCATTTTATAACTGCTTTTTATTTTCAAAGGATTTCCATCATTTTCCCCTCTTTATACATATCTTAAGTTGTGTTTTCCAAAGTTTTTACCTTCATTTTTACTTCGATCTATGTTACTAAACAATAATACGACTCCATTTAACAAAATACATTCAAATTTTCCAAAACAGTGGACTTCCCCCCCCCCCCCCCATGACTATTCAACTATATTAATCCTAAGACTTGATTGTGATGTTGTAGGACCCTCTCCTAATATTTTATTTTAATTTACATCTTACCAGGAAGAGTACGTATCGTGCAGGTGCAGGAGTTGTGAAATACGTACCCATGGTCGCACTTGCGAGCACTAACATTTTTTTAGAAGATGTATTAAAACGCATTGTAGTGATTGTTTATACAACTTAAGTACATTGGATTACTATTAGTACACTAGATTAATTTTAACACAATTATTCAAATTGGTAAAGAAATCATACAAGTTGTAATTTTCCAACTGGACGAAAAATGTCTGGGCCAGTGATTGTGTTAAAATTAATCTAGTGTACTAATAGTAATCTAATTCACGTATCCAGCGTTTTCTGGAGTTCCATTACCTGCGATCTATTCTGTTGAGCTGATTAAAATATCAGACCAGATGCTATGATCAATAAGATTAACTGGATGAATTATGCCCTCCAGATTCGACCGGGATGGCTCAGTTGGTAGAGCGTGGCGGCTTCAGCCAGGAGATCCCCAGGTTCGTATCCTGGCCCGGACATTTTTTGTCCAGTTGGAAAATTACAACTTGAATTAAGTACATTGGTATGTATTCTATTCTGTTTAAAGTAAGCTTTATTTTTTCAGAATTAAATCTTATGAATTTTCATTATTATTATTTATTAAACACTTTTTCGTTCGGAATCGACAGTCATGTCTCTGTGTAGCCTAGGATTCATTGGACGTCTATTTACAAAACTCTTGCTTAGAGTAACAAATTTTGGATTTAATAAGAGATTTAAGAAAAGAGATACCAATATTAATATACTTTGTAGAATCCCAGGGTTCCACAGAAACTCGAATGGGAAATACTGCTATTGACAATACAAATAACCAATGAAATCCAATCATCATTCTTTAAGATCAAAACCAACCATTATGTTTATTTAGTTTTATATATTGCTCTGTACTATTTGTATTATTCTACATAACATATTGTTTGCATTCATAGAAACAAGCACGATATTTCGGCAATCATCTTTATGTATGATTTATAAAACTCTTTTCGTAAGTTTTATGTATTATGGATCTGTTTGATCTTACGCGAACAACATGAAGTATGTTTGTGTGCTTCTATTCCGGAAGCATGTATGATTGTTTACATTTCAAGTTACAATTTTGATGTTTACTGTCTGTATCTAAACACGATGTTTTATACAATGTTTTATACTTAACTTTATCAATAGGTCCATTTTTTTCATTACTTTTTTTTTATAAAAGAAAATATTATTTTCATTCCATTATTTTATAGTATTTTTCATAAACTCGTATAATGTGCATGCTTTTGAATACTTGTTTCATAGCGCAAAAATTCTTTGTGAAGGTTTTGGGGCTGTCTTTGAAGCTTTGTTGATGATTTTGTTCTGAAAATTTTCGCAAATCAGTGATTTTTTACGAAAAATCCCCAACAGCGTGTTTACACAAAAATGTAAATTTTCAATTTTCAATTTATCGCTATAAAAAATATTTAAGTAATTTAAGCTAAAAAAATTTCCACAAATCAAGCCTTTTTTGAAAGAATTCCCCATTTACAAAAATAAACATTCAAAGTTATATTTAATTGATTATCGTAAATCTTTCATCTATGCAATCTACTGAGCATAGTTTCTGAAACTTTATCAATTCATAATTTAAAGTGGAAAGGCGTCCAGTTCAGTCGTTTCATGTTTATTTATGTTTACCAAATATCTAAATCTAAATCTTTATCGACTTCCGTCACAATTTGTATTGCTAAAAATACAAGAAAAAAATACTTTATTCAAAATGACACATAGTTTTTTAAAAAAAAGCAACAATGATTTGTGGTATTAATAATTATTCAGATTTTCTCTTACTGTATTTGTTTGTTAGTGCATTGAAAAGTTTAAAAAAAAATTAAACTTAAACCTGAGATAAAAAGTATAATAACAGAACTTCCGTTGTCACAACGTTAAAGACGTACACAGGTGGTTGAAAATGATGGAAAGAAACATGTAAACTGTGATGTTATAAACGACATGCGACGAACACGACCCCGAGAATAATGATTGATATTTCTGATTTGATATTTCCAAATTTTATTTTATGAACATAGAAAGTAGATATTCTATTCTATCTTCATGATTTTTCATTTTCCGAATCAAAATTGAGTTCGGGACAGATCCAGTTTTGCCAAATTACTAAAGATAAATTTTAGGTGAAATAACGAAAGAAATTCCCCAATGTTCATAGTCCCCAAAATTTCCCCACGAATTCCTCTTCCCCAAAATATTCTCTTGTAGGGTAAAAATTCCCCAAAATGGGGTCAAAATCCCCAATCTGGCAACACTGCGTAAAAGTTAAATAAATTGAAGTATCAAATTTTTTAATATTTTCCGGTAATAAAGTAATTTTTTTTAATTTATTCTTTTTCATTTAGTTTATTACTACAATAAAATTTTCTGATTGTTATGAATCCTTTCATCTTACATTGACACAATGTTTACCAGGTGCGCCATAAGTTCATTAAAATTTTAAAAAATCATTAAAAATAAACAAATAATGCTAAAAAATTTCGGTTTGCATGAATGGGATTAGATGGAAATTGGATTTTTTAATAATAAAAAAAAAGCTGTTGTTAAAAAATTACCGATAGATGGCGCTGGCATGCATAATATGAAGCAGATGTATGCAAATTAGGCTTACAGTAAAATACCCATTTCTGCGAAAGCGTCTGATAAGCTTTAGTATCCCAGCACAGCACATGGAACAGGCTGTTTTCTCGTCTTTAGTCATTTTGCCTTGCGGAATTTTCGCAATGCGCCAGTTGCCGATTCCCTGTTCTTGTAAAAGAGTTTAACCAACAGCGCTTGATCTGGTAACGATAGCATACTGCTAGTATTGAATGAAGAATCTGTGTACATTGAGGGGGTTCATTGACAGCCTGATCTGCACAAATCTGCTTCATATTATGCATGCAGCGCCATCTATCGGTTATTTTTTAACCAATTTTTTGTATTAAAAAAATCTGATCTCCTTCTAATCCCATCCCTTCAAACCGCAATTTTTTAGCATCATTTGTTTCTTTTTAATGAATTTTTAAACTTATAACGAACTTATGGCGCACTTGATATATATATATATATATATCCCATCAAAAATGTCATCTGTAAAAAATGCAGCCAAGTCTCGTGAACCGTCTTTAACCGTAAAAATTTCTGAGATCGTGTAAAGCCAAGTTTAGCTATCTTATTAACTCTGAAATTTTCATTCACAAATCACTCCGTCTCTACATCTTTAGTTAATTATGATTTTGTGACTTAGCAATTACGCAGCACAGGGAAGTTATTACACCTTACTGTGTTATGGGATGGGATGGGATAATTTGATTTAGGAAAATTACAGTGAAACCTCTCTAAGGAGACCACCCATTAGACCATAAAAAATTGGTCTTTCAGAGAGGTGGTCTCTGAATAGAGGTGGTGGGTAAAGTAAAGTTTCGTGAAATACATATTACAATATGTATATATATATACATATTATTGAATTAGTTTATTATATTTCATGTCTATACAGCTTTAAAGAAGGAATTAATTGTAGTTTGCTTTGATTTTAACAATTTCTCCTTAACAATTTTTGTTTCTAAACATTCTTTGATATCTTTAAACAAATTATGCGTCTTAGTATCATCTCTAACAAATATGGAACTCTATCAACCTATTTCAAAATCATATTATATCAATCCTTTTTAAAATATAATTTTACATCTGGATGATCTGTTTGAATATGACTATGCAGATCTCTAATACAGATGCAGAAATATCTACATATTGAACATTGAATCCGTTTTCCTTTCTGGAGGTCGATGTTTTCATTCGATGAAATTTTGTTATGTGCTGATATAAATTTCTTTTTTCTGCGAATACACGATCACAAAGTGTGCATAAAATTTTCGCTGAATTATCTGCCATCATGCTAGTGTTAAAACTTCTACTGTTAAACAAAAATAAGTGATAACAACGAACATTGTCAATCTTTCCAAGAGAAGCAACGAAATTGAGATAAACTGGAACCTGGACCCTCCCCCATAACACACACACTCAACCGGTTAAAAAAGTCTCCTGCACTTTACAGGTGTCTGTTACTTAATTCCAGGAAAGGCGACAATAGCTCTTCTCCCACCAAGACAAACTTATCTTTCCGTAACCATAGTGGCATTAAACGCATGATATTAAACATACACAAGAACCAGCACTTTTCTCTTAAACAGGGGAAGGGCGGGGAAGAAATAACCTTGATTCATCTATGTCTAAGAAAGTAAATTTACGTATTTTCTGGAGATGAGTAGAATTTCGAGATTTCCCCATACAAAGGAAAGTAATTCTACTCTTTAAATGAAAAGTGGTCTTTCAGGGAGGAAAATGGGAAATAGTGGTCCTTTAATGGAGGAAAATTAACATTGAGCTTATAGGCAAAAATTATAGACCATAAATAAACGGTCTTTATGAGAGGTGGTCTCCTTATAGAGGTGGTCTTTCAGGGAGGTTTCACTGTATATACGCACAGGGAAGTTATCACACCCTAATATGTTATATGATATTATTTCATTAAGACTAATTATTATACATCACATTTTTGTGCTACGTAATTGCAAAGTCACAAAATAATAATTAACTAAAGACGTAGAGACGGAGTGATTTGTGAATGAAAATTTCAGAGTTAATAAGATAGCTAAACTTACTTTACATGATCTCAGAACTTTTTACGGTTAAAGAGTCACGAAACTTGGCTGCATTTTTTACAGGTGACGTTTTTGATGAGATTTCACTTCTTTCATTAAAACTAAACAAATTTCATTTTAGCAATAACGAGGTGAAACTGCTCAAATAATAAATGGTACTTTGGCATGAAATATTAACTCAATATCGCCGTCTGTTGTGAATTCTATGAACAATTTACATTAACTGCTGTGCTGGAAGATAACAGCAAAAAATAAAATCGTCTTTTAAAGCCCAATGTATAAGTAACATTGATTTTTGCGAATGTTGAATATATGCAAAGCCGTGATACAAAGGGTTAATTAAAATTAAATTATGTAACTACGGCAATTTCTTTGCCTATTTTGTTTGTCCTCAGTATTTTCTTCCTTTTTAATAACAAACTAGCTAACAAACTAGTCCGACCGCTTCGCAGTTATTATTTTTTTTAGGTAGCTTTCAATACAAAAAAGTATAAAGCTACCTATTGCAGCCGTTCGGAGGAAAGCAGTTCTGGAAAATTTCGATATATTTTCACCGATCATGACCCCCAGACCAAAACCACCCTCCGTTCAAATGTTGATTTATATATATATATATATATATATATATATATATCCATATATATATATATATCTGACCTATGTCATACGATAACGCTCGTATTTGTAAATCAATTTTGATGAAACTAATTGTGTGTATTAAGCTCATCAATGTCTCGACCGAGTTCGTTGGCCAGCTTGGTCCGCCATTTTGTTTCAAGATGGCGGCCATTTAAAAATTTAAACCTAAAATAAATATACAAAACAGTTAAAAATTCAAATTTATTATTTAATTAAATGTTAGGCCTTGATACGAGGATTCCAGAGCATTTTTTGGTTTACCTCTATCTTAAAAAATGGCTGAGATAGAGCAGTTTGAAATTCTAGGGTGGCTGACATTTTGAAACAAGACAGCACATTACAAAAATTTTCCTTGTTGTAATAATTTTCCCAATCATACGCATAAAACTATATATTCATATCCGTTAGCGCCAAATTCTCGCCAAACTTGGCGACATTTGGTGAAATATCGCCAAATTTGGCGACCAAAATAAGTCTTCATAAATGAAGCCGATTTGGCTATTGCTCAATAATTTGGCAAATTTCTTATTCAGATTCAGTATTAACGAATCCTTTGTAAACGTTTTCTTTGCATTTTAACTTGCTGTTTTCGTGTAACATTAGCTAAAATTTTAAAACGAAGATATAGGAAAGCTACCTTTTCTTTCCGGTACAGGCCGGAAGGACTTTTTTTTGGTATATCTGTGCAGTTTTTTTTTTCAATATTTGACATAGAAGACGCGCATTAAAAGAAATTTTTTGTTGTTGTTGTTGTTTCTTATTTTATTTTTCAGAACACTTTGGTCGAAATAGGAAAATTCCCTAGTCGACCATCTTCAACCACCATATCTCCCATACCCCCACAGAATTGTCCTCGAACATTCCAGAACGTTTTCAATCCTTCCGATCCATATATAAACCTAATATCCTAATATATATATATGTGTATGTGTGTGTGTGTAAATATATATATATATATATATATATATATATATGTGTGTGTGTGTGTGTGTGTGTGTGTGTGTGTGTGTATGGTATGTATAAAATATAAAGAACATTTTAATGCATTCTAGAATATTCTAGTACATTCTAGAAGATTCCAAACATTTTATAGAACACTTTGGTCGAAATATGAAAATATTGTAGGTCGACCACTTTCAACCACCATATCTCCCACACCTCCACAGTTACCAACACGCAACCACCATAGTTCACGATGGTGTGGACTCTCGACACTACTACCATACACAAACACCAGTCTGGCTGGGTAGTTGTGACTGCAAAGTGAAATATAGTGACACACACGTCTATTTTTATATTCAGAATGCCCTAGGTCCACCAGTTTCAACCACCCTATCTGTCACATACCCAAGCTGCCGACATGCAACCACCATAGTGTACGATGAGAGACTGGAGGCCACACACAAACACCAGTGGTCTGCGATGGGTAGTTTTGGCTGCAAAGTGAAATATACGGATATCCACTTCTATTTTTATATATAGATATAAATTGTCACTAATTCGATTTTGAACTAAAATTACTAAACGAAAGAAAAAGTTTTTCATTTAGGCTTAAAATTGGTAAGCTATCAAATATCATTTCTGTCAAAAACTGAATTCAATTTAGTCAACGAAAGTATTATTTTGCACCATTCAAATGTTTACAACGTTTAATGCGTACTGATTTTAGTGCGGGCAAAAAATAAACTCCCTTGGAAAATCACACTAATGGGAGTTCACTGCAAATCCTATGCAGTGTAAGAAAAGAAAAATGTTTCTTTATCCACGAAAATATAATATAAACTATAAACAAAAATATGCAATATACTCTTCTGAGTTATCCATGATTCCGTATGGAATTCTTTATCTTTAGTAACCTCAGAAACCAATATATTTTCGAGATTTAAAGAAACATTTATAAAATTAAAAATTATTATTTGGCTGGCACTGATTTTCGGAAACGCTTCCGAGTACCTCTTTATAGTTTTTTGATCAAATCAGAATATCGGTTTTTCGGATACTATCAATTCTGAAGTAAACAATTTAATTTTCAGCAAACATGTTTTACAGAGAAACATGGTAAATTAACAGCGTTTACATTAACATTAAAATAATTATTATGGTGTTACTCTTGCATGTATAAATTCAATTACGCAGCTGAAAATATTTAGTCCAGAAATTTTAGTATCCTAAAAACCGATATACCGGTTTGAGAATACACCATAAAAACCACTCAGAAACGTTTCCATAAATTTGTGGCAGCAAAAGAAACTTTGTTTTTTTTTATAAATGATCTTTCAAATCGCGAAAATACATTGGTTTCCGAGGTTTTTTATGATATAGAACACTTTTCAGAATCGTGGGTAACTCGGAAAAGGTTGTTATATATTTCTATTCGTGGTTATGCAATATTTCCCTAGGTTAAGAAACATTTTTTATTTTTAGTGTATCAAGGATATAGAAAAAAAAATCCCTGACTGTTCGGCCGACAGGCACAAGTAGATTTCGAAGACGCAGACCGTGAGGCGCCTGTTTATTAGGAATTGCATAAGAAATGACCTTTTTGCCATGATGCGGCAGTTGGAACTGTCCATTTCGAAATCTACCTGTGTCAAGTAGGCGGACCCGGCAGAATTTTTTTGTTTTTAATTTTTTTTCGCTGTAAGGGTTGGTCCTATAAAAAACTTGTCAATATAAAAGTTGTAGATAATACTAGCTAACCCGCCCGGCGTTGCACGGGCCAAAAATATTAATAATCTGTTCTATACGAAACTTAAACCAAACCCCGTCGTAATCGGGTCAATAGTTCCACCTTCCACCGCCAGGGGGCGCAGTCTGTTCTGTAAGAGGCCTTTTCAGAACACTCGACCCAACCAAATTTTCTAGTAGAATTGAAATTTAACCACGGGTAAACATTGCCAAAATAGCGGAAATCGCGAAAGTTAGTTACGTAATCGATCGGTTTCTAAAGGGTTAATGTAGATATTTTTTAAAACCCAATCATGCGTTTTGAAGAAAATGAACGCGTCTATGATCTGGAGTCTACTGTTTGTCCGTACTCACATTTCCTGAGTCAACGCTGATTTTTAAACCTGGACCGAAAAACGAAAATCGCGTGAGTGAGTTCTGGAAAGGATTTTTTTTTGAAGGGTTAAAATTAAAAATTTTCAAAACGGATACCAGATTTTAAAAAACAAAGGGATGTAGATTAGTTGAGGTATTTTTAGTTTTTCGTATCTTGTTTATAAACGCCAATTCGGATTTTTAAAGATAGGGGAAATAGTTAAAAAAGCGAAATTGACTTACGGTAAAAAACGTTTTCGAAAGGGTTAAAGTGATTTTATTTTTAAACTAAAGGTTTCTGCCTGAATCCGACAGAACGTAGATGTCTTTAGGTGTGTTTGATTTTTGTTTGGTTATTTTAGAAAGCCGATGCCAGATTTTACATATCATAGAAAATCGGAATTTGCAAAAGAGAGTCCTGCAAACGAATTTTTTTTAAAGGGTTAATATTTGTATTTTTCAAAAACAAATACAGATGTCGAAAAAGGAATAAATGTAGATATTGTCTGGTATTTTTAGTTTTGCGTACCTTTCTCTGAATCGCCAATGCGAATTTTTAAAAATTACCAAAATTGCAAAAATCACAAAACGGCATACAGAAAATATACTTTTTAGAAGGGTTAATTTTTGTATTTTTAAAAACCAAGGGGGGCTTTGGAAAGGGCAAAGTCTGTTCTTTAATTTAGTGACCTTCGTTTTTCCGTATTTTTTGTATTTCGGTGGATGCAAGGCTCGGAAAACGGGAGAAAATAAAAAACATGAATTCGATGCTTTTTGTTTATTTTTTTTGAAAGGGTTAAATGTAATTTTTTTCAAACCAACCAGATCGTTTGAGACGTAAAAGTATTTTCTTTCAGAATATGTAGACGGTTTTTCCGTATTTCTAACCGTTTGCCCATGGCGAATTTAGAAAAACTTAAAACAAAAACGGGATGTGTTGTGCTTTCTTTCTTCTATTCCGGAAGATACGGATATTGGTTTCTGCACATGCGCCAACTAGCTTTTGAATAATGACGTTTTTATTTGTGATCTTTGATCAGTTTTTAATTAATAACTACTTTAATTTTCAAAATATTAAAATTCTGACGTAATGGTGCACCAGGAGAGGGTTTGGACTACCTATATCTAAATTTGCAGCCTTCTAGGTGGGCTAGATTTTCCTAGCCATCGCCAACAGACACACAGACACACAGACACACACACACAGAGCGAAACTTTCTTTTATTAGTATAGATTAAAAGGATTTAGAATAAATTTAAGCGGATGTGATATCTTATGAATTTACAAAGTTATGAATTATTTTCTTCTGAAACCCCTATTCTCCCCCCCTTGAGGCCATTTTTAATTATATCAAAAATATGTCATAATTAAATTTTCGGCCTTTTCCTAGAAGTAATAATAACTTTAAACGGTTTCGATATGTATCATAATTAAGAAATTATGGGGATTTTTCTGTTTTCACAGAACCCCCCCCCCCCCCATTGGTTCGATTTTGCACATTAACGAACTTGACCGAGATTTTATGCCCCTTGATTTTATGTATCAGTTTGGAAGAGATTTGTGCAGAATTTTTGAAGTTATCGTTTCCATAAAAAAAGTGATATATATATATATTATAAAGTTTTGAACTGCGGGTGGTTTTGGGTACTGGGAGTCATGATCGGTGTAGATCTGCAAAAATTTCCAAAAATTTCAACCTAGGGGAGAATGTAATAGGTAGTATTTCTGATTAAATATTCCTAAAATAAATGTATTTCAGAAGCCAGTCTATCAAAAACATTAGAACACCTAAAATAGTAAAAAAAAAAAAAGAAAAAAAAAAGTATTATTTTATATTTCTGAGTAATTATAAAATTGCTTCTATTCAGTGCTTCCACGTTTTTTGTGTGTAGAACGCCTCCGAAAATTATGAACATTTTGAGGAAAAATAGAACATTATTTCTTAACAGTCTTTTCATAAAGTAAATAACCTTTCTATAAATAAATCTTACGAAGGTGTACCCTTTATTTCGGTATCCAAATTAGCGAGAATTTTAGGGGGGAAATCATTCCACAAATTCATCTTAAAAATATAGATTTGAAAAATTCACGTTCAGCTATTTTTAGTTTTTCTCTAAAATTGGCTTCGTTATTTAAGGCGTAAATACGTGGAAACAATGTTTAAAAATTTGTAATGTGTTTTTCTTATTTTTTTTAATTAATTTGTTTACAATAAAAGTAAATGATATTAGATAACTTTACGTCAAAAATTTAATAAAATCATTATCTCTGAAAAATGGAGAAATGGGAATTGGAAGCATAGAATTTGCTATAGCGAATGTTGTATTGTTAATCAATATTCTTTTTCTTAGTCATTAATCTTTTGATTTGTAATGATTGTTGGATCGAAATGCGTATTAAAAGTTGTTGCACTGTGTAAACAAGTTGGAAATTGTACGTTAAACGGGACAAGTGGTGCGTTCGTTTCGTGCTATAACTAGTTTTAAAATGTAAAAAATCATCGTTATTCTTTCAGTAAAATAAATTATATCGTCTGCTATGAACGAAATTAGGTTGCCTTTCTTTTTTTCTTATTACGTATGCCATGTTTACAGATGCGATTTTTTTTTCGACACCAGATAGCGCTGTAAATTCACCATGGAGATCTTGCTTTACGAATGGTTACTTTTATGGTTAATATTTCTATGACTGACGGTGAATGAATATTTTATTTATTTAATTTAATTCATTGATATATTCGGCTGTTAACCTAATTTTCACTGAAGTTATCTCAGAATCTATACATTTTTTTAATGTAACTCATCTCTCAAGCAAACAATTTATTTTGAACGATCTTTTTAAAAATGTAACTTTTACGCAATTTTATTCGAAAAAATAATTTTGAATAAAAATGGCCGCTTGGCATATGGAAAAAGATGTGGTTAGCCCGTATTTGTTTTCCTCAGTCACATGACTTGCGCTTTTATTATGTAGATTACGTATGATAGGATTTAATAGAATAAGGAAAACTTTTATTAATATCTTTTTAAGTTTTGAATCGATTTTCATAAAATTCGAAATGACTCGACAAAATTCTTCAACGATTATATATATTAATTTTAAACCATTCGGTTGGGTAGTTTTTGCGCTGTTATATGCGGACAGACAGACAGACAGAAAGATGGATGGTCTAGACGACGACTATAGGTGCTACGTATTTATATAATTACGAACGCACCTAAAAAGGATCCATTATTAGTTTTATTTTTTTTTCAGTGTATGTAATCGTGTACGTACGTTATAAGGTAAATGTAAGTATGTAAAATGCATGTTTAAAAGCATATAAGTGAAGAAAAGATGTATATGTGTATAAGTCTGCAGTATGAAGGTAATTTAAAAGTAAAAGTGTATTTATTAATCTTAAATACTCTGATAACTACTCTACGTCAATAAAATCTGCCAAAAAGGATTTTTTAAAAAAGCTTTTGATGTATAATATTATTATTACTACGACAGTAGATGCTCGACATGGGACCGGGGATATGTCGGAAACGGTAAAACATTCAATAATCGAGAGAACGCTGTCAGATGCTTTATCTAACTGTACAAACAGGCAACTATAATTAAAATTAAGGCAAAGCCAGGAGAGACTGCGCGGTCGGAGATTGCGCACAAAGAGGATTGAGGGGAAGGAGTAGAGTCCGCGCGCAGCGACTCCAGGTAGTTGTATTGCAGCAGTAGTGGAGTAGTCCAGTAGAAATATCATTTTCCCTTGCAAAAATTTGGGTAACTCTTATTTTTGGGTATATTGTAAAGGTTGACCCTCTAATAAAAAAAACAAGTTTTCGACCTTCTAGACCTTGTGCGTTTTTCACAATATCGGAAAAACCAATATTTTTCGGCGCTTTTTTGGAATTTTCTTAAATAACGCAGTTTTAGTGCATTTTACAGAAAAAGCATTTTTACCATTTTGTAGAGGATAAAATTCTCTACAACATGCACCATTCATGTTTGTAAATTGTCCAAATAGGGGGTGAGATACAGAGCCGGGAAAATAGGGTAAAATTTGCAAAAAGTGCAAAAATCCACAAATGACGTTAGTTTTTGCTTAATAACCCACTTTTGGTGCGTTTTAGAGACAAAAGTGTCATAATAAAAAAAATTTAAAGCATGAGGTAGTCTATAAGTTTCATTTATGAGATTATTAAATATCTATAATAGACTCTAACAATCAGAACAACACGATTTATGGTTTAAACAGGAAAATACCGCCTGACAAGTTATTAATTTAAAAAACGAGCTTTTATTTTTTATATTGAAAACACGATGTGTTAATTAAATATAGAATGCACAAGAAATTAATCAACAAATATATAGTAAGTATAGTGACTTTGTCATACATGTTTCCTTTCTCTGCTGCTTGGCCCTAGTAATGATATCATCGTCTCGGATACTTCACGTTCGTCTCTGTACTTTACTTAGATTGGTTGTTCTAGGTCATCAAAGTCCTCAAGGTCCAGTATAATATCAGGAGTGTTGCCACATAGTTGGTTGTGGCACTTCACACAGATAACTGAGCACTTCAAGCCTGCCTTTCTACAACTACACTTCGTACTGCAACCTTTTTTTGCAATGGCAAGATATGAAATTGAGTAAAGTTTGAGGGGCTGGTTCATTCATCATGGTGAGTGGAATGAGCCCATGACCACCCCACTTCCAGCCCCATTCGAGAGGATCCTTTTCGTTTCCCAGCCATGGTCTGAACTTACAGGCATGTTCGGAACGCATGATATTCAGTAGCATCGTGAGTCGCGCTAAATTTAATTTAATATTGTTAGCTGCTTTAGCGAAGCTGACATACCGCAATACATTCAAATTTTGGCTGGGATCACCTCCATACATTGCAAGAAGTACATCTTCTATGGCTTCAACAAGTATGTGCCTCTCTGCATTTGAGTCTTTATAGATTTGAACTTTTTTGTTTAGGGATGGGTTCTGAAGAATTCTACAATATTTCATTTTCCCATGGCTGTAGAGCGCAGAAGTGGTGTCACAACCACTTATTGCATGAAAATAAAAGAATATTTTGTGCAATTTCCTTAAACTTGAAACACTTGTTGGAGTAGAGAGCATCAAACAGTTTCCCTCTCCCGGTCCTTTGGAAATAAACATTGTCTGGAGCTAGAGAAGCCACAAGAACAAGAAGGTCAATGTCTTCACCATTGACAATGACACCATCGTACTCACGGGTTAAGGATATAGCTGTGTTCACTATTAGCACATCTGCATCTTCAGTAGCCTGCTTAGTGATCATTTGTGCTTTTAGGTAGCTTTCAATACTTAAAAAGTATAAAGCTACCTATTGCAGCCGTTCGGAGGAAAGCAGTTCTGGAAAATTTCGATATATTTTCACCGATCATGACCCCCAGACCTCAAAACCACCCTCCGCTCAAATGTTGATTTATATATAGAGATATATATATATATATATCTGACCTATGTCATACGATAACGCTCGTATTTATAAATCGATTTTGATGAAACTAATTGTGTGTATTAAGCTCACCAATGTCTCGACCGAGTTCGTTGGCCAGCTTGGTCCGCCATTTTGTTTCAAGATGGCGTCCATTTAAAAATTTAAAACTAAAATAAATATACAACAAAATTAAAAATTCAAATTTATTTTTTAATTACGTGTTAGGCCATGATACAAGGATTCCAGAGCATTTTTTGGTTTACCTCTATCTTAAAAAATGGCTGAGATAGAGCAGTTTGAAATTCTAGGGTGACTGACATTTTGAAACAAAACAGCACATTAACGCCATTGCTTGCAAATTATTTTCTTTCATTGTTGTAATAATTTTTCCAATCATACGCATAAAACTATATATTCATATCCGTTAGCGCCAAAATTGGCGACATTGGCGACAAAATGGGCGACATTTGGAGAAATATCGCCAAATTTGGCGACCAAAATAAGTCTTCATAAATGAAGCCAATTTGGCTATTGCTCAATAAGTTGGTGAATTTCTTATTCAAATTCAGTATTAACGAATCTTTTGTAAACGTTTCTTTGCGTTGTAAAGAATTGAGCCTCTACGTCCAGGTGCACGATGTGTAATTCTAGCATTTCCTGTGAGTACACTTAACTGCATACCTTCCCTCGCTATTTTTGCCTTGAAGACTAGCAGACGCCGAATTCTATTGTACTGTGAGCGGAAAGTTCGGACAGTGATGTAGTGGTAAGGCGTTACCCAAAGAGGGGTCTTATGCTTTGATCCTTGCCGAGTTCGTGGGAAAGAGTTCATCTGCGAGAGAAGCGATCTCTGCACACGATTTTTAGGTTTGCGCCCGAAACTTTGCCCTTTGTCTTAGAACGTCCAATGACGGACTTAGTGAAAACGAAACCGAGGGATCTCAAGGCTACTGAGAGGCTGGAGAGTTTCGAGGGGTCCGCCTCGACAAAAATCCCCGCCCCTAGAAGAAGTTCTCCTGCGAGAATGAAAAAGTGAGAGAGGACAGTTTTTGGAGAGATCGAAAAGGAGAGTGTTGACTCTCTGGAGAAGGGAAAAGGAAACGTCAGTTTCGAACTCAGCGTGGTGTAAGCGCTAGTGAGGTCCGACCTCTAGAATTGATACAGCAGGTATCCGGTGAAACTCCCAGAGAAAAGAAAAGCACACCAAGTGCGAGAGTGAGAGTTCTTAGACTCAGAATTAACGAGTATTAGTAGATCTTCCGAAGAGAAGGAACGGACGAGCCTTGGTCCGAATGAACTTTATTTTGTAGTCACGACTGACTGTAATGTTTAGAGACTTTTGTTTGTTTCAGTTACACTTGGAGTCAAGAGGTCATTAATTTATAAGCGATTGACTCACGAAAAATAATTAAATGCTGTAATTAACTTTCTTGTACATATTTTCATTAGAATTAATATTGGTATGCAATAAATTCTATTTTTTAATTTATGCAAGATAATTCTCTTTACCAATGATCTGATCTCGCTACCACTCAACATCTTAATCAGGTCGGTATAGAGGAGTTACTACAACTGGTGGCAGCGGTGGGATTAATTAGCAGAAATTAATAACAATCTTCAAAGACAAAGAGTGGACTCTGAAATTTAAATCATCAAAGTGCTCCAAGAGAGAGTCTCCTTGTGACTTGTGACCTGAGTCTCCTTAGACGCCCCTGTGGATCAACACAGCATCAGAAAGAGAAATCTACCAAGAATTCTGGAGAGTGTTCCCCATTCAGAAAGAGAAATCTACCAAGAATTCTGGAGAGTGTTCCCCCATCAGAAAGAGAAATCTACCAAGAATTCTGGAGTGTTCCCCCATCAGAAAGAGAAATCTTCCAAGAATTCTGGAGAGTGTTCCCCCATCCGGAAGAGTCCCCATCCGAAAAGTGTGATAGAAACCCCGTCTGTGCTCCTGAGAATCTCTGAAGTCTGTGCTTTTGACGCCCTGAAAGACTCTTAGTAATGAAGGTAAGCTCTTTTTATATTCAGAGTGGCTTTAAGTGTTAATAGTGTTTATATAGGTGTTGTAGGCTTAAAAAAAAAGTTGTATGTTTATTTTTGTGAGAGTAAATATTTTGAGAAATTTTTCCGAAAGAAAAAAAAAGTGTGATGAGATATTTCCGATATAACTGTAACTTATTTAATAGACAAATTTTGTAGTTAAAATTAAATTATTGTTGAATTAATTTAATGCAAACTGAGAGTTGTGCAGTGTTACAAATTTTAGCTGAATCTATAAATGAGAGTTCATTGAAAAAAAAAAAAGTATCGAACGCATTTCATATTTTACGATAACAGAGTTGATTTTATATGTTTTTTGTGAATTATTCTAAATTTTTTAAGAGTGGATGCAGAGATTAAGACCACCATTGATTTAAAAAAAAAAGGAATTGAATGAGACTTTTGCAATTTAAAATATTTGTACTGTACTTTTTGAATTTGAAATTTTTGTTTTGTGTAGAATTTATCCCATATATATTTTATAACCAAATACCAAGGTGAATGTAGACGTTAGGATAGAGTTGCTTATCTTTATACACTGCTCAAAACAATTAAAGGATATTGCAGTTTTAGGTGGATTTTGTATCTGGGAAACTTTTTAGCTGATTGATACATGGTCGACAGACATAGTAGGTTATATGAGAATAAATTACACATGTTTGGCAGAAAAAAATGCATTTTATTGCGCATTTGTGTACAAAAGGAAAAAAACACAATATGTGCATATGAGAAAAAAAGAATAAGAAAAGGTGTTTTCTTCAAAGAAAATCATTTTCAGTAGGGGGTATGGTTTCCACGGGCGGCCAGCAACGTTGAACACCTTTGAGGCATGGACTCAATGAGGCTATTAATGACGAGTTGGGGTATTCTGCCCCACTCTTCCAGAAGAACTCTTTCCAGTTCTTGAAGAGTTTGTGAGGGTTGTTGGCGGCCAGAAACTCGTCTTCCTAGAGCGTCCCAAACGTGCTCGATTGGATTCATGTCTGGAGAACACGCTGGCCATTCCATTCGAACGATTCCTTCCTCGAAAAGGAAATCCTCCACCAGGTTTGCACGATGTGGCCTGCAGTTATCGTCCATTAAAATGAAGTTATCTCCGATTGCTGCAGCGTAAGGGACTACAATAGGTCTGAGGATCTCATCCCTATATCGGCGACCAGTCAGAGCTCCATCTCGAATGATGTAGAGGTCAGTGCGCCCGTCAATGGAGATGCCACCATACACCAACACTCCTCCACCGCCAAATCTGACACTTTCGTGCACGAACGCAGGATTATTCCTACTGCCACGGTCCCTCCAGATGAAAATACGCCTATTATCCGGATGCACAGAAAAACGGGACTCGTCAGAAAACAGAATATTGCTCCATTCATTTCTCCTCCAGTTGACATGCTCGGTTGCCCACTCCCTGCGGTCGCGACGATGCCTTGATGTTAATCTAACACATACCATCGGTCGGCGAGCATACAGACCTACAGCATGGAGCCGGTTTCGGACAGTCTGAGTTGAAATCGTGGTGCCTGTAGCCGAGCGAAGGTGTTGTTGGAGAAGAGTAGCGTTCATGTTTCGGTGTCTCCGAGCTGTTAACGCTAAATACCGATCTTCATTGGGCGTTGTTGCCCGTCTACGACCTTGCCCTGGTCTTCGGCCTGCACATCCACTCTCCAAAAAACGATTCCAGATCCTGGAAATGACACTTTGTGACACTCCAATGGCTTGCGCTACTTCGGCTTGAGTTTGGCCCCCTTCTAACCTACCAACAATTCTCCAAGCTTCTGAATCTGTCAAATGACTTCGCTGAGACATCGTACTCATCGAAACAAAGCAATCACTGAATGCCGATCATCCTTGTCTTCATTCTCTTTTATCCAGTTGAAAGTCAAATTTCATTCGCTGCCGCTGAAGCGACGTTTTTCACGTCGAACTCAAAATTTGCATACTCCACAGTTTGAAAACATGAAAAATTTGCATTTGTGATTCTCTTCTTCTATTTTCGGCAAAAAAAATTTCGTTTATATCTTTATTTTATATAAAACTTCAAATATCCTTTAATTGTTTTGAGCAGTGTATGTTGCATATTTCCTATATTATTGCTAAGCGTACTTTTTTTATGAGCGTATATTTTGGTAATATTTTGACGCACTTGGTAGGATTTGATTTAATCTTATTGTATTGTTTTATATTTGTGGGAAAGATAATTTCTAATTTTATACTTTAAAAATGTCGGAGCTTAAATATTTTAGGAAAGCTGATTTGCAAACGTTAGCTTACGAATTTGAGGTCATTTTAGAGGAAAATGATACTGTACCGAAAATTATAAAAAAAATAGAGTCGTCAGAGGGTTTTGAGAAAGAGCTAGCTTTAGCACAAATTAAACTTATAGAAAAAGATAGGGAAAATAAAGTGGAGCGGGAACATGAGTTGGCTAGATTAAAAGCAACACAAGAGTCAGATGACCGAAGTACAGCATCCAGTAGTGTCTCAGTTAGAACGAGTAATTTACCCCTAAAAACAATTATGCATCGCTTTGATGAAAAGAATTCGGATATTTCGTTGTTTTTGAATTTATTCGAGAGACAGGCAAAAAAATGTAATCTAAATTCGGATGAGTTGGTGACGAATTTACTATCATTATTACCTGTGGGAATGGCCGAGTTAATTTTAAGAGAACCCGAAGACAAAATTGATGATTTTCAATATGTGAAAGAAAAACTGTTAGAACGCTATCGTTTGAATGCAGAGACATACCGACAAAAATTTAGTCACCATCCACGAAATCCTAATTCAGTTTGGAAGGATCTGATTTTCGAACTTAATAGTTTTTTAGAAGGTTGGCTGTCATGCTTACAAGTTTCGGATTTTGAGGGTTTGAAAAATTTGCTTGTCACGGACCAGATCAAACGGAGAGCGTCTCCAGAAATGCGCGAACATTTTATAGATAACTGGGCGGAGATTAAAAATCCCGAAGAGTTAGTGAGGCTTTTAGATGCGTACGAGGCAATCAAGCACCCGTCAAAAAAAACTTGGAATACGAAACTCCCTTTAGAGAAGAAATTTGAAAGACCCAGAACTTTTGAAAATGGGCGAAACAGTAACAGAAATCCGGAGACTAACTTTAACTGGAGGGATCACGATGATCATAAAGAAAGGGAAAGAGTTTACGAAAAAAGGCGAGAAGTCAAGTGTTACGCGTGTTTTCAAAGCGGTCACTACAAAGTAGATTGTCCGGAAATTAAAAAGAGAGATGTTGCGCGGGTTGGTCACTTAATAATTAAGCCGACACTTGAAGAAACCTTCTCCCCTTATTTGAGTAAAGTGTTAGTGAATGGAATTCAGACAACTGCTTTAACTGACACTGGGAGTGAAATTGATATCATCGCATACGACTTGGTCAGTCAAGATAAATTGAATGGAGATCACGTATGGATTAAAACTCCGCTGGACAGTAAATTATACTGTTTACCTATAGCAGAGGTCACTTTAGAAATTGAAGGCGTGGGGGTCATTGAAACCAAGGCAGGAGTTAACAATAGAAATTCAGATATGTACTACTATTTGTTGGGTAATCGCACTCAGAAATTGTTAGAACAGGCGAAGAAAAAACCCGAATTGATGAATGCAGTTTTGACACGCGCTCAAACGAGAGAAAAGGGTGGCCCAGCTCCGAATCCGGTAAGTAAACAAATTATGATTTCCGAGGGGGGAAAAGAAATTTCTAGCGAGAATGTTGAAGCGGAAACTTTGATTTCCGAGGAAGAAAAAGAAGAGGATATTTCTAGCGGGAATGTGGAAGCGGAAACTTTGAATTCCGAGGAAGAAAAAGAAGGGGGGATTTTTCGCGAGTGCAGTGAAGCAGAAGCGTTGAATTCAAAACTAGAGGGTGAAAATCTAGAAAGCCCTACTAAATTGGTTAGTGTGGATAAGGGATTATCGCCTTTGTCGATTTGTGAGGGATCTTCGGTCTTAGCAGAAATTGGAGGGAAGGATAGTCAAATTGAATTAGACAGAGATCAATCTCTCAAAGGGATTAGTAAAAAAACGGAAGGTGAAGAATCGCATTGTAATGCAGGAAATTCTTTGATAGTGGCAAAAGCTAGAGATAATCGCGTGAGTGGGGGGAAGCAGGTGCTTGTCCCATTGCCTTATCAGGTAGATATTTTTGGCGCGTGCCTAGAAAAAGTGTCATTACACTTAGGGAAAGGGAAAGTTAAAGGAAATGTGTCAGAATACTTGGACCTTGGGAAAAGATTGATAAATGATTTAGCGACCGCATTTCTAAAACGGTTCTGTGTTAAGATGAGAGATTCAATAAGCGATAGTATTGCATGTTGGCATCGAAAAGTTAGAAAGCTTTTGAAAGCGTTAGTATTTGGAGAATGGATAAGAGAAACGGAGGAAAATAAATTCGTGAAGGGGAGTGTGTTTAATCTCACGAACAGGTTAAAAAGAGGTCGAGCTTTAGCCGTTAAAAATGTGTCAGAAAAACGAGAAAAGAGGAAATTTTGGTTTGACAGAAAGGCGGTAAAACGGAAGCTTAATGTGAAAGATGAGGTTTTAGTTTTAACTACCAGAAATCCAATTAAAATGTCAGATAGTTGGATAGGGCCGGGAAGAAAGGAGTCAATAATTACGGAAACAAATTATATTGTGAATGTTCCTGGGAGGCGACAGAAATCTCAGATTTCTCACTTGAGTTTAGTAAAGCCTTACAGAAAACGGGTGGAGTTAGCAGATATCTTAACGCGGGAAATAAACGCACTTAAGAATTTCTGTTTACCGTATCTAGATGATATGGCGATTTTTTCAGATAGTTGGGAGGACAATATGCGTCATCTAGAAATAGTATTAAAAAGGGTTAATGACGCGAAACTAAAAATCAAATTGGCGAAATATATTGTAGGTGAGGGTAGACGGAGGCCAGCTGAGGCGAAAGTGAAGGCAATTAAGGAATTACCGGTTCCGAGATCGAAAACTGAAATTCGTAGATGTTTGGGAATGGCTGGATATTATTCCCGGTACATAAAAGATTATGCAGTGATTGTAGAACCATTAACGAGGGCGCTTAAAGGGAAAAATAAAAAAGAAAAGATTGCATGGAGCGACGAAATGGGAAAAGCCTTTGAGACTTTGAAAATGAAACTTACTGAAGAACCGGTGCTATACGCTCCTAATTTTCAGAAAGAATTCATAGTACAAACGGATGCTAGTGACTTAGGTATTGGCGTGGTATTGGCTCAAAGAGAGGGATCGGAAGAGCACCCCATAATATATTTAAGTCGCAAATTTGCTGATAGTGAGAAAAGTTTCTGCGCCACTGAAAGAGAGTGTGCTGGAATTATTTTTGCGATAAAAAAGTTAAGGCATTATATTGATGGACAAAACTTTTCTATCGAAACCGATCACAATCCTTTGGTGTTTCTAAAAAGAAATTCTGGAAATAATCCCAGATTATTAAGGTGGTCCTTGGCTCTGCAACCTTATAATTATGTCATTTCTCACCGCGCAGGCAAAGACATTCCGCATGTTGATTGTCTGAGTCGTGTTTAATGAGATTTCTTGATAAACTTTTGTATATAATTATTTTAAGTTCTTTTTATTTTTATTTCACTGTGTTTTATTTCAATATATGTTCATGATTTCTTATCAGAGCGCGCAAAAAAGAAAAGGAAGGTAGTATTATCTTATTCATGTATGTTTTTTTTCTTGCCACTCTGATGTAATTTGAGCTTGCAATTCTTTATTCGACTCTTAGAGATTCTTAGTGTTTCACCCTTAAGAATCGTTTGAGGAGGGGGTGCTGTAAAGAATTGAGCCTCTACGTCCGGGTGCACGATGTGTAATTCTAGCATTTCCTGTGAGTACACTTAACTGCATACCTTCCCTCGCTATTTTTGCCTTGAAGACTAGCAGACGCCGAATTCTATTGTACTGTGAGCGGAAAGTTCGGACAGTGATGTAGTGGTAAGGCGTTACCCAAAGAGGGGTCTTATGCTTTGATCCTTGCCGAGTTCGTGGGAAAGAGTTCATCTGCGAGAGAAGCGATCTCTGCACACGATTTTTAGGTTTGCGCCCGAAACTTTGCCCTTTGACTTAGAACGTCCAATGACGGACTTAGTGAAAACGAAACCGAGGGATCTCAAGGCTACTGAGAGGCTGGAGAGTTTCGAGGGGTCCGCCTCGACAAAAATCCCCGCCCCTAGAAGAAGTTCTCCTGCGAGAATGAAAAAGTGAGAGAGGACAGTTTTTGGAGAGATCGAAAAGGAGAGTGTTGACTCTCTGGAGAAGGGAAAAGGAAACGTCAGTTTCGAACTCAGCGTGGTGTAAGCGCTAGTGAGGTCCGACCTCTAGAATTGATACAGCAGGTATCCGGTGAAACTCCCAGAGAAAAGAAAAGCACACCAAGTGCGAGAGTGAGAGTTCTTAGACTCAGAATTAACGAGTATTAGTAGATCTTCCGAAGAGAAGGAACGGACGAGCCTTGGTCCGAATGAACTTTATTTTGTAGTCACGACTGACTGTAATGTTTAGAGACTTTTGTTTGTTTCAGTTACACTTGGAGTCAAGAGGTCATTAATTTATAAGCGATTGACTCACGAAAAATAATTAAATGCTGTAATTAACTTTCTTGTACATATTTTCATTAGAATTAATATTGGTATGCAATAAATTCTATTTTTTAATTTATGCAAGATAATTCTCTTTACCAATGATCTGATCTCGCTACCACTCAACATCTTAATCAGGTCGGTATAGAGGAGTTACTACAGCGTTTTAACTTGCTGTTTTCGTGTAACATTAGCTAAAATTTTAAAACGAAGATATAGGAAAGCTACCTTTTCCTCCCGGTACAGGCCGGAAGGACTTTTTCAAATTCATTTCGAAGCATAGAAATGAAAAGTTCTTTGTTTTTTTCAGTCCCCAACAATTTCTTTTGTGGCATCTGTGGAAACATGGTCACATTGAACTTAACCTCAGCAGAAGTATGAATCTTTCAGCAACGAGCTCTTTCTGCACCTTTTATACCTTTTTTGATTATGTTCTGGATAACCATCACACGCTGGATAACCAAATACGCTACCGCGCATGCGCGGTAGCGTATTACTGCTTGCACGGCAGCGTATTACTGCTTATTTTACTGTTTAATACTGTTAATTTTACGGTATAATACTGGCAGCTGGGTGCCAGTTTTATACTGCAAAATCAACAATTATTTTTTGCAGTGTAAGATAAAATACTAGAACTGAAATCAATAAATGTTATCGAAAGAGAAATAACTAGTAAATCTGCAGATCAGGAGCCTCAACGTCAGCTCTAAAAGTCATTGCTTTTTAATCTCACTTTTAATACTATTTAGCATCTTACAATCCGCAATTTAATTTTTTTTTATATTACATACATATTTATAGGCATATAAAATACTTCGGAGGTTTCCGAAATTAGAAGCGTTAAATTATACACGGTTTATGCAATGATATTCTGAAATTCTTATGAACTTTTTATTCATGTAACTTTTTAGATAACAAAAAAATAAACTTGCATTAAAATAAATTCTTTATTTATGTCAATAAAATACAAAAATAATTTATTTTGATAATGAAATATTGCAGCAAAATAGTGCGTGTTACTTGTATTTTATTATTTTGATATTCTTTGAAATATGGTTGCTGCATGAGCAACTAATAAATTAAACAGCAAAGTAAAAAGAAATGCATTTTAAAATTTTTAAAAAAATATGAAAAAAGAATGTTTTATATTTCCCGAACAGATGCAAAAAATATTCCAATAATTTAAACAATTAATTTCTAAATTCTAATGAATGTATCAGCAAATTTTCAAAGCTATTGGATATATTTAAAACCTCCAAATCCAAAATTTAGCATTAAAATTTTTATGTTTAAATCCATTATTCAAATATGCGATTTTAATTTCAGCTAAAAATGAAATTTGAAAATCGTCTGCTTTCCCATTATGACCTAAAACGAAATGTTCTATATTTTTCGAACGAATTAAACCAAATGTAACTAAAAACTATACAGCTAATTCCGGGTACCTCACCAACATACCCCCAAAAATCAACCTAATGGGACGATTTTTACGGCAGTTATCGCGGAACAGACAGACAAACAGACAAATAGACAGACAGACAGACGGAAACCA
Source organism: Maratus michaelseni (assembly GCA_963931845.1). NCBI lineage: Eukaryota > Metazoa > Arthropoda > Arachnida > Araneae > Salticidae > Maratus > Maratus michaelseni. The sequence goes on from OZ007589.1 coordinate 302,661,234, forward strand.
AAAACTTTTCGCGTCTCCCCAGTGAGCCTCAACTGACGTTTCCGCAATAAAAACATAGTAATATAAAGTAATTCAAATTTAATAAGAAAATTCAGCAATTAAGTACATTTTTGTTTTTGTATTAATAGGAATAAGACAATAAAAAAAATTGTCCATGTTTATTTTCTCATTAATTGTAATTTTCTTGCAGCAAAATTTGGAATTCTACGCGATTAAGTCGTTTGGAATAAGTCTGTCCCCTCCTGTTTTAAGCCATTTAATGCATTTGGCTACACTCTCAAAAAAATCCGTGAACTTAACGAATTTTTCCGTTGATATATTTCGATGAAACATGAAAATTTCTACTTTGTTTTGCCCATTTATTCCCCAAAATAGAGAAAATTCCCCAATCTAACATAAAATTACTTGAAATCCTCCATTCTAAAGCTCCATTTTCGTCAAATCACAGGGGTGTTCCGGCAGCTGTGCTGCTTAGTACTTTTTCGTATTAGAAACGGAAATTTTTGTGTATGTATTTTTCTTTCAAAACACAAAAAGTTTGCAAAACAAATTTATACGAAATTTTCCAATGAAAAGACGAAAATTATTTCAAATAGCAGAAAAATCTCTTCCAATCACAGGGATGCTCTGGCACATTGCTGCCTGTACTTTTTATTTTTTTGACGAAATGTGTTTTGAGAGTGTAGTACGTTCTGCATCGGCATGACTTATATTTCCTATTCCAGTTCATCACTATCAGAACTCATCAGATGCGGTTATTTCTGAATTAATTTTTTTCTGCATTAAGCATTATTAAAGCAGTGTATAATTGGTTATATATTGAAAAGTAATATATTTACTCTTGGAATGTTGATATACAGCTACAAAGATCCATGGATATATCAGATAATGAAATTCATGCCGGGTGTCGGTTAACCGAATGTGTCATATAACGAAACTTCGGATATTTGGAAGTTTACTGTACTTTTACTGCTTTACTATTTTAATAAGTCCATTAAACAGAAAAAAAACTAAGTAAATCAAGCATCTTTAGCCGATATAATGTAGTAACGGCAAATGTTTTTCTAGGAAATTTAATTTATCTTGACTTTTTTTTCCCTATCTTGCTATTGATTTGTATCTACATGCAGTCTCTTAGATTATCAAAGTAAATCAGGGAAAAGGGATAATCTACACATGTGGAATTACCTAGGAGTGTGATCAAAAGGATCTTTGGTGACTTCTATTGTGTAGATTTTGCTGATTAATCCAGAATCTGGCGCTGCAAACCAAGCGTAATTCTCCTGTTAAATATTGCAGGAATTATATCGATCCAGTTGATATCCTTTGAAAGCAAGCATTGAGTTTGAACTTAAGTGTGGTTCACAAACAAATGACAATTTCAAAAGCAGAAAATGAAAATGAAATACTAGATTTTTTTTTTATGTAGAGATATATGGATATTATTGAAAGATGAAGTGTTGAACATGCACACACACACACACACACACATATATTGTATATATATATATATATATATATATATATATATATATAATACAGGTATTTCAATCGTCTCGCTCACGAATAATTTTTAAAAAATCATTCTTAAATTAGAATAATTAAAATGTTATTCTAGATTGTGTGAAAATAAAAATAAAGCCCTGGGGTTTAATAAAAATTTTCAAGATAAAATTTAGTTGAAAACCGATTTTAAATATTGTTTTAACTAAAGGTAGGAGCTTCATTAGAGGTTCAGGTGAGCGAGTGGGTTAATGTATAGCCGCTGGATTATATGGAATTGGACATAAACGTTTGCATATTTTGTCTATTTATTTGTTTTTATAAATGCAAATGACTGAATAAGCATTTGTGAATATTTTTAAGCGTTTCGAAATTTTTAAAAGTTAAATTTAGTTATATAGAAATAGAAATGCAATGAATAATGACAGCAAAAATGAACTTCATAATTTTAACATACCACTTTACCGAAAAACGAGCCTGTTAACTGTCCTCGGCTTTAACATAATAATTAACTACAAATTATGACAATAATGTTTTTTGAATCTTGCAATAGTCTTTAATTAGTAGCCAATTTAGACCAATGGTTTGAGGGAAAAATTACGTATGGATGGGAAGTTTCGATATCCATTTTTTTTTTTCAATCAGAGGTTGCCTTATTCCACTCCGCAATATCCAGCTAATTAAAGCTTAACTGATTATAATCTTATGAAGGGTATATAAAATTCGTGCGTGGTTTGAACAGTGGAATACGCATTAGCTACAAGGTAAGAGATGACAGGTACTAACCCCGTTTGCGTTTCAGGATTGGATGCTCATTTTGTAGAGTCGATTCCACTTTAATACTGAGCTGCAAACAGCAATCTTTGAGACCGCTAAAACATATCGGGTAGTGTGCCGTCTGTGAAACTGTACAGCGTAACTGGTAATGCGCCATCTGTGAGATTGCTGTATTAGATAACATTTTCAAAACTCTAATTTTCTCTATCACATTGAAAATTTGGTTCTGTTAGTAAAACATTATTGAAGAATGAGCATTTACGTTCAGTTTGTGGTACGTTGTTACGAGTATTGTTTTATTCTCTTTTTAGGTGCGTTCGTAATTATATAAATACGTAGCACCTATAGTCGTTGTCTGGTCCGTCCGTCTGTCCGCATATAACAGCGCAAAACTACCCAACCGAATGGTTTGAAATTTAAAATATATAATTGTTGCAGAATTTTGTCGAGTCATTTCAAATTTTATGAAAATCGAATCAAAACTAAAAAAAGATATTAATAAAAGTTTTCTTCATTCTATTAAATCCTATCATACGTAATTAATATAATGATATCTCATGATAGGTAATGATTCTAGATTGCCATGGTGATTACGTCATATTTAACATGGAGTCATAGTCATATTTTTTCCGTACTACTGAATTTAAAAACCGAATTTGTATAGTAAAATTGTTTAATTATAGCAACCATATAATCTACCGATAGTTGTTTGGATCGATGTTTCCGGGTAAATAAATATTAAATGGAAAAAAAGAGTCTAAATATGGATTTCAAGTTCTGAAATTTTCAAATTAGCCTAGGAATTTTCAGTAAAAGTCAACAAAAGATAAAATGTTGCCAACTTAAATTGTACTTATTTTATTACAGAAATTGATCATATCATAATAACAAACGATATAATTCATTTCACTGAAACTAGTTATAGTACGAACGCACCTCATTTGTCACGTTTGACGTGAAATTTCCAACATGTTTATAGTAATTTCTAAAAATTAGCAGTCTTAAAAAACGGATCGTTAATGTTTATGTATGGTATTTCCTGTTTCCTGTTAAGGGTTAAATTGAGATCACGGCATTTTTAGTCCTTGAGTGCGAAATATGACCATTAGCGATCTAAACCAGGCAACGACAACGACTCTTGTGTGACTGTGTCATTTTGTTATTTAATTATTTGGCATACTCAAAATGACTATACACATGTTTTTAACACTTTCCAACACACACTTTAAAATTGGAAGGAGTGAAAAATATACTCTTTAGAAGAGTAAAAGGCAGTTTCACTTTTTTTGGAGTGAATTTTATAAAAATACACTCTTCAAAGAGTGGAATTTTCCACTCCTTAGAAATGAGTGAAATATTTACTTGATTGTCAGAGTGAAATGTCTCACTCCGTTGACAAGAGTGAAATATTTCACTCCGTTGACGACAGTGAAAGCCTTTCATTATATAGTTTTGTCCATATTTATTTACTGAGATAAACGAAATTATCATTCTTTCTTAATTAATTAATTATTTTATTTTCAATGTCAACATGTTATTTAAGTTTTTATTGTAAGTTCTTTTCAGGCGCGTAGAGTCGCTCGTGCTAGATAAACAATTTTTATTGTAAAAACGATATATTTTTGTTTCCGACTTAGTTTTTCTGGTAATACTTGCGGTTGAGCCCTGGGACTTTTGAACGTAAATAGGTGAAAGTCTTGCCCAATACAGCTTTTATCTATTTTCATTCATAAATGACAGAGCTCCTACATTTATTAGGGCGAAAAAAGAAAACATATAGATTTTTTCAATAAAAGCACTAGCTCTCGACCCCCCAGCCCGCTTTCGTGAAGACCGATGAAAAAAATCCAAGATGGCGTGGGCTACAGAGAACGGAAGTTACGGTACCCCGGTACCTTTTACGTTCATAAAAATGGCAGTATGGTGATCGCTAGAAAATCGAATATTTGTATCTCATGGAAGGGATGAGATACAACTGAGAGATGAGATACTCTGGGACAAAAAACGTCAGCAGATTTATCCGTTTATAGTCGAGTCTGTGTGTACGTACGTACGTATGTACGTAACACTTTGCAACGCCTGGAACTCTCAAACCAAGCGTCCGATTGGTTTCGAACTTGTTGGATGTCTGGGGTATTTATACCAAAGTTATATATACGGAATATGCTATATATCCAACTCTAATTTATACCAAAGGGGGTGGATGGACACTACAAGTTCTTCTCAGCGAATAGGAAGAAGTATTTAGAAGTCTGTGTGGAATAATTGAAAGATAGGCCCACTCATGATGCGCATGCGTTTGTATAGTAGTACGATTGAAAACAATTGAAATAATAAATGAATCGATATAATTGTGGAAGCATTATTAGCAACAAAAAATGAATTAATAAACAAATAACTGCTTTATTATAACGGAATTTTTGTCATAGCAGATGGGCAGAAATGTATTATATAGTACAAAAAAAAGGGGTTTTCGGTTTTTTAATTTACGATTCCTTCCGATCTGACCCAATAACGATCACTCAAACTAGTGTGAGAGAATAGAAGATAAATGCGATTTCCGTTAAAAAACCTGGATAAACCAAGCCATAAAACGCGCCATTTTTGGACAAACATCTGTGATTTGCGAACTTACGGAGAAAGGTTTTCCAATTCATCCCTTGCCGCGAGAACTCATTAAGACTTCAGATAATTGAGACTTCAGGTGCAACGGAAAATAACTTGATATACGCCCCCTTACCACGGACATACTTCTTCCTGTTTTTAAAGATTGATCAGTAGCAGGTTTTAGTTATTAGACCAACTTAAAACGGACAGGTGAATCTTTTTTTCAGTTTGTTATCGTTTAAAATTCGGTGCATACATGTATACATGCATAACGGACATTTCTAATGTAGTGGTGAATAATTTCTATATATATGTATTATAATATATGTATTAAATCATGTTTTTCTAAAATCTAAACTTGATATTTCCTGACACATTCATTCATTCAGTCATTTTGATACTTCTTATCTATATACTAAAAAATCGAATAGCATTTCTCTGTTTTCGTTAAAGGCTAAGAAAGTTTTAGAAAATGGTGTCAAAGTTGGAGATTAAGAAAGGTGTTATAAACACATCTATTATAGAATCAATTGATTATAGATAAAAATATATTTATAGTCAAATAAAAAATAACATTAAATTCTAAAGCATTTGGATATCAATTTCTGCAAATTTCATAAACTAAATGACTTTGTTAAAGTACCAAGAAGATTAGCAATGTTCAGTAGTATTATTATTTCTTTCAAGAACAGCCTTAAATACATTAAATTCAAAATATTGCCGAATAATAATACAACATAAAAAAAAAAACCTCATAATACTATTTTTCAGTTTTAAATTGTGCAAAAATCTTATTGTTTGTTTGTTTAAGTTTAAGATAAGTGCAAGCAATGACGTGATATAAATAAAAATAATTTTCTTGCTGCAGTTTTGCATTCTTTATTTAAAGAAGCATTGTAACTAAGAACTTTTTTTAATACAAGTGCGAAGAAGTATGTGAACATCTGTGTCACAGATGGTGTCACAGTGAAAACAGAATGGAAGGGTCCTAGAAGGGGCTGTACATTTAATAAAAAAGGTAAAAACCAAGAGAAATTTCCTGCTTTTCGAAAGGAGATCAATCATTCGCTAATGACCAGCAACACCGGAAGTTATAGAGAAAGTAATTACGCATCAAAATGGCGTCGTTTCTGCTTTTTTCAATTTCTTAAAAGGATACCTGTCACTTGACACTAATGGTCATTTAGCGGTCTTCCTTTTGGATCAAACCGGAATACTTGCTCTAGATACCAGTTCTCGTCCGATCATAGAAGTCAAGCAGCGACGGGCGCAGTTAGTATTTGGGAGGGTGGCCACATGGGAACAAGCGAGCAAGAGTTTTAATAGTCACTTCTATGAAAGAGTGACTATTCACTCCTATCAGGGGTGAAAAAACACACTCAGAGAACTTGCAGAGAATGCGTCACGGCTACGGGTATTTCAGTCAGGAGTGCGAAAGGGTGTATCAATGAGTACCTTTGACAGTATAGATTCCTCTTTCTTTTCCCCCAAAGTTTCCATCCCCTCCCGTAAAGCTGACATCAAGCCATTTTGCAAGAGGGGATAGTCCCTCCTCTGAAAGAGTAATTATTCACCGATGTTTAGAGTGAATATCCACTTCCCATTAGTGAATATTCACTCTTTCAGAGAGTTAGCAATTCCTTTTTTCCTTAGAGTGAATAGTCATATTAAAGAAGTTGTGCAAATTTTGACTCTGCGATGGAGTGACTATTCAATCTTTTTTATTTAGAGTGTAGTTGAAAAGTATTTATGAATTCGGTTTGTCTGTCCGCCTGTCTATCTGTCTGTCTATCCGCGCTATAATTCGAGTAATTCGTCTAATTCGGACTGTCATGTAGTTGATATATGTTATTGAAGTTTATGTAAATGTTTTTAAGTTTACGTACAAATTGTACTAAATGATGAAACATAAATAAAGTCATAATAATGAATATATAGAGATATACTATATTACTACATACAGATAGCAACAAAAATAATTGTTAAGGCTAAGTAATACTCAATGAAAAAACATGTCCTATTAATAGTCCTTATAGTTCCCAAACGTACACATTTTTAGCAGTGAAATCTATATTTTTCTCCTTTTTAAATGCGTAGAAAAATATTCGGAAATTGTAAACACTATTTAATAATAGCAATTACCATTCCAAACATTTTTCGCATTTTTTATTTTGCTCTTACAGTTATTTTAAAATTCTTCATTTCCAATATATATATATATATATATATATTATCCACTTTCTCTTAGTGTTCATTCTTTTTAATTATCAGTTTATGTTTTTTAAATAACTGTTAAGAAAATCGTGTAATAAAATTTCTACGCTTCCGAAATTCTTTTTCGTTCTATTTTTAAATCTTCTACCCTTCTTCTAAATCTTAAAAATAATGTCTAGCTTGTGTATTTTTCTTTGCCATTTATCGTAAATAGTTAATTTTATTTTTATATAAAAACATTAATTTACCTCCAACGTGCTTTGCATTTTTCGGTCACTTAAATTTACTTTCTTTTTTTTTTTTTCAGTTTCGACAGAAGACAAATTCTGTCATTAAATATCATAAAAACGTTCGCAGAAAATGCTACTATAAATATTATTTTATATAATCTCACTTCATAGTAAGGCTAAGAATTATCGTACACTAAAACTTCCAAATAGCGGACACCTCTGGACCGCAGAGTTTCTTTGTTGTTTGGAGGCGTCCACTACTTGGAGGTGTCCACTATTTAGAGGTAAAAACGAATTAAAATATAGGTGCTGGTAATTGAAAAAGCGTCCGCTATATAGGGGTGTCCACTATTCGAGCGTGTCTTTTATGGATGTTTTACTGTATTGTTTTTTGTATAGTTATTAGTTATTAGACTTCAAAAATAAAACCGTTGATTTTACAGCATAATACTGGCACCCCAGCTGCTAGTATTATACCGTAAAAAAATGCGCGGTAGGGTATTACTGCTTATTTTACTGTTTATTACTGTTAATTTTACGGTATAATACTAGCAGCTGGAGTGCCAGTATTATACTGTAAAACCAACACTTTTATTTTGCAGTGTATAATTATTAGTTATATATTAAGTTATCTTTAATAACTAATATCTTAGTTATCGCATTTATTTAAACTAAGCTTTAGATTATATGAAGTTTAATGGTTGATCTTAAATAAAGCTTAAACACATAAAAAGTTATTTTTTATGTTCTATTAGTACGAAATTTATTTTTTCTTCAAACAGCAAAAGTATGCCCTTAATCCATAGATGTCCTTTGACAACTAGCGTACCTTATGAGATATTTTGGCAAATGGAACATGTGACGAGCTGTGTTACAATGCTATACTCATTTCAGCATTATATCGACTCTACAAAGCAGAAAAGAGCTGAAAGTGATTCTAAAATGGACTAAAATTTTATGAAAGTATAAGGGGGCAAATCGCTAATATTATGCTAAAAAATAATTCATAGAAATGAATACTGGATACATATAACAACAATTGTTATAAGTTGTATTAGTTTTTTCTGTACTTATAAAAAGAAATGCAGTTGTAGAGATTTTCATTATATTGCATCCCAGTGTAGTTGAACCAAATTTAAGTAAGCCAACACGACATCTTTTTTTTAGAGAAATCTATATTATAAAGCAAAAAGAATATGTCCGTGAGTAACGCTGACGGTGGCAATACCTAACCAATAATTATTTATTAAATAAAAAAGGCAGTAAATTAATTAAATTTACTGCATTTTTCTGTTCACTTCTAAACATCACACAATTTCCATTTTTCCACCGTCGAATAAGGAAAAAAAATTGTAGAGGAATTTCGAGTATTATTGAATTCTATTTACATTTGAGGCAATACAACATTCTGATACTGTTTAAAACCCAAAAATCGCATACAGTTGCAAACTTCAACTATCTGCGAATAGTTTTTTATAGACAAAAATTGTTTACGAAATGCCATATAACTTGTAAATAATTAACAATAATAAAAAACGTATTGTGAGATAGTCGGGAAATGTGGAATAGGGGTTTAAAAATGAATAAAACCAACAAAATTTGACAAAAAATAGATGTAATGGTATAAAGAGAGCATGATGAAAATATAATGTCAAGGTAGTCAGACAATATACTCCAGTTCATGCTTCATATTTGTACAAATCACAATAGAAGGATCTGTCTTTGCGCCACCTTAATCATGGAGTATTATAAGATATTGATATTCCATATAACACGACACCGCCGGTTTGGGGGAAAAAAACACTCTATGTGTATTGGTGTGAATCGCGATCTAAAAAACGAGTATTACATCATAAACTGTTAGTATTTCGGTGTACATTATGCTTCATTTCAATGTAAAAAATGTTACTTCTAATAATGAATCAAAAATATTGAAAAATTATCTCCTAAAACTTTCCAAAGACGAAAAATGAATAATTATTCACACAACGTGATGGCTTGACCCCGACCGACGAACTGCGCGTTCTGGGGTGGGCATTCTGGAAACTTTCCTCAGTAGTTTATGTTATTGCCGCTTAGTGGCAGCACTTTACCAAACAGAAACCTTGGTATTCTATTTTACCCGACTATTCCATAATAAACGAAGTTCCTCTATTTTCAAATGCAATTTGTTTGAAAACTGTATCTTAATTTATTGATTTTTTATGTTTTTAAAATAATTTTCAAGCATGAATATTTTTAAAAATCTATCTCTTTCGTGTACAGCGCGATTATGGCAGATGATTCCGTTTGCACATTGAGAAAATTGACACTTCCAAATATGAGTAAATCGATGTTTTTATTTTATTATGAAACTTTTTTTTTAACATAGGACGACCCAACGCTTTCAATTCTGAAAAACCAGAAATACTCAGAATATTGAAACATGGACATACTCAAAACTGAGCACATAGAGGTCAGTTCATACTCATTTTTGAAACATGGACATACTCAAAAAGAATTAGAATTAGTTCAAACTCATTTTTGAAACATGGAAATACTCAAAAATGAGCACATAGAAGTCAGTTCATACTCATTTTTAAAACATGGACATACTCAAATATGAGTACATAATGCTTTATTTTTGAGTGTGTGCATGTTTTCAGAAATGAATATATACATGTATTAAACTTGAGTAATTTTGATTCGGAGCCATTTTGACGATGTGGCATTCACAGATTTGAGTATTTTTTGCTCAGTTTTGAAAATGTCGTTTTTAGAGTGCACTTAAACAATGTAAATTGTTCAGCATTTGTTTCTGGCAAATATTCTATAACGAAATTAACATTCCATCGTTAAATAAATAAAAGACAAATTTAACAGATAATGTAATCAAACTTTGGGCTTAAAAACTGAAATAATCAGAATTAAAAAAGCTGCTATGAGTAACAAAATCTTTGGCGATATCTTCGGCTATGTGACTCTGGCATGCGGCTAATAAGAAAGTATTGCTTTTAATAAATTCTAAATTTTATTTGAATAAATTATTGATAATTTCATATGAAAATCATTTTTGGTGTTGTTAGTGGACAATCTAAATATATATATTAAAATATAAATTAAATGTTCTATTGCAGTTAAAAAAAAAATATGTTATTATCTATATTCTGTAACTTCTGAAGTTCGGGTTGATTCCCTTATTATATAATAATTAATAAAATGGCAAAAATAATAACTGCACTAATTAGAAGCGTTTCTTAATACCAGTTATTGCTTTAATAATTCAAAAAGAAATGCTAACTTTTAACATGAACAAAATATGACAGAAACAGAGCAGTTTGATAATACTTTCTGAGATTTCGTAATTTTGCTAAAATCTAAAAAATAACAAAGCTCTGCATCCTATATGTTTTGTGTAAGTTATAAGTAAAAGCGTCTAAACGACTAAACGTAGGTGAAAATTTTCATTTTGAACAATCTTAAAAAAGGGGCTTATAAAAGAGTCTTTTTAATTTCTTTTATAAATCCCTTTTTTAAGAAAATGCCAAAAACGCGCCGGATCCCTATTTGTGAATGTTCAAATTTGTTAGGGCTATACATTTTTTGAAAAAAGACTAAACTTAGCCTATTTCGGGAAAATCTGGCAACACTGTCAAAACTTGTCTTTATATAAAATGTATGTAATTCGGTTCATCATTTATGTAGTGTTTGTATGTATTTTGATGCAAAATGCTTACATAAATGTAAACAGGTCTGTATACATGTGTGTAGTTCAGTTTGTAGGTAGTATACTATAACTTTTGAATGTATTTTGAAGAAAAATGTTCACTTGTTAATATAAATGTATGTAGTTCAGTTTGTAGAAAATATATAATGTCTGTGTGCGTATTTCGAATAAAATGCTAATAAATGATGTTTGTAATACATTTTACACCGTAATATGACTTTACAGATTTATTTTTCTAAAATAACAATCGTTTAGTTAATAACATTTTTCCTTTTTCAGTTTTCAGTTTTTAACAAACAGAATAGAAGTTCGTATCTTGCCAATCCATGGGTCACCATAATTCCTTGTAAAATAATTACATGATGGAGAGAGTTTAAAAAGTGTAAAAATTAAGATTAAATTAAGTACTTTTTATTATAGAATATTTAATTTAAAAATCTGAAAAAAAATGCAAGAAAAACGGAAAAGTTAGACCGTGCACTTAGTCATAGAGCTAAGAAAAAGTGAAACTAAACGGAAAGAAAGCCAAAGCAAAGGCAAGTTTCAAATCCATACCTTTTTATTTATTTATTTCTTTTTTAACAATATATGTTACATTATAAAAAAATTTTAAAAAGAAAAATGTTTAACAAAAGAAGAAATATAATACATAACTGAAAGAAACAAAATTAAAGAGTCATAAAGAAAACCGAGAATAACTGGTAAAACGTTTCATTATTTAAAATAGTTGTATAGGGTGAACCAAAAATCTTTCCCTGATTATAAATATTTATAGTGCTCAAACTATTATAATTAGACTTATGTTTGTTTGCATACATTCTAAGTACTGTTATCATTTTTTTATAACACCATGTACCTCAGTAAATTTCATCGTGTGCCCTCTTGGTAGCTCGGAGAATGTCTAGGAAGTATTCTAGCTCCCGCCAAATGTTCCTTAACATGTCTTCCGTTACAATGCAAACAGCAGATTCTATCCTAGTCTTCAGTTCTTCGACGTCCGCAATTGGTGTGGCAAAGACTTTGTCCTTGATGTAGCCCAAAAAGAAAAAAAATCCAGAGGAGTAACATCTAGAGAGCGCGGATGCCATGGAGTTGGTTCATCCCTTCCAATCCAATTTGCGCCATCTATTGCACAAAAAAACTACTAAAACTGACCTATCCAATGATACAACAAGTTACATTATTATACAAACGGTTATTTTGTAATGAATTATTATAATCAGTGCAAGACTTTCGGTTCACCCCGTTATATCTATACATCTTTCTATTGGAAGTATCGGAGACCTCATCTTCGGACAGTTCGTTGATTATTTCATTATAAATATTAGTACTTAATTTTTTATTGAAATTATTCGCAAGTTTTTAAACTATTTTGAAACAACAGCAAAATCTAGATCCCTACATATCGTTGTATTTACAGAGAAACTGAGAACCATCCCTAATTTTAGGAAGTGTTTTACTATGCCGCAGATATTTTAGGCCGGATTTGAAAGCAAAGCCCAATATTGGACAAACGTAGGTTATAAGAGATAAAATACAAGCTTTATAGATAAACAAGAACGAAAAATCATGCATCAAGCATAGATTATGTAACACTTTCCAACGCTTCCAAAATAATTTTACAAATCATTACCGTTTAATAAGCTGAAAGGTAACATCTAAGTGAACAATTTAGAAAACGCAAAACATATTTAAAAACGCAATTTCAGGAATTTCCAACATATATTTCCAACATATACAATATTCGGAAAAATATCCGAATACTTTTATTCAGCCCTGTATATGATGATATTTGTATATTATACTACATAGGATGCTAAATTTTAGTTTAGTTAGGAAACGCGTAGCACAGTTTAAAATTCTCCTTCTAGAGTTTCTGTCAATAAGCGCAAATGTATTCGCGAACTTTTGTGCTGCCCTGTATATGATCTACAGAATTTATACACAGCAAGTAATATACAAAAAGTTAGTTAAATTTAAAATCACGCTCAGCAACTTAAAACGCACTTCCAGGAATTATTGTTAGCAGACAGTAGAGAAATCTTTTGTGTGTCCCTGTAAATGAACGATGACTGCTATACACACAATATTCTGTAGTAAGCCTCTTGTAATAAATTTCAATGCGTTTAAAATAGTGAAACATTATTAATTAAACCGCAAATGATTTTTCCCCATAGACCGTAATGTAACGGAATTCTTTTGAGTGTCCCTGTAAAAAAACTATAAGTGCTACACACTTCAGTTGAAATAGGAAACATGCTATATATAGCGACAATAACATATAAAAATTGCAGGGCAATCCGAGCATATTTACGGGAGTTAGAGCACGGATAGACGGCAGACGGCCAGACGGCCATACGGCAGACAAACCAAAGTCATAAACACTTTTCAACTAGGTTGGAAAGTGTTAAAAATGTATTAGATATGGAAAAGAAAATACTATTTAATAATGGTTCTAAAGATTTTGAGACTGAAAATTTTATTATTCCTTTTTAACGCTTTCCAACATAGTTGAATTCGGTTTTTCTGGCCGTCTTTCTGTCCGAGCTCTAACTCCCGTACATATACTCAGATTGTCACATAATTTATGCATGCTATTGATGTTTATTATGGCATGTTCGGTATTAAAAATAAAGTGTGTAGCATATATATTTCGTTTGCAGGGACGCTCAAAAGAATTCCGTCACATTATAGTCTAGGGTGGAAAATCGTTTGAAATTCATTTTAATTTTGCTACTCTATTTCATACATATTGAAATTGATATACATGACCGAGGTGCGCTACAAGAAGCTTACTGTACAATATGTTGCGCATAGCAATTTATCGTTCATTTATAGGGACACACAAAATCATTCGGTTACAGTAGTTCTATGCAGTTCTGTGAGGGATAACTGTTGGAAGTGCGTTTTCAGTTGTGGTTTAAATTTAACTAATTTGTTGCATATTACTTGCTATGTATAAATGCTATACATCATATACAGGACTGCGCAAAAAAATCTGAGTACATTTCCGTTTATTGACGGAAATTTCTGAAAGAGAATTTTCAACTGTGTTATTCGTTTCCTAACTGAACTATATTTTAGCATACTATGCATATGCAGTATAATACAAATCTACTGGTCATATACAAGGCTTCGCCAAACACTTTAAATACTTTTACGACTATGCACGGAAATTGCTAAAATTGGGTTTTCAAATATGTTATGCGTTCTCCAAATTGTTTTTTTAGACATCATTTTCACCTTATGAAATGGGGAAGTTTGGTTATAGTTATCTGAATACGTTGGAAAAAGTTTCATAATCAATGCTTGACGCACGATTTTTCTTTCTTGTTTATTATTTTATTTGTATAATTTCTGTAGTACAATTTTAACTACAGGGTGACTGATGTAGAACCTGTCCGTTTGTACGCAAAAAAATGCACATATACAGGGAGATACATTTATATAAACAATGCTTGTATATTTTCGAATACAGAAGTAAAAGAATGATCAAAGTATCTATACATACTGTTTACTAAAATGATTTTCTTATATATCTGTCTGCACACACACTCAAGCCATCTTTTCATGACCCCCCTCCCCCCTGTATGTATCGTTACGGGGAAAATATTCTTTCTTTCTGAATATAAGAACTGGATACTGATATTTTCTAAACTGGAATAATCTACCTTGGAATATAACTAAAATATAAGAAAAATTCATATAATTGAAGATTTGTTTAAATTTATTTCCTGAATCAAGTCCAATGCATGGCAGTATTTCAATTAAATATAAATTTAATAATCTAAAATATTTCATTAAAGGAAAATAATTACATCACTGCTCTACGGAGTGCATAAGTCTTGATATTTCATGTTTATTCAATTAGTAGTTAAAGTATACTGTGAAATATCGTACAGTTGATTAGTTAAATCAACGCTTTCGATGACATTGACATGTCGTAATGAAATGTCGCAACAGGAGAAGTATTGCAGAATCCGAAACAATTTTGATAGCATGTTTGTTTATCTACCATATGTATGATTGGCTGAGACGTTAAACAGTAATATAAAGAAGTATATATTAAAATATATAATAATTAAGAAACATTGAGATTTGTCTTACTTCAATAAACTTCATAATTTATGTATCATGAAATTATTATTCCAATATATTATTGTTTCCTATTAAAACTTAACAGAAATTGATATCTAGAAATATCCTTGATATGAGAATCAAACATTTCAGTTCTTTCCGCCAAGTAGTTTTTAAAAATTACCCCGCATTGCGGTTTTGTTTTCCAACTATTAAAAATTAACTTTGAGTTCAAATATCCCCATGACCAAAAGGATTCACCAATCAAATTTTCTCGAACATATGACCAAGCCCAATTATCTTCTCGTGCCCGAAACCCGTAGGATATAAAATTTAGTCAAAATAGTCTGAGCCGTTTTTTAAGATAAAATTAGCTTCACCCACATCGACTCAAAAATGACCCACTAATCGGATTTTCTCGAATTGTGACCTAGCCCAATAATTTTCTCGTGCCCAAAAACCATAGGATACGAATTTTAGTTCAAATCGTCTGATCCATTTTTAAGATAAAAATAGCTTGACCCATAATGATCCACGACCAAAATGGCCCACTAATCGAATATCGTCGAACATGTGATCTAGCCCAACAGTCTTCTCGTGACCGAAAACCATAGGATGCAAAATTTAGTCTAAATAGTCTGAGCTGTTTTTTAGATAAAATTAGCTTGACCCACAGTGACCCAAAATTGACCCACTAATCAAATTTTCTCGAACACGTGACATAGCCTAATGATTTTCTCGTGCCCGAAACTCGTAGGATACAAAATTTAATCAAAATCATTAGAGCCATTTCTTAGATAAAATTAACTTGACCCGCGTTGAGCCAAAAATGACCCACTAATCGAAAGTTCTCGAACATGTGACCCAGCCCAATAGTCTTCTTGTGCCCGAAAATGGCAGAATATAAAATTTAGTCAAAATCGTTTGAAATCGTTTTTCAGATACAATTAGCTTGACCCTGACCCATGGTGACCCAAAATGACCCATTAATCGAATTTTCTTGAACATGTGACCTGGCCCAATGTTTTTCTAGTGCACCAAAAACGGTAGGATACAAAATTTCGTCAAAATCGTTAGAGTCGTTTTTAAGATAAAATTTGCATATATATATATATATGTGTGTGTGTGTGTGTGTGTGTGTGTATGCACACACACACAACATTTCCTTGTATTAGAATATATGATTAACCATTAGAAGCTTTCAAAGCAATGGTCATATTACGCCTCCATCTCTTTTCAATCAATCCTTTTCAACCCCCTTAATTCCCTTGCAATCCGGTTCCTTCAGCCCGCTATCAAACAAAGCACGTGGAAGAATTGAGATTGCTCTATTCGTCACTTTCTTTTCGCTTCTCGATTTCGCTTCCGGACAATAGTTAGCCGGGAGGGTGAGGGCTAAACAAGTTTCGCGTTTCTGAGGGGAGAAACCTTCAGATAAAGTTGAAGCATGCGCTAAAAGATCAATTTTGTGTGGAAAATCTACTGTGGGAAAAATCTCGTGTGAATCTTAGAGAAAACGCTTTTCGCGTTAAATATATGGATAATTCCTTAATGAATGGCTATTTTCGTTGTTTCTTTCTGAGACAATTTGGCGATTAAAATGTATGGATGTTCTCTCTCTCTCTTTTTTTTTTTTTTTTTTTTTTTGACACGATTGTATTTATACGGGTTTGTATAAAAAGTAATGAGATCTATTTTTTCTCACGAGACTGTAACATCGCAGCGCACATGCTCCAGGCGGGTTCGATGAACGCGGAAGTCAGCTTCAACAAGCACCGAGCGTCAGACGCATACGAGCTTCCGGTGTGGTTCGTATCGTGATTTTAGAGGCACGATTTAAGTTTAAAAGTGCAACGTTCTTTCTAACAGCGCTACGCTATAAAATTTTGTGTGACACCCGGAAAATCGGCTATTAGAGACGTTGGCCATGATTCAGAAAGTGTTGGAAGCTGCATCATGACAATGCACCAAGCCACACATGTTTCGTAGTCAACGACTACCTGAACGGCACCGGTCCGGAACGGCATGGCAACGCTTCGCCAGATTCCCTACGGTTCCGATCTGGCTCCGACGGTCTTTTTCCTATTCCCCCGAGTGACACTGAAAAAACACCACAGCGGGACCGTAGCGGAGGTTAAAGCGGCTTCGACCCATTGCTTGAAGGATGTTTCGGAAAAGAACTATATATAGTCTATCTCTATATAAAGGACTCTAATAAGATGCCTTCCAAGCGTGGACAACTCGTTGGCAGAAATGTGTCGACATCCAAGTGTCTTATATTAAAGAATTTCAATTGTTTGCAGCGATATCTTGGATACAATTTTTTTTTTTTCGAATTTGGTCTCATTGCTTTTTATACAAACTTTGTACATTTTAAAATCTTTTAATAGGGTGCTAAAATATATATATATATATATATATATATATATATACTTGTGTATAAACATGATGTAAATAACTGTAAAATATGATTTTTTAATAAAATAGATTTAATTATTTTATTTTATTTATATTATTTTATTTTTCTTTGAAATGTAGTTTTAAAAATTTTTATTCATATAAATAGGTACAAACAAGGAATGATTTCATTTACAGTGCTAACACAAATGATTTTTTTTAAATTTAATGGCAGAAAAATTATAGTGCCAAATGTATCATTATTTAACCCGTTCGAGGTCTGGCATTTTATTAAGAGAACATGTCTTTTCATTGAGTATTATTTTGTCATAACAATTAGTTGAGCCAATAATGTGCAAATATGTGCAAAATGTAAATTGGCAAAACATATATTGCAATTTGAACAATCATATTTTCTACATCAAGCAAATATTTTTACCATATTGACTTTTTCTTGCAGATAATTGCAATGTATAGTAATATTTCTGCAGTATATTGACGTTTCATTACAAACATTTCCAATGTAACCCCAATAATTTATCAATATTGGTATTTCAGTTCAAGTATCAGCGATAGCGAACAATGTTGAAAATCAAGCGTATTTTTGTATTCAAAATATATACCGGAATTTTGTAATAATAATGTTCGCTTTATTTAATGGCAGACTTCCGTCGATTAAAAAAAATAAAAATTACTATTTCGAAAGTCTGGTGTATATTTTGAATTCATAATTCCGCAAAATTGGCAACACGTTAGCCATGAATGCAAATATTAGCGCAATATAACCAACATAGCTGATACTGGTTTTTAGGGTAATTGTGTTTCTCAATTTTTATAATTGCTATTTTCAAATAGTAATCTTCGTCTTACTTAATCTCAGAATTTATAAGGCAAATAGTACGATGAAATAGTGGTTATAAAAAATCCGGAAGCACAATCACTTCTAGGTTTTCGCATCAGGTATATATTTAGTATATTTATGTACCTATTATTACTGCAATGTCAAATAAATGTTCACTTTTTTTTTTCTTTGAAATGCCACAGTATTACAAACTCAATAGAATATTCGACTGTTACATTTGATTGAAAGTAGATTTTATTTTTATAACTTTTATTTTATGTATTACAAATAAAATATAAAAATTTAAGAAACTTTTGCACATTGAAATAAAAATGAATATATAATGGATAATAAATACAACGGCATTTAATCATCCGTTTTGAGGCTGACTTCAGCGAAACATTTTCACACTTTTATATTTATAATATTATTAGGATTACGATACTATCATTACTACATGGCGATATAACAAAACTAATTGCTAAGACATAGTAATACTTAATGAAAAGGCTTATCTTAATAGAATCCTAGACCCCGAACCAATGCTGGATTCAGACACTTTTCTCCGGGAGGGATTTCTGCGACTCCGGGGGGTGGGACATTATAGAGATCCGGGGGGGGGGATTGCACTTTTTAACCATAAAATCTTAAAACTTCCGGGGGGGGACATTTCTATGCTACGCACCCCCCCCCCTCCCCCCCCCTGAGCCACCGCCTGAATTCAACATTATTGCACGGGGCAATCAGAGTATTTTACCTGAGTTAGAGTATGGACAGTCGGACGGAAAGACAGACAAACCGAATTCATAAACACTTTTCATCTATGTTGGAAAGTGTGAAAAACGATTAGAGAAGTCGCAGCGAAAGATTTATAAATCTCTCACAGCGAAAAATATACTTGTAAAAGTCATTTTCGATTGCAATAGTTTCTTCTTCAAACGTGGCGATTATTAGTTGCATTTTTTTTACGTATAAAGTGAGAAAAATCAATATTAATAAAATAAGTTTTAAAGTAAAAATAGATTTTTTTTACTTTCATAACTGCAATTCATGATTTTCTAAAACAATTCCGTTACAATACATTACTTTGACGTGGGTACCGAGCTGATTATAGAAATTTCATCGCTTTTTTATGCTTCGTAGAAATCGAGAGCTAGTGAATTTATTAATAAATATATAAATTTGTGTTCTTTTTTAAGACAGGGCAACAGGAAAGGGAAAAAAAGCCTCATTTAAACTATGTATTCGAGATTTGAAAAATGTTTCCTCAACGTTATGTACAACAGTTGATAAAACTGTGTCTTTTTATTATTATTCCCAAACTCTTTAATTTTAATTTTAATTTAATTTTATACTTTTTAGTGCTTAAAATATTGCATTGTTGCTGTTTCACAGTCAGTTGGGCTTTTTTGTCGAGCGTGGTTTGGCGCATAATTAAATCCATTGTTGTTGTAACTCGTATACAAATGTAACCATAAGGAATATTTGGCAGTTTATCACCTGTGACGGGCTAACGGAAAAATGCCTTAAAATGAATTGATAATTAATTGATAATTAAGTTTTAAAATGCTGAAAAGTTGTATTGTCATCGGAAACATCCCTGTGTACATATTTTTTACAATTCTATCACATCAGAAAGTGATTTAAAAATCGATTTGAAAATTTCATCTTTACAAGCATAAACCAAGTTGAGTTAAATATGTATAAAAGCAAAAATGTTTTTGTTTTTTTAAACACTTTTTTATAATCATTGAATGTTCATCTAGAAAATCACGCCTACTTTTTTGACTGCAATTCATATTTTTTCCCAAAAATTTCCGTTACAATATACGTTAATTTGGCGTGGGCGGCGAACTCGATTATGCTTTTCTTACAATTCGTAGAAAGCACAAGCAATTGAATTTATTTAAAAATATATAGTTTTCGCAAAGGTTTCTTTTTTAAAATAAGACAAAATGAACGAAAAAAATGACACTTTATTTAAACTATCTGATTCGGATTTCTAAATTGATTTCTCAACGTATAATCGTAAATTAATTAATATTAAACTATTAATTGATAAAAAAAGTAATTTTTGTTTAATATTGCTCTTCATTTTCTTCTACTTTTTAGCCTTTAAAATGTTTTATTGCTGCAGTTTCACAGCCATTTGGCATATTTTGGCGCATCATTGAATCCACTGTTGCTTAACTCATAATACAATTAATTGTAACGAGTTACAGAAAATATTTGGCGATTTATCACCTGTGGCGGACTAACGGAAAAATGTCTTAATTATTATTTTATAATTACGTTTTAAAAAATATTAAAATGCCGTACTTTCATCAGAAACACTTCTGCGGACGTAATTTTTATAATTCTAGTATAATTAGAGAGTGGGTTAAAAATCGATTAAGAAATTCCATCTTCGCATACAAAAACCGAGTTTAATAAAACAGGGTAATAATGTTTATCTAATCCAAATATGTGTTTCTGAACTCATTTTTCTTTTCTTTTTTCTTTTACCTAGTCGTTCGCAGTTGGTGTCTCCTACATGTTCCAAGGGACGTTCGTACTCCACTACTTCGATTCCTTCATACTCTCTGAGTCGACGCAATTCTCGCGACAGGAAGACAGTGTGCAGTCTACATCCCCTTACCAATGCTGAAATTGAAGCTCTACATCGGGCGCACGATGAGAATGGAAGCCGCGATGACTTACAGGTTGGTCATTCTACTGGTCTGAAAATGGCTTTGATTTTTAATGTACACAAATTTAGGTAATAAAAAAAAAAACAAGAACGAAAAATCTTGCTTCAAGCATAGATTATAAAACATTTTGCAACACATTCAGAATGCTGTAACAAATCTTCACAGTTTAATAAGTGAAAAGATTGGTGCCTAAATGATTTGGAAAAAGCATAACACATTTGAATACTCAATTTCAGTAATTACAGTAGTCTCTCACTTATACGTAGGTTCAAGGGACTAACCAAAAACGACTCATAAACGAGAGAGACGCATAAATGAAATCAGAGTAAAAATTACATTTGAAGTAAATATTAAGACATTCATCATTAAATGTTTAAATAACATGCAAAATAATGAAAAATACAAATTATTTAGATTGTTAAAAGATTTACTAATTCAAATCTAAAATACATGTACATCTCAAAATTTAATTTACATAATCTATGTTTTTAAATTGTCCAAAATTGAAGTTTGTTTTTAAGTTTGATGTCTGTACCTAATAGTAGCTTTTTCGAGTTCATTGAAACATGAATATGTTGAACCAGACGTATCAATTCATTAGATGTAGTGACGGAAGGTTTCCAGAGCATTTCTAAGCCTTTGCAAAAGTCGGTAGATGGTGTTTCTACGTTTTGTTTTTCGTTATCTTATTTATTTTCATTAGCATCATCTTTAATTTATGCGACTATTTCGTGCATATCCCTCTTTTGTGGTGTTATTGCATTTTCCTCAATAGCTACAAAATCGTTAAAATTAATAATCATTCTCCAAGAAACGGCATTCCATTCTCCATCTAATACTGGTTGATCTTTAGTACAAGATGCATCATTTTCAAATTTCTTCAGAATGAAGCCTACTTTTTTGTAACAGTTCTCTTAGAAATAGCAGGTGTGAAGGGGTGTGACCCAAGAATGCAGCTTATAACAGTGTCCAAAAAACAAATGCAAAAAGACAACCAATTGACTTCTCATTTACAAACTGATGTGAAATTTCTTGGAAATCGACATGTGCAGAATGGAAAGAAATGGCAAGAGAAACTTGAAATTTCTCCGACGCATAAGTGAGAGATGCATTCACATTGGGACGCATAAGCGAAAAAAAGTAACATTGCATTGCTATATCTTTATCCGGGACTACCAAAAATTGACATATAAATGAGAGAAACGTATAAAAGAGGCGACGTATAAGTGAGAAATTACTGTATACCAACAATAGTCAGAAAAATATCCGAATTATTTTATGCAGCTCTGTATAACATCGATAGATTTGCATGTATATAGTACATAGTATGTTAAAATTTAGTTCAGTTAGGAAACGTCTTCCGTGTGTCCGTATTTCCAACGATTTGCAATAAGGGGGATTTAGAAAACGGTTTTTAAAAAAGTAGATCTCCCACTTTCCGACTTTTTCTGCTTTTCGGCTTCGAAAACTCGGAAATGAGTATGCTGATTTTTTTTTATAATGCTTTTCCGTTGAGTTTTTAATTAATATATCGACTAATTATCAAAAAAGGGAAAATCTGAGACTCGGGTGCACCAGGACATGCCTTGAACTATCCTCATCCAAATTTTCAGACTTCTACGTAATGTAAATTTTCCTAGCCATCGCATACACCCACACACAGACAGACAAACATCTTTCTTTTAATAGTACAAATTATTGTTATACACTGTTCTTTGCAGTTGTGTTTGGTAAAGCAACTTGCAAAAGGTGAATGTACATCTGCACATCTAAATTATTATTTATACTTAGTTTTATAGGAATGTGAGCAATACAGCCATTTTAATATTTTGAATATGAATATGGCAGTAAATTTATTGTGGTTTTACAATGATTTCAGTAGATAAATCGACATTTAAAGACAAAATTTCTTTCACAAATGAATGTTGATTTTTTAAGGAATTAACAAATTATTTTCTCCGTAAAAATATCTTTCGCAGAAAAAATTCTGTTTTTATTTAAAAAGCTATTTTTCAGCTACCAGGATGCTTTTTAAATCAGGGAAAATAATTCCCTTTCCTAAGTAATTTTTATGAAAAGATTTTGCACGAAAATATTCTCTGCAAAAATAAAACATATAAGTTTTTCTTCAAAATAATAAGCCTTTAAAAACATAATTATTTTGTTTGCGTCTGAAGTTTTCGAAGAATTTGATTTTTCGAAAACAACTTATTATGGAAATAGTTTTATTTTAAAGCCTAAAACAGTAGAAAAACTATAATCCCTATTTATTGAATTAATATGAAAAATGGAAATATTTTGACTGAATGAAAAAGTAGTTTACTAAGCATGCTAAATTTACCGGTTAGACATATGAGTATGTTACTGCAAACGAACTATAAGTGAAAATTATACGGCAGGCTAATTTAACCCCGTAGTGGTGGTATAGTTATGCATCCTTTTAAAAAAGAATTGAGAATTACGATCTCCCAAAATTATTAACATGATGTTCCTGTTTTTGATGATTTTTAGAGTAAATAGAAGTTTATCTTTTATATAACGGTACACGTATATATCTAATTAAATTTTCAGCACAGTTGAAATTACGCTGGAAATAAATGAATTCAGAGGATCTGAATTATCACTTTACTACACAGCGTACAACCAACAGAGTGAAAATATGTCCAGACCGAGGATCGAACCCATATACTTTGGTATAGCGCACCAAGTGCTTTACCATTTAAGCCACCAGGACAACATCTAGTCTCGCATTCTCTCACTCTTATATAGTAAGGCTACAACTTCTGCTGCACAAGATGGAACGTCAATCATGAGCACAACTTCAGTGGCATGAATGAGACAAATTAAACCCTAATAACCTGAAACCGATAATTCGCATCCTTTGAATTCATTAATTACCAGCGTAATTTAAGCTCTGCTGAAAATTTAATTAGATATATAAATATTCACATACTGAGTTTAATATGTCTCATGCATGCCACACTGAAGTTGTGCTCATGATTGACGTTCCATCTTGTGTTGCAGAAGTTGTAGCCTTACCATATAAGAGAGAGAATGCTAGACTGGATGTCGTCCTGGTGGCTTAAATGGTAAAGCACTTGGTGCGCTATGCCAAGGTATTCGGATTCGATCGCCGGTCTGGATATTTTTTCACTCTGCTTGTTGTACGCTGTGTAGTAAAGTGATAATTCACATCCTTCGTATACATGTATTTCAACTTATTTAAATGTATAAAGTGCAATATTGAGTAAATTTAGGCCCAGTATTGAATCGGGTTTCGGCAATATTGGCCCAATATGGACGAAGGATTACGTCCACAATACTCCCGTTAGACAGAGATGAGCAATCTAGTTTTGTGGACTCAAAAAGCGCTTTGTGCTTTTTACCTCATCCAGGCAATTTTGTGAATATATAACTTTTTTTTTTTCAGTATATTCTGCAGCGCGATATAATAGCAAGAAAAGAGCCAAATTTTGTAGGATGATTAAACAAGACGGGGGATGAACGATTTCGCGAAAAACATTTTTGTTTCGAAAGTCCTGCTAGGAGAAATCCTTCGTCCCTGCTTGTTTAATAATCCTACAAAATTTGCCTCCATTTTCGCAATTATTTCGCGTTACAGAACACACTGAGGACTGTCAGTTTACTTATGGTCTTGGTCACCAATTAAACTGACAGTATTCAGTATGCTCTGTAGCGTGATCTAATTGCGAGAATGGAGCCAGATTTTCTAAGATGATTAAACAAGACGTGCGACGAAGGATTCCTTGATTAAAAAACAGAGCCAGACATCCCTAGCGATGAATTGTAATTTTTTTTTTCGCGGATTCCTTCGTCCCCTTTCTTGTTTAATCATCCTACAAAAGTTAGCACTATTCTCGCAATTAGATTGCACTATAGAACAAGCTGAGTACTGCCAGTTTATTTATAACTCTTATATATATATATATATGTGTGTGTGTGTGTGTGTGTGTGTGCATATAATTTGCTTAACCTAAATCAGTTCTTTCATCTAGAAGTATAAATTTATTTTGAATGCAAGAATACTTCGATACAAGTATTATATGTTTATATTTTGTAAAAGCTTCATCATTTCTTAAAGTTTAAGGACAATAAATGAACAATGAATGTATATTTACTAAAGACTGAAATTCTAACTTTTTCAGTTATTTCAGATGCGGATGATGGGTCGTTCAGATGCTGATGCGGAAACAACTGAAGATGATGAAGAAGGTGGCCAACCCCTTCCACCTTTACCCTGCATAAGAAGAGTGAATATAACGTCGGATTACGAAAGCAGCAATGAATCTCCCGGCAGTAGTGACAACAATGACGTTGTCCTTTCTGATACAGAACGCCTGCCGAAGTCCTTGGCTGTACAAACAGCCATCCAGGATGTTAACAGGTGTACTTTATGTGGCGGAAGAACACGACATGGAATAAGCATAGAAAGTAGTTCAAGAAGTCAAATTTCCGACGACATAACTCCATCTGTACAGGATGATGAGGTAAGATTTTGGATTATTAGTTTTTGCTCGTAGAAGAAAAAACAGCGAGTGAATTGTATGAAATTTTAGTTAAATTTGTTTTTTACTGAACATGGTTCGTGCTGGTGATTACTTTCCAATACCAGTACTTCTGAAAAAAAATATTTTATCGCAAAATCTTTAAATTAAATACGGCGAAAATTACTTTTCTAAAATATTGGTGTTGGAAAGT
Source organism: Maratus michaelseni (assembly GCA_963931845.1). Taxonomy (NCBI): domain Eukaryota; kingdom Metazoa; phylum Arthropoda; class Arachnida; order Araneae; family Salticidae; genus Maratus; species Maratus michaelseni. Next base: position 302,686,995 of record OZ007589.1, read on the forward strand.
AAGCAGCCGTACAAATACTGCTTAAATATTGCATGTTATCTTTATTTATTTTATTTTATTTTATTATCATTTTTACACTTTATTAAAACGGCATTTAAAAAGTAAAGATTCAACTAAATACAGGAAGAACTGAGCTAAAAGAACCTCCGCATTTGAAAGTTTTTTTTTTTCGTCAAGTAATTTTTATTTCAATGACTAATGTAACAAAATTTTGAATTTCATGTTGATTATTTTTTTACAATACGTGAGATAAATATGTATGCGTGGTATTCAAATACAAGTATAATAATTTTCATTGATATTATTTTATAAATATTTAAAAATAAATGCAAAAATACTGCCACATGCTTAGATGATTAAATTTAACCGAGTGGAGTTATTTGACGGTCAGTGGTCGTCAATGCGATTTTTTTTTTTGCGCCATATAAATGATGAGCTCAATTTACTGGTCTCTATAAATGCATGTAATTTGGTTTCTATCTAATGGATGGGTCTGTATGTAGATTATATTGTATAACTTTTGCGGTATAATATGAGGGGGTCGGGGCAGGAAAGTGCCAAGCCACATTTTTGGTGAAATAAATCTAACACTATAATCTGTTGCTTAATATTGTAAATTATAATATTCTACATATAATTTGTTTATAATGTCACTTGGTGGCAGCATATGTCCCAGGTTTCATTTTTTCCCCAGACGTTTATGCTCCCAATGAATATAGCTAATTTACAAAAAACGTAATAGTAGTATGATTAAAGTAATGCCATATTGTTACTCAGAATATCTCAAATGTTACTAAGACATTGGCGAAAAAACTTTTTATTATATATTTTGATTTGAGTATTTGATAAAATTTTCAAATTGAAATATCTCAGAAGTTCAAAAATGTGGCTTGGCACACTCTTGCCCCGACCCCTTCATATGCTCTAAATGTCTAAATTATATATTGTTGAGAAATTTAAGTTCTCAGTCACATCTCAGTCACATCTATAGGCATTTAAATATGGCTTCATAAGATTAAGGAAAATTCTTTGGTCTTAACCTAAGGTCTTTTGAATTCGCATAAAAATATTAGTTAGGAATCTATAAAACGTTTTTAATCCATAATCACAATTGTTTTTAAAAAGAATAATTAAAGGATAATACGACATTCAAGTGTTAAAAAAAGAAGCTATTTTTAAGCTTTTCTATTAGAAAGATGAAAAAATATGTGTATTTTAATGAAAAAGCGTTTATTATGTATAAGAATATAAGAATGACAACAAATGTATATTTTAGAAGCAAGATGGCATCGTTAGCCATAGTCTTGTAAAAATCTGTGTGCTTTTCTGCAGAACAGTGTTTAGACTTTCTCAAAAACAGTTGCAAAATAAATAAAAAATTACACTTGGCACTAGCAAAAGAAATGCGCGAGTTTTAAAAAATATCAAACATTTAAAAAGCGATGCCTCATTTAAGGAGGGGGTGTACCTGAAATGAAAACTAATCGGACGTGCCAATCGGAAAATTTCTCATACATGTTAATACTTCAAAGCTCCATCATCAGGCCAAATTACTTCAGAATTTTATTCAAACCTTGGCCTATGATATTACATCCAAAATATAAAATTTCGTCGAAAAATATTCATAACTTGTTCATTTAAACTGCCAAAAGTCGCGAAAATCACATAAAAATCGCAATCACAGCGACCCTTTAGGCGAATATCCCCATATTCAACTAAGACTTGCTATCCATAGCCAAAAACATATGAATGAAATTTGGTTCAATTCTATGCATAACTTCATACATTTTTCAACGATACAATAAAGAAAATGGGACAAAAATCGATATCACAGCGACCCCTTTCGGCGGAATATCCCCAAATTCAACTGGCACTTGCTGGCCGTACTCAAAAAGTATGTATGAAATTTGGTTCAATGCTATGTATAACTTCATACACTTTTCAATGATACAAAGAGGACACACACGGACACATGAGCAGACAGACATTTAAAAAATATATGTTTTTCGGGATCTCTGACCCCTGAAACGTGTAAATCAGTCGGAACCGGAAGTCGAAAAAAAATTGAATTGCAGTATTTTCTTCTATTATAGACAGAGAAAGGTTAAAACCAAAAGTAGCGCTGTGTACATTAACGCAATATTTAAAATTCGTGACAATTGTTGATTTTTTAAGATTGTAAAAATGTGTAAAGTAAAAAAAGCAAACACATAATTTTTAGTTTCTAATAAAATCAAAACGGGACCATCAACAGAACATGACCCTAGTAACAATAATAAAAAATTAAATTAGAGCACCTGTCCAAGCACGGGCATGCATATGAAAAACGTAGAAATAAATTGTATAATTCCCTTCATCGTAATTTGGTTAAAGTATATTCTTTTGAAATTATCCTAGATTTTCTTCCCATTTCTGGTAAATTGCATGCTTTCTTAGTGCAAGGTCTTTAATACATAGAGTTTCTAGAACTAGATGGTGAAAGGTCTTTCAGAATTAGACGGTACATTTTGGTGTGGTACGGTTCTTGTTCTCAACATAAACGTTCTTTCCTAACCACAGATGATCGTATTAAAGATTGGGTACTTTTCCAGTATAACGGCCATGGAGTTTTTTTGAAAATCTTGACGCAATTCGGGCTTCAAAAAGTGAGATTTGTTGCCAAATGATATAAACTTTTATGCTTGTTTCATATATTCATATAGATTCATATATATTCATATATATTCATATCACTTTATTCATATATATATGTGTGTATTATGTTTGTTTTTATACACAATTTACTTTTTGTATATAAAAATAGATAAATGACTTGCTTCTTTGTATTAAATAAATTGCATAAATATTAATAAACATTGCTTGTGTATATGAAACAGTGAATAAGTTGCCAGAAAATAGGCACGAAAAAATACATTCTCTCGCCAAGCCCATTTTCACTATCTCGCCAATGCCGCTATACTGGAAAAGCACCGAAGAGTGTTTAGTCGAGTTGATTTTGACAATCCTGGTTGTCATTATTGCGCATAGATTATTCATCCAATGAAGTCACGTGTAGTTTATAAGCATAAATGATATTTAGTACTTTTTATTTGCTATTGTTACATAAATGATATGATTTTTGAATATTGCTGATAGAGATAAAATCTTTTCCCTGCTTCCTAATTCTAAAAAGTCTGTGCTAATCTCCAAACAGTCGGGATAAAAAGTGAAAAGTACGTCATACTGTTGCAATTTTGTTAGTGTAATAAAACATGATTGTTTTGTGCTCATGATTGACGTTCCATTTCGTGCTACAAAGTTTTAGCTTTGCCATATAAGAATGAGAGAATGCTAGACTGGATGTCGTCCGGATGGCTTAAATGGTAAAGCACTTGGTACGCTATACCAAGGGATCCGGGATCGATCCCCGGTCTGGACATTTTTTCACTCTATCGGCTGTACGTTGTTTAGTAAAGTGATTATTCACATCCTTTGTATTTCGTTGATTTGTAGCGTGATTTCAGCTCTGCTGAAAAATTAATTAGTATATAATATAATTTATTTTCTGATTTTAGTAAAATGCTTCAATTTTTGAATGAAATGGCAATTTTTTTTCAATAACGTGCTGTTATTTTTTACAGCAGGTCCGTCTTTCAGAAGTTATAACCGTCTATGCTGACTAAAAAACAAACAAAATGTTTGAGTTTTTGTAAGTATAAAAGAGCACTAAACTCAACACGTACTTTAAATATTAATGCTTGGCTTTCTTATCGATCGAAATTAAATTTTCGTTTATTTAAATTTTCAAGTTTTGAATTTTTTTTATAGTGTAAAGGTAGGAGAAAGTTGGATAATTGATGAAATGATATAATGAATTACTTCATATACAAGACGTTAAGCTGCAAGCTGAAGACCTTTTATTGAATAAATTCCCTGAAAGAGTTTTAGAACTCATTTAAAATCAGAAAGTTTCAATGTAACTATACCAAGTACTGTGCAAACTATTTATAGTACAGAGTACTTTAATTATAATGATATCGTAAATATAATTGAATTGATGAAGCCTCGTACACATCATTTACTTGAAGACACTCAATTTTGGAAATGTGGCTAATACCCGGTTCAGATCGGATATTTAAGATACAGGGTGTTTCACAAAGGACCCCTAACTTTAAAAATCAATAACCCGGAAACGGTGATAGATAGAAACATGAAACCAGTGGTATGTTTATTAAAAACATCGTAAGAATCTTATACATAAATCTCAAAATTTAGTTAAAAATAGCACCAATTGATAGCGCTGAGAGCGTTAAGAATCCTTCTAAAGAGAGTTCAGAAGCATAGAAAGACTAGCCGTCGAAGATTTCGCCATTGAAATCTGTCCGCTATTAGCGTATAGTGAAAACCTCAGGTTCCTCCACCCTGTACCTTACACCGCCGAACTCACTGAGGGAGTTCAACAAACTCACTCAGTGAGTTCGAAATTTCTATTGCAATACACAGCCAGTACCACTCACTTTGATTGGCTCTGGAGGCTAGCTGTAACTGATTGGCTGTTGAGGCTGCCTTTATCTTATGCGCATGCGCACATTCTATGTTTGTTTGGATCTCAGGCAAGGTGATGTTCACTAAGATGAGTTTTGCGGTGTGAACAGGGAAATTTCGGGAGTGTATCACCTCAAAAATAGCGATCTAAGACATCGTGTCTTAATGTCCGGTGCGAACAGGGTATTAAGTTCCTTTCTCCTGACGAACAACATATCAATGATTTGATGAAGAAAAAGTCCTTCCGGCCTGTACCGGGAAGAAAATGGTGAATTTACACAGATTAAAAGAAATAAACGAGATTTAAATGCGGGAATAAATAGGAAAAAAATTAATGTAATAAAGAGTTAAAGAAATTTTTTTTTTTTTTTTTTTTTTTTTTTTTTAAGGAGATATATTCTTATGAAATGTGATTTTTGCATCTTATTTTCGGGAAATAAAACGTGAATTTAAGTAAATTAGGATAAAAAATGTTTTAAAATCTGGACAGTAATGGAATATTTTTAAGAAAGGAAATATTTTAATAAACTATACACTGTTAAAAATTTCTGTGAAAATACAAAAAAAAAAAAAAAAAGAAAAAAAAAAACAGTCTCTCTGTAAATTTACACTAGTTCTCGGTTAAATGCATTCAATCGAGTTTCTCGTCATCATTTTACAGACATTTCCCTTTTTTATATCAAATCCCTGTAAGGATTTCCATGTCTTTATTTAAAGCTATTTTTATTTTTGTTATAACCTCTAATTCAAAATACACACTTTTAAAATTCTTTTACAGTTTTATTAGAATAATTAAAGAAGAAAATTTGGTTTAAAAATTGCTTTATTAAAAATTAGAAGATTTTAGAAAGGGAAAATTCATCTCTGCGGAGTTAGCGGGGATTTTTATCGACTATCACTTTAATCAAAAGGTGGAACGAGATTATGATTATTTAAAGAATAAATTTTTATACAATCTGTATTTACAATTTAGGTGAGATAACTTTCAAATATTATTTCAGTCTACTTTATAATTTGTGTTAATATTTATAAAAAATTATAATATATTATTATTATTATGAATAGTAGAATTTTAATGACATATGCATTATAAAAAATATATTAACCTTCTAAATACATAAATATTACACAAAATTAAAAAAAAAATTAAGTTTAATCTTCTAAATTAAAAAAAAAAATAGTAATAAATATATGAGAAGGTTAAAAGTCAGTTTTTAAAAATAACTTACATTTTTTAAATTTATTTTTCTTTTATTTATTACTAAAAAAATTCCTTTCCAAAAAATATTCTTTTTAAAAAATATTCGCGCTATGAAAAAAAAATATGTATATTATTGTGCTACTATTTCGCAAAATTATCGAAAACATTTTTAATTTTGTTGCAATTTAAAAAAAAAAATGAATTACATTAATTTTTTTTCATTCAAAATAAATAAATAAACTCACGAAATTTTTTCGTACATGATATAAGTTTTTTTTTTTTTTTTTTTTTTTTTTTTCAGAAAAATATATCATGTTAAACTGTTAAACACATTTGCTATGCATGTTATTCAAGGTTTTAAAAGGAATTTTGAATGATATATTACACGAGTTGAAAAAACAAACAAACAACAAAAAGAAAAAAAATGAGAATATTTTTAAAGTACAATTTTTACAAAGCTATTTAATTCGCTAAAGTATTTTCATATCAAAAGGAAACATATCTTAAGTTAAACGTATATTAATCCGAAAGATGACAGCATCAAATAGTAGTTAAATCTATTTAAAGACTAGAAAAAAAAAAAAAAGCTCTTTTAAGCCCCATACATATCTAATCAAAAACAAAATCGTTGAAAAATGATGGTAAACTTTGTAAGTAGAATAGATTTTTTCCTGCTAAATCGTAAAAGACTTACTTGGCACAAAGCAGAAACTACCCACATGGTATACTGCTTATGATGTTTATTTTCCACCCAGACGACCCGGGTTAAAATCACGGCATGGTCAAAGCGATTCTTGTAAAAATTAATTTCTGTGATACACCAATTGAAATACATTCGAATAATTCTGACAGCATCCATTGCTAGCGTAGAACAGGTGTTTTCGGTATATTGGACGATATGCCAAATTTAAACTGATATGCCACTTAGGTTCAGCCGTAACAACTTCCCTGATCTTTTCATTCTTTAAAAGTAAGTGTAATAATTTTCCCTGACCGTTTCATTTTTTAAACGTAACTGTTAAACTTTTGAAATTTTAGCTCTTTTTTTTTTTATGAAGGCCAGTCCACTGTTATATTTTTGAATGACAGTCTTCCCGGGCAACGCCAGGCGGGTCAGCTATTGTGGGTAAAAAGGCTTTATAACTTTCCCAAGTTTGAACTTTCCACGTCCCATAGTTTATGAGAAAAAGGGCTGTGACAGACGGACGGACAAACACAGGAGTGATCTCATATTAATGGTTCCGTTTTTACTTTTACTTACACATCATACGTACACTCTAAAAAAAAATCCGTGAAAATACAAGAGATTTTCCGTAAAATTTTACGGAGAAGTTTCATTTTTCCAAAACAACAGTACAATTTCCGTAAATGACATTAGTTCCGTAAAGGAGATTTCAAATCCGTAGATATGCAGAAAGTTTTCCGTAAATTTGATGGATTTTTTTCAAAACAGTACAATGTCCGTATTTCCCCATTTCCGTAAATAACGTTCAGAGGTTTGCATACAGATATCGTCTTGCTTGAAATGTGAATTAAGATTGCTGCATTTATTAGGGTCCAGGGTCTTCTAGGATCCAGGCCTGGACCGGTCCTACCCGTGGGCCTATTTTCTGTCATTAGACTCGGGACAATCCTGGAGCTCATTCTAACCGGGCCCGTGTCTGGACGGTAATTTTTTGTGAAAATAATAATGATATTTTTTATTTTTTAGTGAAATCTTTAGAAATTTACTTTATTTATATAAACTACAGAAAAATATTTTTTTAAATCTACTTTTTTTTTATAGTGCTTCAAATTATGAATTTTTTCACTGACATTTTAAAATTTTATTTTAATATTATTAACGTGAGGCAATATTAAGTTATTAAAGGTTTCGTAAAATAATAACTTTCCAAATTATTGGTATTGAACAAAACTGATTTGTCTTATAAATTTGTGAATAAAACTAAAATTTATTATTTTAGAAATTATAATTTTAGAAAGTTTATATTTTTTTCTTTAAATTTATAAAAATAATTAATGATTTTTTCTAAGTTCATAATTTTATAAAGTTTATATTTAGTTAGTTTATAATTTTATAAATTAAACTAAATTCATTTAGACTAAATTAATAAATCCAAATTTAAACATACCTATCCCAAGGTCATTAATTTCCAAAATTTTCGCTAAAAATTATTATTATTTTTTTTAAATATATTTTTAAGGTTTCATAAAATAATATTTTTGCAAATTATTGGTACGTAGGTATTAAACTAAGCTTATTTGTCTTATAAATTTGTGAATTAAACTACAATTTATTATTTTATAAATTATAATTTTACGAAGTTCATATTTTTTTCTTTAAATTTATAAAAAAAATAATTAATAACTTTTTGTTTACTTTTATAAAAATGAAGTTTATAATTTTATAAAGTTTATAATTTATTTAGTTCGTTTATAATTTTATAAATTAAACTAAATTAATTTAAACTAAATTATCAAGTCCAAATTTAAACTTACCTATCCTAAGGTCATTAATTTTAAAATGTTCTCTAAAAATCTATTTTTTGTTTCGATTTTTTTCACAAAAGCTCTCAGCAAAGATTAAATATAATAATTTAATTTATTATAAAATTGTTTATTCACATAAGTTTTTAAAATAAGAAATTTACTTTAATAGCATGTAATAAATACGTCTACTTAAGATAATTGTTTTTACTGGAATTGATAAATAGATCAACAGACAAATAATTTTAAAAAGTACATGTACTATTGCAAAAAAAAAAAAAAAGCAATCATTAGTCTTAATACAATGTTTTACGCATATAATACATAAAAAGTTAAAATTTATCTGTTATAAAGCATCAAATAATAAAGCAAGATAATAAAAATTATGAAAATAAAATATTGAAAAGATCCATCTAACTATGGAACTTTTAAGTGTTTGCATTACTAAAAGCATCTAAAATAAATAACCACATTTGAGAGATCAACGTGTCTAGTCATAGCGTAATGGTACAGCCCGCCAGTTTACTACACAGAAGTTTCCGCGTTCGAACCCCCTCCGTGGCAAGTGTTGGTTATTTACTGAAAACTCGCACAGAAATGAAAGGGAAAAAGTGTTATAAGATGTTCCTTGAGAATTTTTTTGGTCCTATAAAATTTATTTTAATGATATAAAAATATCTAAAAAATACTGAAGATATCTGTTAAAAAACGGAAATTTAAAAACGGATATTTCAGAAATCACGGAAAATTTCCTGGAATTTACGGACATTTTTTTTCCGTTAAAATACGGATATAGTACTGGCGTCTCGATTGCCAGTACAATTTCCGTTTTTTTCAGGAAATTTTTTTTACAGTGTAGTATACTATAAGTCTTGTAATCGTTTTGAAGATGGAACAAAAATTTTTTGACGAATTTATACTTTTCAGACACTGGAGATTCCGAAAAACATATTTTTAGGGACAAAAAATTGCCGTCCGTCTGTCTCTGTATCTGTGTGTGCGTCTGTATACGCTCTATCCCCCGAACAAATTCAGATAGAGACTTGAAATTTGGTATGTACTTAGTATGTAATAATGGGAATAAGCTTATTGAATTTCAGTAACCTCGATTATCCGGAACTATTTTTTCGGACTCTCGAAATATTCGTTCTGATAAAAGGTATATTAAAATTTTCGAAATTCTTTACTTTAAAGAGAGAATATAAAAGACAATAAAAAAAACTTAAATTTTGCATAAAGCATGAAGTCGATCGGATAATGAGTTGCCGAGATATTTGTAATCCTATTTGCCACACTCTTCGATTTTTCGTGACCCTGTATTTCATTCAAATTTCAATTGAAAGATATATTTTAATTGGAAATGAGACGATTAATCCGGCGCAATAAACCGTTAGTTAGTATGGTTATCAATATTGGAGTTATAACGATGTTTCTTTAACGCAATTCAGTAATAGAGCTTTTAAAGTTTATGACGTCATCAAGCCACGATTTTATTCGAATCGCAATGTATTTTATAAATAGTTTACACATGTTTTATTTTCCTATTTTATATTATGCATATCCATGATGGGTAAGTTATTACGGTGGCCCCCAACGACTAGTTTAAGTACGGAACCCTAAAAATAACTGCAAAATCGAAAAAGTATAAATGTACAACAGTAGATATCGATCTCAGGTATCTTATGCAAAAAATAAAATAAAAACAAATAAAAAAATCATTTAAAAATATTAAAATTCAAGCGAGAAATCTGTAAAGATTTCTCTCATAGTTTTAACATTAGCGTTCACGTTTCTCCTCTTAACTAGTTTAAGCTCTAAATAATAAAAATGAAGCAAACAACTTCTAAATAAAATAAAAAGTGTCTTGCGACTTATTAATATTTAAATTTCCAAGTTTATTACTTCCGATAATTATATAAATGTCGTGAGAACTTTAAAGTAATTTCATCTCTCACATATTCACAAACATCCTCTGGAAATGTTTGGACAAGTATATTCCTCACTTCAAGATATTGGATCCCATTTTCCTGGAAAGTTAGTCCTTAACAAATATTTTTCCGAGACTGTTGAAACAAAATAAATTACGGTAAATATTATCTTGGCTAAGTAATCAAAGCCAGACTAACGCAAGTTGTTGCCTCGTTATGATTTTTCTTGAGTATATGTAAATATCCATCAGATATATTATCAATGAATTTATTTAAAATTCTTTGCTTTAATTTACATGAAAAATAGTGTACTTTATCATTTAAAAAATGTCTGTAGGAAATTAATTATTATTAAATAGGCATTAATAAACAATTACAGAAAATTTAAAAGATTTATCAGTAAAATTTTTCGAACTTAAACTTTTCAGTCTTTTCAACTAGTATTGATACTTTCTGTAAAGTAATTATCATATTCAACTATCATGCTTTCTTAAGTACCGTGTTCGTTAAAACTTTAAGTTCGTTAAGTTCGTTAAAACTTTAACAATTAACAATTGATGCTAAAAATTTGCAGTTTGCATAGAAACGCGATTAGAGGGAGATCGATTTTTTTTATAACAAAAAAACTTGTGGTTAAAAAAATTACCGATAGATGGCGCTATCATGCATAATACGAAGCAGCTGTATGCAAATTAAGCTTATAGTAAAATACTCATTTCTGTGAAGCGTCTGACAAGCGTCAGTATCCCAGCACATGAAACAGGCCTTTTTCTCGTCTTCAGTTATTTTGCCGTGAGGAATTTTCGCAATGCGAGAATTGCTGATTTCCTGTTCTTCTAAAATAATTTAACCAACAGCGCTTGATCTGGTAACGATAGCATGCTACTGGTATCGAATGGTTGGTTGGTTGATTTATGACGGCCAATTATCTACTCGAGGGATATAGGCCCTTGGGGGGGGGGGGGAGTGCCCTCCGTGGGGGTGCTTCTAAGGGATCCTAACCCATATTTATGGCAATGTTAGAAGAAAACTACGGAAAACTCCGAACGGTTAGGTCGACGAGCACGACAGAGGTTTGAACCCCTGACATCAAGTGATGTCATTTATGACTACTCCTTTCTTTTCATAGCTCCATGCGGAGGTGTTTTTTAACCCCTTCGCGACGAGCGTCCTTTACAGAATTTTTAATCTTTTACCACCAGTTTTTCAAAACAGAAATTTTCGCGTAATTGAATCGCAGAAATGCTATCATTAAATAAAGCAAACCTTACAATAAAAATTAACTGGTGGGAATAATCGAGGATTCTGAGCATCTTATGTGTCACGTATACATGTCTCTCGTCCCCAAGGGGTTAATGGCCATTACAATACGCAGTCCTTTCACCCATAGATTTCAGTCTGTAGTTTTATTAAATGTCACGTTTACAATCCCTGCTTCCGAAATGCATTCCCGAATTAAAATTATTGCACTTAGTTTGATCGACGTAAACAAGTTCACAAACATACGGCAAGAACTGATGGGACATTTGCAAAATAACGAAGGGAAGCCACATCAAAGATTTGTAATAAAGGTAAACTTTGTGAGTTTCATTATTTTATAATTTTATAGAAACTTCTTTTTGAATACTTCATAATACTATACCAAGGCACACTCAGCCAACAAAGCAATTTATAATTTTATACCATTTATAAGTACTGACTACTTAGAGCTCAAACAAGAACAAATGTGACTGTACATTGGGAACTGTCAATAAAAAAAAAAATACATAATAAATAAAACGAGATGGAAGCCGTTGGAATTCGATAGAAAATTATTTAAGATTAAAATGATAGGCATTTATGAAAAACAAAACTAAGAATTTACCAGTGCAATTATAGTTGTAACAGACGTAAATTAAATGCAAAAAGATGCAAAATAAACATCTCCGGCAAATAAGTGCAATTGCATCTTTTGAACCAAAAATTTAAATAACACCGGTTCTTATTTTGGGGGAAACACGATATGAAATCAAAATCACACGGTGACAAACCTGGGGAGTATGGGAGTGCTCTAAAACGGCTCATTCCCATCGCTTTATCCCCCCTTTTCCCCCAGGACTTGCATTAAAGTTATAAAGCTGTAAAGCTTAACTCATCGGGGTGCTTATCCATTAACCATTATTCCATCGGTTTTAGCTGTTCACAATGAATAACTTTTCTCTTGCATGGTAGCTAAGTCTGAACTGATCTTTTTTTGCGAGTTTTGTGCAATCAGCTAGTATCACAACGCCATCTAGTTTCACGTACCATTAAGAACTAGCTCTGAGATACCTATGTTCTACTGCAATCGCATAATTTATGTGTAACAAAAAAAAAAGTTGTTATGTCTTATGCCCAAACCCTCTTATCTACATTGTAATTAATAGTAATTTATATTAATTATCGTCGAAATGTTAACGAAATTTAAATATTAACAGACATTTTTTCTCTCCATTTAATATTCCTCATTATTGCATAAAAATTTTAATAAAATAAGTAGAAACACTTTAAAAGTTATACTAAAAATTTATATTCAGAAAATATATTTGCATTATAAATGAGGTGGAAAAAATATTTTTCAGTCTTTTAAACTTCATATTTCATAGTCCTTGCTTGGAATGCTTTTCTTTTTTTTTTAAATCAGAAATTGCAGTTCTAATATCAAGAATATGCTTGGAAGTGCAGTGAAAACATGCAACGAAATAAAAGATTACATAAGCGTTTTCACATAACTAAACTGCAAATACAATCTTTGCAAACAATATGCTCAAATATGTGCGTGCTTCTATGGCAGAAGATATTGCAAGCAAATATTTCTCCTAGCATACTTTCGCAGAAATAAAACATTCCGGAGAAAAATATATCCTTGAAAATATGTTTGCAAAATATCATGTGACGTCTTCAGGCAGGAAAAAGTTTGGAAACATCTCTTTGTTAAAATAATGTTTGAGAACTTGTAGTTGATAGAAAATATGGGAATGTGTAAAATACGGAATGATGCATGGGTAAAGAAAAGAAACGTAACTTTTCTATGTACATGGTAATTAAATTTTTGACAGAATAATAAAAAAAAATGTTTTATTGTTTTTATACACTATAATTCATTTAAAATATTTACAGTAGAACGCCGATTATCCGATCCCGTCGGGACCAGCGCTAGTTCGGATAAGCAAAAGTTGGGATAATTGGACAGGTAATTTTAGGAATGTTCCTGGCTGTGCCAAAATGTTTAAAACGCATTTTTTTACGTGTAACAGTTTTATTAATGAAACCAATGATGTTTTTAAAAATATAGTAGTGGATAGGTAGATTAAAAAAATTCTTTTGAGTGTACACAATTTCCCTTCACGTTTTAACCAGGCTTAGAACTGGCAGCTGTTAGCGCTGGCATATTTAAAAAATCGGTTTTTATTTGTCAATTTTTTTCTTTAAAACTTCTTTTTTGCCCTTTTTATTATGTTTTGAACTGCAAAATTTTAAATTTAAGCAAAATAGCTTTGAATTGTTTTTTCTCTAAAGAAAATATTCTTTTTAATACTGCCATATCACAAATTATTCTTAAATACATAAGGTTGAATAGGATCAGCATTCTCCTGTCGTTCCAACCATTTCATAGCTGAACATTCAAAGGCTTCATTACGTGATGGTCCTGGATCATTCTTCTTAAATACATAAGGTTGAATAGGATCAGCATTCTCCTGTCGTTCCAGCCATTTCATAGCTGAACAATCAAAGGCTACGTGATGGTCCTGGATCCCTTTCATAACATTCGTTTTCATTTTCCTCGATCCACTGATCTGGAAAACGTTTTGGATTTCAAGGACCGTCCTGAACAAAATTCTGACAAAAATAGGTGGTGTTCGGATAATTGGATAGTTCGGTTAGTTAGAGTTCGATAATCGGCGCTGCACTGAGTACATTAATGGAAATTAAGATTTTTGAATTTTTTATCTTTATTAATTAATGGAGATATACATGTGGTACCTCCGTTGCGTGTTACACCTAATTTTCTCTGTTAACGTCTTCATTTATTTTCTGAATATTATAAATACCCAGTGGAGCTCGTTTAATAAGAACATGACTAAAATGATGATACAATTAAGACGAGCAATTTGCACGTTAAAAAGGGCATATCATTTAAACTATATTCAGATTTTCACGCTTTTCAGGAGCTACAAAAGAAGGATCATGGTTAATACCAGGAAAACATCTGTTCATTTTAATGTGATTTTCGGCGAAAAGTTGTGTCGAATTTAGAAAGAAATCCTCTTTTTTATCGAACACTATGCTCTCTCAGCGATACTACTTCAACATTACAGCTACCTGTTAAAATGTAGTAATTTATCAGTTTTGCCAGACAGCGCATTTCAGCCTTCAAGGAGACACCCCCCCCCCCCCCCCCAAAAAAAAAAAAAAAAAAAAAAAAAAAAAACGTTCAAATTGAATTAATAGAAAAATTGTGTAACTGTACCAGAATCATCGGGCCCAAAGTACTACAGTTTCCACTAAAAGTGTGCCATTTCATCCTTGTACAAGCCATAATAAGCTAAAATAATACACGATTTGGGCAAGTAATAGACCAGAAAATGAAAGAAAATACGAAATGAAAAAGAGGAAGATTTCCTCATAGAAAACCAGGGGAAAATGCATAATTTGACAATTCTTCACATGTTGCCAAAAAATATTTACTAATTCGGGAGATGAATTATAAGAGAAATGAATGACTCAAAAATATTCAAGCTCAATGATTCAAACTAAAAACGTTAATAAAGATTAAATATCTTGATAAAACCACAAATTAAGGAACAGTTCTGCCATATAGTGGCAGTTCAAAATAGAAAAACATAATTATTTATGAGAGATGAAAAAAAATTTACAATATAAATTATGTGATATATAAGTTAATAAATTAAGAAAATGTATGTATATAATGAAAAGTTAAGAAGTAAGAGAATACATTATTTAAATTAATGATTAATAAAATTATGTATAAAGTATAATAAAATAAAATAAATTAAATTAATTTAATTAATTAATTAATTCAATGGCAGTGCATAATAATATTTCATGTCTATAAAATAATAATAATAATAATAAAAGGGGTGAAAGAAACATTTAAATAAGGCAAATATAGTTATATTAAACTAAGATGATTGATTAAGTTATATATACAGTGGAACTCCAGTTATACGTTTTGCCCGGGACCGGACAAACGAAACGTACAACTCAGTTAAGGGTTTACCGGAACAATTTTTAAAATATATCGTGAAAATTTTGATCCGCTGAAGAGTTTTCTACCTTTTATATTGAAAACAGAAGTTTCCTAAGTAGTACTGCACCCATGACATAAATTTTTGGAAATGGAAATGAGAAGAAAAAAAGTACATAAGAGAAGTACACATGAAGTTATTTTATCATAAAAGCTTTATTAAAACTATTTTCAATACACATAGAGTACTTAAAAGAAATCGTTGGAATCGCCTTGGCATATAAATCATTTATCAAAAAACATTTCAGTAGTTTACTGAATCTTGTTGAAATAATCACTAATCTTCGGCTGTTTCTTTTCGGCAGAGCCAACACTGAACAGCAAATTTTGCATTTCTGTTAATAATGCAGCCGCCTTATGGTTATTGCTTTTACTACTGACGGACCGATTTACTACGCCAAAAGCTTTCACATCAGCTCTGAAGTTTGAGTGGGATCTTTCAAATCAGACTCCTCGGCCTCGTCGTCAGTGTTTCTGATTTCAAAATGGATAAATGAAAAATAAATTCGTCCGGAGGCGCAAAAACGTAACGTATAAGTGAGAGAAATGTGTAATTCAAAACGTATAACTCAGCTAATTTTTAATGGCAAGTGGTCGGGACCGCTGAGTTGAAACCTATAAGTGAAGGAAACGTACAACTCAGGTAACGTATATCTGGAGTTCCACTGTATATATATACTTAGAGAAAATATAGCAGCTAGGCATGGTTTAGAGTTATTAGTTATATTGTTTTAAATAGCGCATTATTAGTAAAACTAAGTTTACTAATGAAACGTATCAAAATTATATAACAGAAAAAAAGAGAAAGAAAGAAAGAAAAAAGAAAGAAAGGAAAAAAAAGAAAGAAAAAAGAAAGAAAGGAAAAAAAGAAAGAAAGAAATACTGTAAAGGCTGAATTAACCGGCATGTTCGACAAATGCTGATTGCCGAATGCTTCAAAAGTCCGGATACTTAAGTGCTACAAAATCTATATCTGATGAGGGAGGCATCCATGAAATAATGTAGCAGGAAAACAATTTTTGCCCATTTTCCTGTGAAAGTCGGTCAAATAATTCTGATTTTTTTTTTTTTTTTTTTTTTTTTTTTTTTTTTTGCATTTGATGAACTTAATTTTGTCAAATTAAAAATAAAAAGTAAAAATAATTTTTGTATGAATATAATTTCTAAGTTTATTTTTTATTATTTCGTAACTTTACAATATCTATAAAAAGACATCTTCTGATAATTTTACTTCAAATTATATATACTAATACGAGCAAATCTTGTGTGTGTGTGTATATATATATATGCAAATTTTATCTTAAAAACGGCTCTAACGATTTTGACGAAATTTTGTATCATACCGTTTTGGGGGACCAGAAAACAATTGGGCTAGGTCACATATTCGAGGAAATTAGATTAGTGGGTCATTTTGGGTCAGCATGGGTCAGGGTCAAGCTAATTTCATTTAAAAAATGGTTCCAACGATTTTGACTAAATTTTCTATCCTACCATTTTCGGGCACGAGAAGACTATTGGGCTGGGTCACATGTTCGAGAACTTTCGATTAGGGGGTCATTTTTGGGTAGAGGCGGGTCATGTTAATTTTATCTAAAAGACGACTCTATAACGATTTTGGTTAAATTTTGTATCCTACGAGACACGAGAAAATCATTGGGCTAGGTCACATGTCCGAGAAAATTAGATTAGTGGGTCATTTTTGGGTCACTGTGGGTCAAGCTAATTTTTTCTAAAAAATGGGTCAGACTATTTAGACTAAATTTAGTCATTCAGTTTTAGGGAACGAGAAGACTATTAGGCTAGGTCCCATGTTCTAAAAATCTTGATTAGTGGGTCATTTTGGTCACAGGTCATTATGGGTCTAGCTATTTTTATCTTAAGAACGACTCAGACGATTTGAACTAAATTTTGTATCCTACGGTTTTTGGTCACGAGAAAATCATTGGGCTAGGTCACATGCTCGAGAAAATCCTATTAGGGGGTCATTTTTGAGTCACTGTGGATCAAGCTAATTTTATCTAAAAACGGCTCAAACTATTTTGACTAAATTTTATATCCTACGGGTTTCGTTCACGAGAAGACAATTGGGCTTGGTCACATGTTCGAGAAAATTTGATTAGTGGGTCATTTTGGTCATGGGTCATGATATTTGAACTCAAAGCTAATTTTGACCGAGCATAGCTCGGTCTTCCCTGCTCGTGAATTACATATTATCACTCATATCTTATTATTCTTTAAAATGTATGGGATATTAGATTAATCAGTTTTAATAATGAACAGAAACATCTGATTTGAAACTTAATAGCTGGAGAATAACGCCAGATTAAAAAACTTGGTCACACCAGGTAAAAAAAACTTGGTCGCCAGTGGCTGTCAGGCAACCGCATTTGTCAAGCCTTGTACATATATATATATATATATATATATATATATATAGAGAGAGAGAGAGAGAGAGAGAGAGAGCGAAAATACATCGAATTTTTCCGGAATAGCTTTAGTTATTATTATTAGCGAAATTATCATTTCATTGTTGGCGGTAATTAAAATGTTATATTTATGCTCTTCATATAACCATGTTGTTTATTTCCTAGTTATTGATCGAATTCAAGAGAATTTTATGTAAATGTAAAACCTTTTAAGAACTTATAAAATTGCAAAAGTTCTCTTGTTATTACCATAAAACGAAATGGAAATAAGTTTTCTTTTATAATAACAAATTCTCGTGCTTAAAAGATCTGAAATATGAAGAAAAAAAAATCGATCTATACATCCTTAAAAAAAAAAAAAAAAAAAAAAAAAAAAAAAAAAGAATGAATTAACAAATGTATGAAAAATTCAAATTGCATTTTCGAAGCTTTTATTATTTTAAAATTTTATTTTAAATTTTTATTTTATTTTATTTTGTAATTTGCGAAAAATATTCAAGTCTAAAAGGAATGTAAAGGAAAGCCCTTTAAAAAAATGTTACATCTGACATAAATTTTAAAGAAAATGAAATATTCGAAACACCATTTTAAAATTACATTTTTTGTGTTACTTAAAAAATATTTATTTTATTCAGCTGTTTTATAATTGAAAACATATTTCCTTTCTCCGGTACTTTCTTTGTTGGCTTTTAAAATTAACTTTCAAGAACCAAGCAATTTAATATATAAATAAAAAAATACTTTGGGCCTTTTTTTTTTAAATATAAAATATTATTTTAACTGAACTTTTTTATTTTATATAACCCATTAACTGCCAAAACTATGTGGGCGGAGACTTCGATATTTTTACTGAAATTCGTTTCCCACTAAAAATTCTGAAAGATAATATTTGGTAACTTTAAATAAAGTATCAAAATAAATATTAAATAAAGTCATTAAATAAAGTATTTTTTGACATATTAAAATAGTGGTGGTTAGGCAGGTTTCTTTTTTTATCATACACTTTTATTTTGAATGTTGACAACCACGAGTATACTCGTGGTTAGCAACGAATGGACTAACAAATATAAGATTTAAAAAAGAAAATATATGAAAACATTACTGATCTTAAAGTAAATATTAAATGCTTATTCCGAACGATTATGCGCGTTGTATAAAAAATAATATGTACTAAAGTAAAAGGCAAAACGACAAATAAACCTAGTAAATATGGTTTGCATTTGTTTCAAAATGTCATAATCTAGAACCTCTCCAGTCATATATACAAGGGATGTTGTAATAAACAACAGTAGCAGTACACTTCTCGAGTAATACATTTGTTTATTTGTGCTTCAACTTTATCTTGTCTGTTTACGTTACAGAAATCGTACGTTATGCATTATGTATGTACGTGCGTCGTGCCTTGCGTAGATGTGCCGTAACCATGTTACTTACCCATCATACGTAGTATAGAGTAAGTCTTGTAATAGTTTTAAAAATCGAAAAAAAAAATTTGACGCATTTACACGTTTCAGACACTGGAGATTCCGAAAAAAACATATTTTTAGAAAAAATAAAATTGCCATCCGTCTGTGTGTCTGTAAACGCTCTATCTCCCGATCAAATTGGGATAGAGACTTGAAATTTGGTATGTACTTAGTATGTAATAATGGAAAGAAGCTTATAGAATTTCAGTAACCTTGATTATCCGGAACTATTTTTTTCGGACTCTCGAAATAGTCGTTCTGATAAAAGGTATGTACAAATTTTCGAAATTGTTTATTTTAAGGAGTGAATATAAAAGGCAATTAAAAAACATAAATTTTGCATAAAGAGTGAAGTCGATCGGATAATGAGTTGCAGAGATATTTGTAATCCTTATTTACCACACTCTTTGATTTTTTATGACCCTGTATTTCATCCAAATTTCAATTCAAAAATATACCGTGGCCTCTCACTTATACGCGATACACGGAAATTATTTTTTTTAAAGGTAATTTTCGCCTTATTAAATCGAAGAATTTATAAATCGAATTTTACTGTTTTAAAATAGTGGTATGAAAAAGTAATTACTGAACATCGCGTATAAGTGAGAGGTCACTGTATTTTAATTTTAAACGAGACGCTTAATCCGACGCAATAAACCGTTAGTTAATAGGATTAACATTTTTGGAGTTATGAGGATGTTTCTTTAACGCAATTCGGTAATAGAGCATTTAAAGTTTATGACCGTCATCAAGCCACGATTGTATTCGAATCGCAATGCATTTTATAAGTAGTGTACACATGTTTTATTTTCATATTTTATATTATGCATATCCATGATGGGTAAGTATTACGGTGGCCCCCAACGACTAGTTTTAGTATAAATGTGAATTTCCTTCAATAAAATTTGTTACATTGTGGAGTTTGTACTGCTTGACGGTGGAGAATTTGGTTTGGTCTTTGGATCCGTCCTTCATGCCCCATTACCTGCACAAATAGAATCCTTGCATGAGAAATTAAGTTTGAGAATCTACTTCTTTGGCCTAAAATTCACGTGATCTTTACGACTTTTTTTCAGCAACAAAGAAAAGATACATAACCTTCGGACTTTTTGCATTATGTTTATTTACATTCCACTTATACGAGGGGCAGTCGGAAAATAAGTTTCCCCTGTGGACTGTGGACAGAGGTGTGTATGAAAGACAAAAAATGTAATGAGACATTAAAGATAAAACATAAATTTATTTTCCACATAAGTACCAAGTACATTGAGACATTTGTCATACCGCTTTATAAGCTTCAAAAAGCCCTCCAGGAAAAAATCAGGGCTTTGCATACGGACGAAGCGTTGGAAACTATGGCGCTGTTGACTGCAACAGCACCATCTTCTTGATCGCGGTCGACCTCTACCCAATGGTGTATCGGTGTCTTGCACGTTCGCGTTCACCTGCTGGATCGTCTTTCGACCATAGCCGTTCAACGCTTCGTCCGTATGCAAAGCCTTTATTATTTCCTGGAGAGCTTTTTGAAGCTTATAAAGCGGTATGACAAATGTTTCAATGTACTTGGTAATTATGTGGAAAAATAAAGTTATGTTTTATCTTTAATGTCTCACTACATTTTCTGTCTTTCATACACACCTCTGTCCACAGTCGCCAGGGGAAACTTATTTTCCGACTGCCACTCGTATATTTAAATTTTTGTGTGTAAAAAAATAAATTGTACGCCTTGTGGGACGGGGAATATCTGCAGGTGCGAACAACCAATATTTAGATTAAAAAGTTGATTTTTGGCAAAATGGCGGTCATTTGAACAAAACAGGTCTTTTATCGCCTATTTCTACCTTTCGTGAGCTCTACAAAATAATTAATTAGTGCAAATTATGCTTTTCAGTGGTATGAACGATTAGTTTCCTTTTAAATAGAAAATGAAGGAAATCGGTCGAATAGTTTTCAAGAAAAATGGTCTCCGAGTTTGAAGAATATGGTATAGAGAAAAACAAGTTTAAACTTCTACAATAGCGTTTCGTTCAACGTGTTTCGCGTCAATTCGTCTCGCACAATTCATCGCGAAACAATTCATCGCGCACAATTCATCGCAACGTCAATTCGTCGCGGCGACAACTCATTGCAGCGTCAATTCGTCGTGGCGTCAATTCGTCTCAATTAAAATGTTTTTGAAGGCTATGACGATAAAAAGACAATTTAGTAAAAAGGTTTAATGATAATTAGTTTTCTAGATATAGAGAATTGTAACTAACAATTTACATGAGATTATATCTAAAAAACAAATTATCATTAAATAATTTTACTAAATTATCTTTATTTTATCATCATAGCCTTCAAAAACATTAGTTGTCGCCGCGACGAATTGACGGTGCGACGAATTGACGCTGCGATGAATTGTGCGCGATGAATTGTTCAGCGATGAATTGTGCGCCACGAATTGACGCTGCGATGAATTGTGCGCCGTGAATTGTTCCGCGATGAATTGTGCGCGTCGAATTGACGCGACACCCGTTCAACGAGTAAAAAAAGGATAGCAAAGAACTGGAATATCGCGAAACCGCTTCAAAGTAGCAATTTACACACTTAAAGGCTGCCAAAAATGCATAATAAAAAATTTAAAAAAATACCATTTAGCATACTATGTGGTATATATACAAATCTATAGAACAAATACAGGGCTGCATTAAGAATTTGGATATTTTTTCAACTATTGATGGTAGTCCCTGAAATTGGGTTTTTAAATTGTTTACTCAGACATTACATCTTTCACCTTATTAACACTTTGAGGGGCGGTTATATTATATACCATCTAATTTTAATCCGATTCGAACAAGAAACTTTTAATTAAATTTTACTTTTTTAACTTTGACTAGTAAAATTAATAGATAACGTGCGTAATTTTTAAAAAAGTACATGAAAAATTAAGTCATTTTAAATAATAACTTCAAAGACCGTGAAATTATCGAATATTCTCATTTGTTTTTGGAAATGGCTCGGAGTGAGCCGAAACACGTCAAACAACCTAATAAAAGTTCTTTTTACTGCGTATTTATTATGTTGTTAATTTACACCTTTTAGCATTTGAAAGAAATATACTATTCTAATAGAGTTGAAATATATTTCATAATTTATAACTGATGCATGATTTTTCGTTCTGGTTTGTTATACTTTAGCGGTCTTTTACAGTATGCAGGTGAACAAAACTTTGTCTTTACATAATGCGTTTAGTTAAAAAATTGCTTTTCCTTATTTTGAACTAAATTTTTTCGTAAATACCGGTGTGAATTCGACGTTACAGGAACACAATTGCTTGCCCTCAAAGGGTTAAACGGTGAAGTTCTCTTACTATAAACTGGAAGTATTGGAAAGTTTTTCATAGTCTGTGCTTTACGCATGATTTTTCGTTCTTGTTAAATCTTTCCAACATAGTAGAGAACTGTTTATGAATTCGGTTTGTATGGCCGTCTAGCCGTGATCTAACTCGCGTAAATATATTCGGACTGTCGTGTAATTGATATATGTTATTGGTGTTTACCATAACATGTTAGGTATTAACAATGAAGTGTGTATCATTTATGGTTAGTTTACAACAGGAATACTCAAAAGTATTCCGTTACATTATGGTCCATGAGGAAAAAATTGTTTTTAGTACATTTAAATGATGTTACACTTATTTTAAACATAATAAAATTGATATGTATCACTGACAAGGAAGGTCTCCATAAGCGCATATTCGGAAAAAATTGAAAAAAAAATTACAGACTATTCTTCTCTTGTAGATATATATATATGTCTATAAAAAAATTCCTGCGGAACCTCGATATAACGTTCGTAAAAAATTATAAAAATTTCGTGTTTTTGGCGATTTACTGCTGGTTGGCGACAGAATGAAACATAAAAAACATACGCTTTTATATTAAATACTTTTTCAAGATTTTTTTTTTTTTGTATTCTTCAGACTGAACTATTTCAGGTAGTGGAGACCGGGGCAAGATGACTATGTTAACAATTTTTGTTGTTTATTAATTTATTTTGAAGTAATAGTAAAATTAATTTTACATGAACTGATAGAGTATACCTTTGTAGTATTAAATACATTACCATTTAATTTTTCAAATAAAAAAAATAAAGGATAATTTTATTTTTTCATAACATTAACAAATCGTCATCTTGCCCCAGTACTGGGGCAAGATGACAACACTGAAAAAGATTAAACATATTTTATCTTTTGAATATGTTACATGGTTTCACAAATGATAACTGTGTTTTTACATCTTACAAAGTATCAAACTAAGCATAATGCATTGACTGTAACGTAATTTTGAAGTGTTTAGTTGTGCAGCTAACAATAGTCACAAATAAAAATGCCAATTTCATAATTGGAACATTCCTCATGCCACCACTCTTGGCATTTACAGCACTGGATCCATTCTTCTGTTGGTGGGTCACAATGCCGGAAGTTGGCCTTAAACGCTTTTTGAATTTTTTGGGAGGAGGGGGGAGGTCTTGACCCCGTCGAACGGTACTCTCCTCGTACCGATCGGACGCTTGGAAGTGGAGATACGGACCCCGAAAGGGTTTTTCTTTCGGGAGGCTAGGGGGGGGGCTTAGCGGATGGCAAAAATGTCTTCCTCTGGTCGCCCCTTTTCGAACGACACCTCCCCCGATCCCATGCGCCCCTTAGCCCCAGAGGAGATAGAAGCGCACAGTCGTGCGAACAAACGCACTGACAAACAAGTGTTTACAGGATTTAAATAGAATGGACAACATAGTTAGTTTAATAAATTCCGAAACACAGGGCCAGATGACGAGCTCGTCATCTTGCCCCGGACTGCCTGTTTACAAATATTCGTTTTCATTGCCATGAAGGAAGGCGATTAATTGACATTTATTCATGGTAATAGGTAGTATTTAAACTAAGTTACTCATAAATATTAAAGAGAAACGATATATCTTACCTGTATCTGTAGCAGAGCTTATTTACACATGCATAAAAGTTATAACGTGGCAGCGGAAAACAATCAAAGCTTCACAACTGACACAAGAATGGCGATTTCAGCGTCTCTATAGTATTGTTTAACGAACGGCCGATAGGAGAGCCAGTAGTGTCCGGTTGATGCTGCCACCTAGCCGAAAACGGAAAAATTAAGACATTCGTCATCTTGCCCCGGTCTCCCCTACGTTTAACTTAACTATTACGGATTTTCCAGATGCAATACGTATATATAAAGAAATTTAACGATCGTATTCTACAGTTTAGAACAAATTTGAAATTTATTAAATATGCTTCAAACTTAAAATTAAGCTTTGATTCAGAAGAGACAAGAAGCTAAAGTATTGTTGCCATGGAAACAAATGAGAATATTCCATAATTACATGGTTTTTGAAGTTATTATTTAAAATGCTATCATTTAATTTTCATGTACTTTTTTAATGCGGCATCTTTTAACTTACCGAAATTGTGGCTCGAGTTACTCCATGGTTACAGATATGAAAATAAACAACCTAGTAAAATTAATAGATAACGTGCGTAATTTTTAAAAAAGTACATGAAAAATTAAGTGATAGCATTTTAAATAATAACTTCAAAGACCGTGAAATTATGGAATATTCTCATTTGTTTTTGGAAATGGCTCGGAGTGAGCCAAAACACGTCAAACAACCTAATAAAAGTTATTTTTACTGCGTATTTATTATGTTGTTAATTTACACCTTTTAGCATTTAAAAAATATATACTATTCTAATAAAGTTGAAAAATATTTCATAATTTATAACTGATGCATGATTTTTCGTTCTGGTTTGTTATACTTTAGCGGTCTTTTACAGTATGCAGGTGAACAAAACTTTGTCTTTACATAATGCGTTTAATTTTTATTCATTACAATGCACTAAAATATTACTCTGGCTTTGTGGAAAGCAACATCCTGATTAATTAATGAACGTAAGAGGGTAGAAACACATTTAATCTCATTACGGCCGACAAAAAATGAGACAAATTTATTTAACGTATACAATCTTGCATTTCGTAATAAAGGTTAAACAGAGCTTTACCAACGTATGTTAATTGAATAAAAGAACACAGGTTGTTTTATCTCAGTAATATAGTTTTTGCTTTGCCACTAGAAAGCGCATTACGCTAATGGTTTTCATATATACGGTGATCCTCTGTAATGTCCTCATATTTTAAACTCATAAAAGAACAAATATATTCATTCTAATATCTGAATAGAATTTTATTTAACAAAATTTCAGCGTCTAATTTTTCCTTCTATTAAAGGAGAATGCCTATTTTATTCTGTGCATATCATACTACTTCTGGGCAATTTACAATTGAAAAATAAGGAGTTTTTTTTTTAATTATTGCCTTGCTACATAATAAATCGAGTAGCAGTAGTGTGCGCGAAACATAGATCTTGCAAAAATAGACCCAATCGAATACAAGATATGTCATGTTCGTCGAATGAGTTCTTTAAAAAAACTCTCTGAGCGTCTCAGGGATTTCCTGCATTTTTATAATTATGTTCGTAAAACTAATAGTAATTTAAATTTTCTTTCCTTGTTTGTTTCTAAAATACACTTCATATCTCTTTATTTTAAACTGAAAAAAAAAAAAAGTTGATTTTACAGTATAATACTGGCATCCCATCTGCCATTATTATACCGTAAAATTAACAGTAATAAACAGTAAAATAAGCAGTAATACGCTACCGCGCATGCGTGGCAGCGTATTACTGCTTATTTTACTGTTTATTACTGTTAATTTTACGGTATAATATTGGCAGCTGGGATGCCAGTATTATACCGTAAAATCAGCAATTTTTTTTGCAGTGTAGTTGTCCCGTTATAACAAAATAAATTATATACATCTATTTAAAAAAAGACTTGTACACTGAGAAAACACTTTCAAATCTGAGTAAATCGATGTTTTCATTTTGTCATGAAACTTCTTGTTTCAAATATGCGACCCGATGCTTTCAATTCCGAAACACTCAGAATATTGAAACATGGACATACTCAAAACTGAGCACATAGAGGTCAGTGCAGCGTATTACTGCTTATTTTACTGTTTATTATTGTTAATTTTACGGCATAATACTGGCTGCTGGGATGCCAATATTATACTGTAAAATCAACTTTTTTTTTTTTTTTTTTTTTTTTTTTTTCTTTGCAGTGTACACATATTGTATCTTAAAATACAATTCTATTAAATATATTTTTATCTACAGCCAATTTAAGTTGTTTTGAGGAAACGGAAAAATACGGGCAAACTCATAGACTTTACAATAAAGATTATTTCTCTGACGGCAAACCACTTTAATAAAAGATTTTCATTTAATAAGGAATTTTTGCTGTGTTGGATTAAACCATAACTATGCTATACTCCAACCTTCAATATGATGATTTATCTAGTTGAAAAAAAATTCCCTTCTCTTCATTATGACCTAATTACACTGTATACGGGATTTTCCGTGATATCACACAGTTTCATCATGTAAATGCTATAGTTAAAACTTGGATGAATGAAACTAGCGTTGCAGTTCGCAGCCATGTCCAACAAATAAGAGTGAATTAAGTCAGCCAGGTATCGTCCGGGTAGTTCCGTACGAAGAGCATTGGCACGACCAGGGCTTTACAAATTTGATAAAATCTGGTTAGCCAGAAAAAAATACTAGTCGCCAATAAAAAATATTTACCCCAAACAACCCTTCACCGTCATTTATTTTCAAAAAACACAAGAGTATTTAATGAATTAATTGAGAAAAAATAATAACAAGCATAGTTTAGAATTATTAGTTACATAGTTTAGAATAGTACATAATTTAGAAAGATAATATAAACTAAGTTTTCTAATGAATCTTATAAAAATTATGAACAAAACTAATCACTTATATGTTGACAACTTATATAAACACAAAAATCGAATTTGAAACTTACAAAAAAATAAAAAAACAAAACAAACCTTGAGCCTTTTTTTAGCATTATATCCAACTTTAGATGCTACAGAGGCTGAATTGACACTATTTCTTACTGTTTTATTGAAATATCCCCTCTCCCCGACATTCTAATCACGTGACATATACTAGCTGGCTATAACTGAAAAGAGTGGTATTTTCTGTGCTTGAGCTGGAAAATGCCTTTTAAATTTAGTTTTTCCATTTAAAGTACGAGAGAAAAGGAAGACCACTGGTTGCCACGGGTAGTGGAGTAGGGGTGGGGGATATAAAAAGTGCCTTTTGTGCTCATTTCTTAGGTCAGTTTTTTTTAACCCCTCCCCTCCCCCTGAAAGATTAAATAACTTGGTCGCCAGATCAAAACATTTGGTAGCCAGTGGCGACCTGGCGACCGCATTTGTGAAGCCCTGGGCACGACCAACATAATACAAGAATGGGTGAAGCTAAAGTACCCAGGTTCGAGTCGTGGCCCCTGGACATTTTTCGCTCTGTTGAAATAAACTTCAACTATGCTACTTCAACCTAGAAGATCAGGATAAAATTTTATATTTCTACAAAATAGTGTTTCACATTTGCAATGTACACTGAAAAAAGTGGGTTCTGAAAATTGAGTAAAAAGTACTCAATTTTAATTTGGAATGCAAGAGTAACTGGATAATTCTGCTTTAAGGATTAAAACAGACTACGTTTTTGCTAAGCAGTACCTTTTATGTGGTCACGCGCTCTTTTCATATGGTCAGTCTTCAGAAGCTTGTGTAGAGGTAAGAGGTCAGTAGAGGAGTTCCCTGACGTGTTTATCTTTCTTTTGTTGAGACACCCCTTTCTTTTCTTGATGACCACAGAACCTTTGCAAAAAAGACCAGGGGAATGATTTATGAGTTTTTGTAGGGGATTGTTGAAACCCAGATATAAATGCACCTTAATTGTCCTTGGGTTTTGCAGAGCTCCGTGCACGTAAAAAATAGGGAAAGAAGACAATAGCACCAAATGCGTCACTAATTTGAGCTTTTTCCAATCGGTCTTTAAAAATTTAAGTTTTTGACAGGACACAAATAAATGGCAATTAAAAAATGTATACTTGCTTGAATTTCAGAGATTATTTTATAAAACAACAAAAGGAATCATTAGGGATGGCTTTAAAATAATTAAATAAATGATAACTGAATTCAAATATTACCAGAAAGAATATTGTTTCCTGAAAAATGTTTTTTTTTTTTTTTTTTTTTTTTTTTTTTTTTATTGCATTCTACCGTAACAGGTAGTCAATAATATATTTTTATTTAAAATAAATCTCTAATAATAAATCTTTATGCAATTATTTCCGATTTTGAAAATATTTACTTGTAATTCTATGAGTAATTTAAAAAAAAATTATTATTCAGGCAGCTTTTCTAATAATTCAGAAGTTCTGAAATTTAATGAAGCGATCATTGCGAAATGTGAAGTAGACTATATTGTTTGAGATATCAAAAAATTTCCAAAAAATAATTAAGCAACCGCCACTTCTAATTTATTCATTTTTTCAATTTTTACTGTCATTATAAATATTTAAAAATACGTTTTGAATTATTTTATGAATTATTTAAATTTTTAAGGTATTTTCTTGCATTGAAATCATTTTAAATCGAGCAAAAAACATTAAGTTATATTTCTTTTTTCTTTGCTTTTCTTTATATATATATATATATATATGTGTGTGTGTGTAGTGATACTTGGTCGGTGTCTAGTGAGTATTAATAAATCCAGGCAGATTTTAAACGAAATCTTACAAATTTTAATATTCTTGGATATATTTGGAAAAACATAAGTATTTACAGTTTGAATGTAATTTTAACAACATGGCCAATCGTCTGTTGTCTTTTCTTGTTTTCATTTGATATCGATGAGATTTTTAGCTCGTCTAGCTGGCCGGAGATTTCGCAGCATCTCTTAGTCCGTCTGACTCAGTCTGAATCGCGACTGCTTCTGTTCTCGTTCTCACAGTAAAAATTACTTAGCTCATCAAAATCTATTGTTCGGTAGTTGAGGTTTATCATCAAGAGCCTCACTAAAGAATCTGACAAGCTTTGCAGTACAGAGTCCGTTTCCTGTCACCACAAATTCGGCCTACCTGACAGGGCTGGGTCTTCCCAGTCATCATCTACTTTTGTATACCAGATGAGTACTGGACTACTTTTCCAGAACGTATAAGATACAAAACAAAACAAACAACAACAACAAAAAAAAACACACAAACACCATAAAATAAAATAATAACAAAATCAATCACTAAAAACTACTGAATGAAAGTTCTTAGTCCTTAAATAATATTTTTGGAGTTTGGGAAATAATAAAGATCTTTTTTTGTTTGTCACTTGGACGCAGTTTTTTTCACAGTTTATTTACAATAGTCGAAAAAAATATCAATAAAACACAGTTAAAAAAAATAATAAAAAACACAAAATCACCTAAAAGTACAATTGCTTAGTTTCAGACAGTAGAAGTCCACGGCTTCATGTGATCTGCAGCGCTCGATGTCGCATTTGGACCCTCAGGGTGTCCAACTTTGCCTACATTGTAGCGATCGTTTCTTTTTACTGCGGTAATCTCGTAGGGACAAAAAAACTTAGGCTTTAGCTTGGTACCTGTCCCAAACTGCATTTTTTGAATGGCCACCAAATCACCGAGTTTATAGGTTTTGGCCTTTTTTCACTTTTTGTTATACGTTTTCATGTTTTCCTTTTGTGTTTTTAATATGTTTTGCTTGGCTATTTCTCTGTTCGAATTCCTTTCCGATATGAATAAATTTAGTTCCTCATCATTTAACAGTGTTTTTATTTGCAGGTTGGTTTTCTGCCGCAGTTTCGTTCCTGTCAATAGTTCGAAAGGTGTAAATTTTGTACTTCTCGATATGGTACTATTCATGATACGTCGTACGGGCGCGACAAATTTTTACCATTTAGTGGGGTCTTCTACACTAAGTTTTTCCAAAATTGGGATAAGAATTCTATGCAGTCGCTCTATTTGGCCGTTTCCTCTAGGTATCCCTGTTGTTATGGGAATATGCTTTATGTTCTCTCCCTTACAATATTTCTCAAAATCATCAGAGGTGAAAGCCGGTCCTTTGTCGGTTATGATTCGCGAAGGATTTCCGAAAATATCGTGTTGTCGGGTTAACTTATCGATGACTTCTTTAGCGGCTGTAGTTTTAACGGAGTATAGCCGAACGAATTTGGTAAATGCTTCCACAACGGTAAAAATATTATTGCAATTTTTATTTGTGGAGGGCATGGGACCAATGTGATCTATATGATAGGTCTCGAGGGGCATATTTTGTTTAGGGATCGGGTTTAATAGACCTTCTCCTTTCCCTTGCTTTTTATTACAAATTATACACTCTTCATAACTCGTAATTCGTAACTCGAATATTTTGCTTGAGTAGGTGTAGTTTTACGGCTCATGTAATGAATAGGATGTAAGTTTTTGTTGTCATCTTCTTGTAGTAAGACACTACCAAAACCTATAGCGCTAGCATCGGTGTGCAATTCTAGTCTAGCGCCTCGGCGGAATACATGCAATACTGGGGGATTAACTGGGGGTAAAAAAATGTATTTTTCTTGATATAAATTTCAAATCTAATGATTATGCCGTTTTTCAAATATTGACTTTCAAATATTACCAAACTTCACAATAAAGTACCATAACGAAAACTTCACGCGTAAAAAGATAATGATAACGGACATGTGTCCTGACCTGTATATTGGCTATAGCACGCGTCACAAATCACAGTAGGCTTATTATTCTGTTAAAATATAAAAGTGAATTATGATGTTACAAGTGCATGTTTTTTATTTAATTCTCGACAAATACTAGATGCGCCATTTCTTTTTAGTTGTGTTTTAGTTTTAGCTTAATTCACGTCTCCTATAAAATGTGATAAAGAGTTGGTTAATTACATATGTTTTTAACTATCGGGGGTGAAAGGTTTTCCTTAATTAATGCGCTTATTTTTCTTTTGATATTTCGTGAACGACGTCATGGGTAACAGCTAGTTTATGTATGTTATAAAACGGATATATGCGTATATGTATAAAGTATAAGATGGATGTAAGCATGCAGATGTATGTATACAGTGCATGTAAGTATGCATGTACGTATAAAATTCTAGACTTAAGTATGTGAGAGATATGTACGTAAACATGCATGCGTGTTATAAGATGAATGTATGTGTATCAGATGATGTAAGTATGTAAAATATATGTATGTAAGCGCATAAATAAGGGAAGACTATGTGTAATTATGGCAATAATCCATAAAGTATGGAGTATTCAGCTTGAAGGTAATTTAAAAATTAAAGTACATTTCTAATGATAATCAAATTGATGTAAATATAATATATACCAATAAGGCAGTTTTTTCTAATCTTGTTTGTTTATTTAATGTATTTGTTTAATTATGTGATAAAAAATAAAAGTTCAACAAGATAGTCAACAATTTTGTGCAGGGTTTTTTTGTGAAATATTCTTCTATCTTAATTATTTTTACTTTCCTTAATTAGACTCAGTTAGTTGTAAAAACGAATACTAAAGAAAATGAATAATGATAGTGGATTTAGTCTAAAATTAATTCTCTGAAACTTAAAACCTACTTTTTTATCACGTTAAAAAAATAATGATGCTATGAAAAATATAACTCTCTTTAATTATATTAAATTTCTTGGTTTGGAAAATATTAAATAAATGAATAATTAATTAAAAGAAAAATTCATTTTTGTATAATTTGATATGTTCAACATGACCACCATATATATAATAAAAATGATATTAAAAAAATTCTACTTCTAGCATACGAATTTGAAATTAAACACGAATAAATAAAGGTTTTAAAAATCGTATTTTCCTAATTAAAGTAATTCAATATACAGCAGTTTTACACATTATGTGTAATATTCTTAAGCGACTTAAAAAAAAGGGAGGTTATATTTTCGGCTATTAGGTCTGTGTTTATGTATGTATGTATTCGCACTTTCATCAAAAACCACTGAATTGCTTTGAATGCAACTTTTTATACTACAATACTACAATTCTAGTACATCAGAAAACTTTTATTGTAAAAATAGTCTATAGGAGAAAGTTCTATAATTAGATCATCCCGATTATGAAAGATTAGCCTTTTTAAAAAAAAAAAAGTCTTATGAACGGATTTTGATAGGAGTTGCACTATTAGTTAGATAAATTATACAGAAAACACACAATATATATATATGTGTGTGTGTGTGTGTGTGTGTGTGCTGTGTGTGTGTGTGTGCTGTGTGTGTGTGACTGATTGAAATTTGCATTCCGAATTGCAAAATTTAAAATTCTACGTAAGCGGAGCCGCGGATAAAAGCTAGTAAGTAAATATAGAATGTTAATAACATGAGTGCTTTTGCAATAAAATTGTAAATTAAGAAATAATCACATTAAAATGGCTTTCATTTTTTATTCAAAGATTACTTATTTTATACGTTCTTAAGCATGCGCTGCTTATTTTACACATTCTGAAATATTTTCGCATTTTTAATATACACTGAGTTTATTAATGCTTTCCATCAACGAAAACTATTGTGGTACTATTATTATACAGCCTGTTACTCTTTTATTATACGGTCTCAGTATTACAGTTTTATTACCTGTCTATCTGTAATCTCTCGGGGAATGAAAAAAATCAAAATACGCAGGTTTCAAGATATACATTTTTTTTTTTTTCAAATACACATCATTTTTTTTCTTTTTTAACGTAATAAATATTTAGATCGAATTTAAAAGATCGTAGATTAAAAAACATGTTCATGTAACTTATAAAAATTATCCGTTACAAAACTTTGATGCATGAAATTTTTAGATTGATTTCTTTTGTTTTAGTAATTTTGTAACAACAACAAAGTTATCATAATCTATATTTTGCTTGGACTCAATGGTAATTCTGATAGTTCAAATAGACTTTTATGCTTCTTTTAGATTATCGCCAGTTTTTACAACGTTTTCATCATCAGAAATACTGCACACATTCTCTATAATTTCAGCATTTGTTAAAGTTCCACTTGCTACCATTGCTTTGTACCAGAGCTACCACGTTTTCGGTTTCTTTAATACCAGTATTTTAGTACAGAAAATTTTGTTTTATTTAAACGAAGAATTCTGCAATTAAAAGCAAAATTTTTCATACAAAAATACTGGTATGCAATATGGAGACTTGGCAGCTTGCTTTATACATATCTATGAAATTTTAAAATGAAGTTTCGACATTCAATTCATTTTTTATAGCGTCCCGTCTTTTTTATAGGAAACTCTTCGTTTTTAACACGTTCCAACAAACTTGAAAAGTGTTTATGAATTCGGTTTGTCTGGCCGTCTGGCCGCACTCTAACTCGCATAAATATACTCCTATTGATATGTAATTGTGGATTACTGTGGCAAGATACGGTATTGAAAAAGGAAGTGTATTTATAGTTCGTTTACAGGGTCACTCAAAATAATTTCGTTATATTATGGTCAATGAGGAAAAATCGTTTGCAATGTCTTTTAAAGATATTAGACTATATTTCTTTTAAATGCTAAAAGGTGTAAATTAACAACATAATAAATACACAGTAAAATAACTTTTATTAGGTTGGTTGACAAGTTTCGGCTCAGTCCGAGCCATTTTCAAAAACAAATGAGAATATTCCATAATTGCACGGTTTTATACTATCATTTAATTTCCATGTACTTTTTAAAAAATTACGCACGTTATCTTTTATTTTTACTTGGTTGTTTATTTTCATATCTGTAACCATCTTACCGAAATTGTGGCTCGAGTTACACCATGGTTACAGGTATGAAAATAAACAACCACGTAAAAATAAAAGATAACGCGTGTAATTTTTTAAAAAGTACATCAAAAATTAAATGATAGTATAAAGACCGTGCAATTATGGAATATTCTCATTTGTTTTTGAAAATGGCTCGGAGTAAGTCGAAACTTGTCAAACAACCTAATAAAAGTTATTTTACTGTGTATTTATTATGTTGTTAATTTACACCTTTTAGCATTTAAAAGAAATGTATTATTACAAGGTGTTATAATTTATTATATTGATATTAGACTATTTCAAAGATAATGAAATGAATATATATCACTGAAGTGAACTACAGGATGCTTACTGTAGAATATGGAGCGTAATAGCATTTACCGGTCATTTACAGGGACACACAAAATAATTCGGTTACAGTACTGTCCATGTGCGATAATTGCTGGAAGTGCGTCTCGCACTGTAGTATACGCTTTTAAATGTAACTAATTTTTTGCATATTACTTGGTGTATATAAATTCTATAGATCAGATACAAGGCTGCACAAAAACAGTCGAGCGTATTTCCGTTTATTGCCGGAACTTCTGAAAGGGAATTTTCAGCTATGTTATGCGTTTCCCAAGTGAATCAAATTTTAGCATACTATGTAGCATATGTGGAAATCTTTAAATCATATATATAGAATTTGACAAAATAATTTAAATGCTTTACCGATTATAGATGGTAATTGATGAAATTGGGTTTCAAATTTATTATGGGTTTTCCAGATTGTTTACTTAGGTGTTATGTTTCATCTTATTAAACGGGGAAGTTTTCTTACTGAATATGTTTAAAAAAAATGTTTCATAATCTATGCTGCTAATATGAATTTAGGGTATCGAAACGAAAATGACATCGACTTATACAGGTTTTGAAAGAAAAGAATTTAAAAGAATTTGAGATAAATTAAAAAAATAAATGGTATTTTTCATGAAAATGCAGGAATAGTAAATTTTGAGATAAACAGGTTTTCGAGATATACAAGTTTTCTTTCACGTACACACACTGCAAAAAAAATTGCTGGTTTTACAGTATAAAACTAGCATCCCAGCTGCCAGTATTATACCGTAAAATTAACAATAATAAACAGTAAAATAAGCAGTAATACACTGCCGCGCATGCACGATAGCGTATTACTGCTTATTTTAGAGTTTATTACTGTTAATTATACGGCATAATACTGGCAGCTGGGATGTCAGTATTACACTGTAAAATAAACAATTTTTTTTTTTTTTGCAGTGCATGTTTGAATGTTTTGTTAAATAAATGTGTTACTTATTCATTTCTTTATGTTATTTTGTTCAAATAAAAATTAATCTATGTCTAATAATTTTATATGAAAACAACGTGTTTGTTAAGTGTTAGTGGAATTAGGATTGTGGAAGATTGCCGCATTAATCACTATTATTTTCATTTATTGAAAAAAGGGCAGTTTGCATTAAATATTTCTGTATGAAGGTACGTAAGATGTAATGTACAAGGAGCTTGAAATGAGCAGAATGTTTTTTTAATTTAATAACTTTGTAAATAGTGACAGCTTTTGGAAATTATTCTTAAACGAGGTTAATGTGTAAAGTCGAATATTTATTTATAGCACTTCCTTGTTTCAGCTTTAAATATCACCAATAATAGCGCTTTCTCAAACTGTAATAAGCTTGCAATTTGAAAACAGAAACCTTTTTCGCAGGTACCTTCCATTAGTAAAAATCAAAAGCTACCCAATTGCAGACGTCCGTAGGAAAGCAATTCTGGAAACGATCAGTATATTTTCACCGATCATGATCCGCAGATTCCAAAACCACTCCATCCAAATGTTGATTTGTATATATTATATATGATTTTTGTCATGCCATGTCACTCGTTTTTATAAACCGATTTGGATGTGACTGAGCATGTCTCCAGTACACTGTTAAAAATAGCTGTTACATTACAGTACTTTCCCGCATAATTTACTGTGAATTACTGTATTTCTGTAAATATTGCATTTACCCGTTAAATATCAGTCTTTGGCAATAACAATCCGTTATTCACCGTAACTGATCATTTTTTCAGTATCATCCTCGCTTTAACAGTCATTTACGGTGAAGAGAAAATGAACACATCCTTTTTACGGTCAAAAACGGGCTATTCTAGTAAATCACTGTTATTCACGTCCGCAAACCGTGATCGAACAGCGGATCACGGTCCAAGGGAATTGGCGCAGCCGTTATACAACACAACACGTTGTTTGTTGTTGATCTTGATACTTGATGTGAAGTTTCGCATAGGAATAAGGTATGTTGCTGCTATGTTTCTTTGCCTATTTTTAGTAGTTACAATTTTTATCTATCTTTTGAGTGTGTCACTTAACAGATTGCGTTAAAAAATATGTTTGTCATCTCCAAACACATGCGAATGTATTGTAACTTTTAAGTTTAATTAAAACTGTACTACTTGTTTTACCTCGTGGTAATGCTGATCCTGAGAGGGGGTTTTCTATAAACAGTTGTATGCTATAAGGTCGTTTCAATGAACATACGATAAAAAAATTGAGATTTGGAAAAGATGCTGTTAAAAATTATAGAGGTGTGAGTAAAGCACCTATTTCAACTTCCTTGTTAAATGATATTAAGAATTCACATAAAGCTTCTCAGCAGTATACATGGAAAAACAAAGTCAAAAGAAAAAAAGCTCAGAGATTGAAATGGAGAAAGCCCAGATTTTAAAGAAGAAAATGAAATGTGAAACTAAATGAAATCAAAGGCTAAGATGCTTTACACTCACGCAGAAAAAAAAATAAAATTAATCGGTTTAAAAAAGGAAAAAATTCGCCAAATTTAGGGGTTTTTTTCCTTTAATGGCAACCTAGCCATTGTATTAAGTTATTCGTTTGGCGCGGTCTTGAAAATCGCGCCAACCAAAAAGCTGAAAAACACCAGCTATATTACAGGATTATTTAAAATCTGGCATTATTTTTATTTGTCTGCACAAATGCCACAAAGTATAATTTTTCATGTTGACACTTATTAAGATGATTACTCCAAAACATAGCTGATGAAAAATAAGCTTTATTGAAAAAATATTCAGCAATAAGGCCAAAATCTTTTTACAACAAATCATACTTCTCAAGCAAAATATTTTTATCACTTCAACAATGCAGAAGTTTCTGATACATCCTCAAAATTTTCTAAATGTAAAAGCATGACA
This sequence comes from Maratus michaelseni, assembly GCA_963931845.1. NCBI lineage: Eukaryota > Metazoa > Arthropoda > Arachnida > Araneae > Salticidae > Maratus > Maratus michaelseni. The sequence continues at coordinate 302,724,309 of OZ007589.1, forward strand.
AAGGTAAAGCTATTGATAAAATTTGGAAATACCGGATTTATTCAGGTATTTATTTATCTGGTTATCTAACCTTATTAATTTAAAAATGAATTTTAATATCAACGTTTATGTAGGGTAGACAGTGTTCGAAATTTGCAGTTGTTAGTCGTCAAATGCAACTAACTATTACATTATAGCATTTGACGACTACAAAATTATTCCTGGATGTGAAATTTGACGCCTAGCTTTTTTAACACTTAGTTTTTGCCAATCACCCGCTTTTGAAAATTTGGTCTCACACCAAACATAAACTCTAATGTGAGACAGTTAGACAGTGAATTTTAGCAGAGTGTACAAATCCAAATGAATTTATTAATTTATGCAAACTTCTAAACTTTATAGTGAACCTGCCATTTAGCACTGCTGAATGTGAAAAGGGATTTAGTCAGTTTAATTTAATAAAAAACTAGCTGACCCCCGCCCGGCGTTGCCCGGGTCAGTGATAATAAATAAATAAATAATAATAATAATAAATAAAAGAAAAATCAAGTTTTTATTATTTTACATCTTTAACCCGATTTTGTATGAAATTATATTTTAAGATGCAAAATTCGTGAAAAGATATTGATATTTAGTGATAAAAGCACTCATTTTCTTGTTTGTTTTTTTTATGCAGTATCGTTTCATAGTTTTAAAATAAAAAGTTATTTTTGTCCTAACTCTTTAAAATCTTTATGGGTGATAAATAAAACGGTTTTACAGCCCGTGTACAAATTTCGGGAAAAAATATTGTTATCCAGTTGTAAAAGAGATGCTTTCTTCTTGCTTTTTTGTTTGTTTGTTTTCTCGTCGGCTCCTTTAACATAGCAATAAAAAATAGTCCTCATCGTCCGAACTCTTTGACATTTCAGTCGGTTATAAATACAACCATCTCCAAGCTCTCTTTAAAATTTTGTGAAATATATGCATATTTAGTAGTGAAAACATGAGTTCTTAAAAAAAAAAAAAGCTTTAGCTTTTAACCTTAGAGCAAAAATATATTTCCATCCGTTTTCAATCAACCCTTTTCCATCCCCCTAGGCTAAACAGGTTAATCAATCAGTCTTATCGTTTTCGAGGGGAGAATCCTTCAAAAAAAGTTGACGCATACGTAAAGAGACGATATTCTTGTGAAATTTTGACAAAATGCGCTTTCTGTTTTAAATATATAGATGATACACGTAACCATTTATCCACTGATACTGTTAATGATTTATTAATGGCAAAACTGTACGTACCCAATTTAATAGATTTTTATCCAGATAAAGCTATAAATCCCTGTGAAATGATGCAGCTGAAGGACAGTTAGACGTCCTGATTTTAGTATCTAACTTATTAAAATTAGTGGGTATTGTTTGAGATTCGGCCAAACAATACCATGTTGTAGAAAAATTATTCTCCAGTCAGACAACACACGAAGTTACGAATCATAGTAAAGGCGAATTCGTGTCAAAAACAAATAAAGCGAACACCAATAATGATCTAGAAAATGAAAATCGTTGGTTTAAAAATTCTCTAAAATGTCGCAGGAACGATAAAATGTTGTCACAATATATGGCTCTTCATTTTTATCGCCGACTCAAGCTAGATAATTTAGAAACGACGGGCCAGAAAATGCAAGTCCTCATAAATGACATTATTCATGTCTACCCAGGGTACGGAAATGAGGGGCTAAAGCTTTTGGATTTTCAAAGACCAACGGCAAAGTCTGAAAACATCGAGGGTGCATTACCAAAAGTCCCTCAAAATTTAAATTCTTTTCAGTTAGAAGGTGAAGTGCCTTACATTGACGATGTTTCAGACCCTGACTGGGATCCCTTTTGGTAAACATTAAATTATTTTTAATTAATAATTAATTATTATTATTTTATTTTTTTTTGTAAATATTAACTTTTTTTATGTGTAATTATTTATATATTTTTTGTATGCAATTTCCTTTTTTTCTGAATCGCCGTCTCATTTATTTGCATTTATTATATTTATCTATCCTTTTACTTTTACTTTTTTTTTTATTATTATTTTTTTTTTGGGGGGGGGCAGTTGTGAGCGAGATTATAAGTTAACATTGTTTTGAATTTAGTGTAATCAAGATTGACAAAAGATTTCTGGTAAGTTTTTTTTCTCTTTTTTATTGTCCAAAATGTTTTTAAAACGGGGGTTCAGTGGGGCAGAGCCCCCATGACAATAACAAAAATTCATCTGAAAAATCACATTTCTTTAGCTTTTTAATCGTTAGTTTATTTAGAATGTTGCTAAAATTTGCATAATTGGATCGTGATAAATTTTTCAAGATGGCGGAAAAACTTCGTTTTAAAATCTTTGTTATTTATAAATCCATGTTTTTGCATCATTTTCTACTTTTAAAAATGTTGCAAAATCATTGATTTATAAATAACATACAGATTTATGATGTTTTACTGCAATCTTTGAAAATTTTTTCATGTCGCCAAAACGGCATTTTGGTGCAATTTTTTCTGCCAAGCAGCACAGGATACAGAACTCTTCCTACAAAATTCGGAAGGAGTTATGACTATTGCAGAAAAATTAAAATGTCATTTAATGTAACACCGCACTTCATTCATCATACAGAAACTCTTAAGAATGATTTTTGTTCAGTATTATACCTTTACTATAAATAATATTTGCAATGTCAGCAAACTTAGATACTTTTGAGGTAAATATATTCAATGTTTGATACTGTAATTTTGAGTAAAAAAAATTCTAAACAATAAAATTTCTTGTTACAGTAAGTAAAAAAAGGAGGATTAATTTTCATCTAAGTCATATGTGAAACTTTATTTTACAATATTGTTATGTCTGTGCATTTTTTAAGCACTCTTTTTTAAAATACTCAAAAAAATACCAAATGACAAAATACATAATTGCGTAAAAATGAAAATTTACTTAAAATTTTAATCTGTGAGATTAAATTTTCCTTAGAGTGAAATTTATCCTTCAGAAACTCTAAAAATGATTTTTGTTCAGTATTAATAGCTTTACTATAAATAATTGCTATGTACAGCATATAAGGCCCTTTTGAGGTAAATATTTAATGTTTGATACTTTAATTGTGAGTAAAAAGAAGTTGTAAATAATTTTTTGTTAAGCAAATATATATTTTTTTAATCATACCAAATATTAGAAAACAAGAAATATAATAATTTAAAATGAATTTTTTCGAACTTATATATAAATATAAAACTATTTAAATCTACAAACCACGGTAATATGTGGCCGTTAACTTAACAGAAGTGGATACTAAACATAGTCTCTACCGGCCACTGCATACTAATGCAAATATGGAAATTTAACCTTTAATTGACATTAATTCAAATAAATATTTCCTGTTATATATATAGATATATTGTATCATTTTAGGTGGAACCACTCTCCATGAACATTGTAGCATCGCTGAACATCAATTGAAGACTAATATCTCCGGATTGGGGTAAGCTGGAAATCTGTTCTACATGTCTATCTCTTCCTTATTAAATTTTGTTTAATTTGAGTACTCATACCAGGGGTTGATACAGACAAAATTTGGGGCCTATTTAGGGCCCCCTTCACAAAAATCAATCTGATAAAATGGGCGCCTTCACAAAAACCAATTTGATAAAATGGGCCCCTCCACAAAATTCTTTTTACTAAAATAGGCCTTTTCACAAAATTTTATTCCATAAAAACTTACTATTTATTATTTAATTATTATTTTGTGATGTTTTAAAATGTGTAATTTGTAAACAAACAACTTCAGCAAAAGGATTTTAAAAAGTTTTTGTTATTAAATGCTTGGCTCGAATTTGAGTAACTGGATTTCAACTTTCGTTACAAAATGTTATTTTTAACAAAAATATAATAAATTTCACAAAAATAACCTTTATTTTTCACAAAATGGACCTCAAGGAAAAAAAACCTGCATCGATTCCTGTATACATCTCATTCGGTTCAGGAGTTATGACTCAAAAACCATCCTCTACTTTAGATTCTCATATCTCTAACGAATTAGACTTTTGTCAAGTGAACCAGCCCCTCCCATGTAGAAATCTACAATTTTTTGTGCATTCTTGCCTTAATATAGATAGCTTGTACTTTGATGAACAATTTAAGACCTTTTTTATGTAATTATGTCAATTACTTAATGAGTTATTCACATTTTAGCATATGCTGTTTTAGTTTCTGTTTTATACCATTTTCTAAATCTTGAAAAATTCCATGTTCTTTGCATATATTTTTAATACTTTTAACTTATTGAAAATTATGTAAAACATAAAAAAATTAATGAGGATTAATTTAGTATAATTGTTTTTAAGTTTTTATTAAGTTTTGTACATGTATTGATTATAGGTGCAGATTCACGGCCGCCAGTCGCCACGTGGCGACTAAATTTTTTGCTGTGGCCACTAACTTTCGGTGTTTAAGTCGCCATGTGATTTAAAAGTAATAAATTTCTGGTATTCCCAGTCCCCATCGTGAAATGTTGATATTTTTTTTAAAGATTAAGACCAAAACACACACATTATTGTTATCTTTTAATAACATTTCAGAATGATCTGTTTAACACAGCAAACTATTAAATATATTCGAATAGCAATGTTATTCGTAACAGTTTGAATCTGATAATTTTATTTTACATAGACTGTGATTTAAATATATATACACAATATCATTAATTATCTCTTTGGAGATTTAAGTAGAATGATAATAGAACTTGATATGTTTTTTGAAAATCATAGATACTATAATTATATATATATATATATATAAACAAATGTTTGAAGTGTGTTTTTATTTTTATAGTGCAAAATATTCTCACAAATTCAGATTTTCTTTCATATGTACTTTTGTCTGGCAAAATCAAAATAAGAAATATTGTTTTTCTGATATTCCCCGCTATCATGATTGCTTAGCTTATCTACATATTTTTTTAAAACCGTATCTTGCCCAACTTTATCTTCTGACTGTACATGATTTAAGATTTAATTAATATTCAAATTTTGTTGTACACGTGTTTATGTTAAATAAATTACTTTACACTTTGAATTAATTAATTATTATTATTATTATTACCCTATGTAAACACTATTGTTTTTATGCATTTGTTTTACAATTGTGGCCACTGGATTTTTTGGGTTTAGGAGCCAGTGACTCCTTCCAAATGTTGGGAATCTGCACCCCCCAAAGCAGAATATGCTTAAAAGTGCGACGTACGTCGCAGAACAATTAACTTCTCTGCAGAACATTTCAAATTCTTATTTTCAACAAAATTCACCATTCATTCATTGAAAAAAGTGCTAAATTTGTCTGTTAATTACCGAAAAATCTTCTTCAATCGTTTATTGAAAAAGATTGCGAAATTCATCAATTAGTCGCAGGAAAATTTGTCAGTCGATCATGGGGAGAAATCGTAAAATTCTTCAGCTGGTTAAAAACATACAAAATTTGTAGAACAGTTGCGAAAAAAAAATCCATGATTTTCGCCAATCGACCGCAAGAAAATGTTGCAAAATTTGCCAGTCTGTAGAAGGAAAATATCGCAAAATTTACCAATCGGTTATGGTTAAAAAAATATGAAATTTGTCAGTAGATTTTCGAGAAAAATGTGAAATTCGTCGATCAGTAGCGAAACCCCCCCCCCCCCCCCCCCACAATTTTCTTCAATCAGTCACAAGAAAAAATTGAAAAATTTGCCAATCGGCAGAAAGAAAATATCGCGAAATTTGGCTATCGGCAGAGGTACTCATTTATTATCATGACGTCACAAATGATGGCTAGCCGCAACGAAAGACATACGGCGATTGACACAAAACAATGGGAGCATCGCTTTGTACCAATTGTTGGTCACGGCCAGCCACTATTTTTGACATCATGAGAATGAATGAACAAGCCCGGTATCTAGTGTTGCTTTGCTATCGGTCGCGGCTAAAAAAAACGCTAAATTAGTCGATCAGTTGTGGGAAATCTCTTGATTTTTGTCAATCGGTTGCACGGTAAATAGACAAAATTTTCTAATTGGTAGAAAGAAAATAAATAGAACTTCGCCTATCTGTCGCATGTTAAAAAGCTAAATTCATCAGTGGATCGTCAGAAAAAAATCACGAAATGCGTCAATCAGTCACGGAAAAACTTATAATTTTTTCCAATCTGTCACAAGAAAATCCGCAATATTTATCGATAAATAAGGAAAATATCGTAAAATTTAACAATCGGTTGTGAGTAAAAAAAAAAAAAAAAAAAAAAAACGAGAAATTCGGGAATCAATCGTTTGAAAAAAAAAAAAAAGATTTTTGCCTATCGGTCCTAAGAAAGAGCCAAAAAATTTGCCTGTCAAAAGAAAACTTCGAAAATATTTAAAATTCGCCAATCGGTCACGGGTAAAAAAAAAAGCGAAATTAATCAGTGAAGTGTTGGAAAATATCTCGAAATTCTTCAATCAGTCGTGGAAAAAAATTGCAGAGTTCGATGATCGGTTCCGAGAAAAAATCTTGGATTTCGCCAGTTACCCGAGAGAAAGATCTCAAAAATATTGCAAAAATCATCAATCGATTACGAGAAAAGAATGCAAAATTCGTAATTAGATTGGTGTAAAATTGCGAAATTCATCATTTCTTTTGTTTGTGTGTGTGTTAGCGTTTTACGAAATGTCTTTAGCATTTCTATACAAGATGAAATTGCACTCCTACATATACAGAAAAATCTCCCTGTGTTCTACTTTTTTATTCCCGCAGAACATTTTTCATCAGCTGAAAGTTCGTTGCAGAACATTACAAAATATTCTGCTTTGGGGTCTGCACCTATAGTATTGATGCAATTTTCAAAACTTCATTTTTTCCTCATGTTTTTCCAATGGTGTTTTCATTTAACATCCTCCTTTTGTGCACCCACTTTTTAATATGTTTTCATACTTTTAACAACTTTAAACATTAATGGCATCTTAGCTTATAATACGTACATGGTGTTAGTATTCATTATTTTTAGTTTTGATGGGTTTTAATATGTATAAGTTATATTTTTGTAAACGCTGTTTTTATTCTAAATTGCAAATGGCGCCCCATAGACTTAACATTATGTTGTTTACGTTAAATTTTCATTGTTTTTATAATCTTTAATATAATCTTTTTTAGTATATATATTTTTTAATTTAGTTAGCATAACCTTTTACTCATCTTACTTGTCTAAAATTTTAATTAATGGAACCATTTTAATATTTTAAATAAATTATTTTTTGAGTATCGCTTTGTAAAGTTGTTTACATTCACTTAACATTGATTTCGATGTTTTTTAATAAATTAATTAAAAATACAAATTTTTAATTTTTTGGTTATTTTAGGAATTTAAATCATCATGCTTGAATTAAACTTTTATTTTCCTTTGGATTTTTTAAAAGAAATTAATATTTTCTATTTTTAATTGTTAATTAAAATTTGTTTTGATAATTCAAAAAGGGCAACTTAGTTCATTTCTGCAATAACCAGGAGTCGAGGCAGGTTTTTTTTCTTGGGGCCCATTTTGTGAAAAGTAAAGGTTATTTTTGTGAAAAATAACATTTTGTAACGAAATTTGAAATCCAGTTATACTCAAATTCGAACCAAGCATTTATAAACAAAAACTTTTTAAAATCCTTTTACTGAAGTTTTCTTCTCTGGAGAACTTGTTTGTTTACAAATTACACATTTTAAAACATCACAAAATAATAAATAAATGTTAAATGGTAAGTTTTTATGGAACTGAATTTTGTGAAAGGACCTATTTTAGTAAAAGGAATTTTGTGAAGAGGTCCATTTTATCAGATTGATTTTTGTGAAGGGGCCCATTTTATTAAATTGATTTTTGTGACGGGGCCTTAAAAAGGCCCCAAATTTTGCCTGGATCGACCCCTGATAACATATATCTCCAGTCAGATAGTTTAGTTATTTTTGCAGCAAATGTTAATAAATATTCTATTTAAAAGAACCCGATATGTATCGAATCCAAGCACTTTTGACAAATAGAGGAAAACTTTTAAGAATCTTTCCTGACCAATGGTATTCCATCTTTTCATTATTTGGGTTTTAAAGCTCATTTTTAATTGGCCACTGATAGTAATGATTTATAATATGAGTTTTAGTACAATTAGCGCTTGGACAATGGAAAATTGGGATGTATATGGTAGACATGGTAAAAAAGAGAATGTTATTTATGAGTCACAAGTAAAGTTACAGTTTAAATAGATCTTAATTTCTTTTGTTTATTGTTTATCCTGTATTAAATGTCAATTTTATGTAAAGTTATGGGCACATAATTTAATTATCTTTTATACTGGTTTGTAAGCATTCATATAGAGTATTAAAACCCTTGATATAATTTACAGAGTTATAATACGTTTAAATTCAATTTAATTTTAATTTGCTTTTAATTAAACTCATTGTATAATTATTGCTTTCCTCCCGGCATATAAACAAATATTTTACAGGGCTTGAAATTCAATTTTTCCAAGGAGGGGAGTCTCCCTGCCAACATTTTTAAATTGAGGGGAGTTGTAATGTTTGGGAGGGAGAAAAAAAATCTTTAAACCCCACTATTATTTTATGTGCTATTTAAAGAATTACATTAATGCAGACATGACAAAATACCATTGAAAATATTAAGTCAACTGAGAATGATTATGTAAAATGTTTATTTTTATTATAAAAAAGGGAAGAAAGTTAAGTTTTATATATGCAGTGTATTTTTCAAGTTCCATTAAATGTGTTAAGGACCCTTAACAATTAGGTTGTTAAATAAATTTCTGAATTTAGATTTTATTTGATTGAGATTCACCGATCGATCGTGGAAAAGAAGCAAAGTTCGTCGATCAGTCGTGGGAAAAAATGCAAATTTCGTCGATCGATTGTGGAATAAACGCAAAGTTCGTCGCTCTGTCCCCAATAAACACAAGGTTCGTCGATCTGTCGCAGAAAAAACCCACAAAGTCTGTCACGGAAAAAACCCACAAAGTTCGTCGATCTGTCGTGGAAAAAACGCAAAGTTCGTCGATCTGTCACCAAAAAATGCAAAGTTCGTTGATCTGTCACCAAAAAATGCAAAGTTCGTCGATCAGTCGCGGGAAAAAAGCAAATTTCGTCGATCGATTGCAGAATAAACGCAAATTTCGTCGATCTGTCCCCAAAAAATGCAAAGTTCGTCGATCAGTCGCTTAAAAAACGTAATGTTCGTCGATCAGTCGCAGAAAAAACGCAAAGTTCGTTGATCAGTCGTTTAAAAAACGAAAAGTTCGTCGACCAGTCGCTTAAAAAACGAAAAGTTCGTTGATCCGTCATTTAAAAAACGAAAAGTTCGTTGATCAGTCGTTTAAAAGACGAAAAGTTCGTCGACCAGTCGCTTAAAAAACGAAAAGTTCGTCGATCAGTAGCTTAAAAAACCTTAAGTTAGTCGATCAGTCGTGAAAAAAAATGCAAAGTTCGTCGATCTGTGGTTGAAAAAACGAAAGTTCGTGGATCTGTCACAGAAAAAATGCAAAGTTTGTCGATCTGTCGCGGAGAAAACCCACAAAGTTTGTCGATCTGTCGTGGAAAACCCCCACAAAGTTCGTCGATCTGTCGCAGAAAAAACGCAAAGTTCGTTGATCTGTCACCAAAAAATGCAAAGTTCGTTGATCTGTCACCAAAAAATACGAAGTTCGTCGATCTGTCACCAAAAAATGCAAAGTTCATCGATCAGTCGCGGGAAAAAAGCAAATTTCGTCGATCGATTGTGGAATAAACGCAAAGTTCGTCGATCTGTCCCCAAAAAACGCAAAGTTCGTCGATCAGTCGCTTAAAAAACGCAATGTTCGTCGATCTGTCGCAGAAAAAATGCAAAGTTAGTTGATCAGTCGTTTAAAAAACGCAAAGTTCGTCGACCAGTCGCTTAAAAAGTGAAAAGTTCGTCGACCAGTCGCTTAAAAAGTGAAAAGTTCTCGATCTGTCACGGAAAAACGCAAAGTTCGTTGATCTGTCGCGAAAAAAAACGCAAACTTCGTCGATCAGTCGCGGAAAAAAACTCAAAGTTTTTCAATCGGTTGCGGGGAAAAAAACAATATGAGTACCTGTCAACTTGTACGGTTGGGTTAACGATTTTCTACAATTAAGCGGTGAAATTCTCGATTCTTTTACACGACCGAATAACAGAATTCACGATTTCATCCGCAACCGATTGATGTAATTAGCAGTCATCTTTCGGTTGCGTAATTCATGTTTTTTTCTATAATTTGTTTGACAAAATTCTCAATATTTTTTTGTGGGGACCAATTGACGAAAATTGATTTTTTTATGTGGTAGTTCAATGAATTTTACAATTGTTTGACAAAATGCTTGATTTTTTTAATTTATTTTTTGACCAATTGACTAAATTTGTGATTTTATTCCGCGACTTCTTAATGAAAATTGCGATTTGTTCTCCAATAGTCTGACAAAATTCGAGATTTTCTTCTGCAACCTCGTTTTTTGCATTTTCATTTTTTGAAGAAAATTGTAGTTTTTGACCGACCTTCTATTTCATACTCATTCAAGTGTCCTCTAACTGTATTAACAACTTGAATCAGAGAGTAATATAGGGGCACTAAAAAAGAAATTTCAATTGAACTGCTTTGAAGTGTTTTGTTTGTCTTAATATATTGCAAGATGGTGTGCCAAATGACGGTTAGTAGGATGCAGTTTCAAAATTCAAAATCTTTCAGTATGAACTTCTAGTCTTAGGCCAATTTGCTGCAGTTTCCTTATTTAAATTGATATTATACAAACATTCATAAATTAACAGATAACCATTGTGCAATGCTTTTGTGGCATCTACTTTTGCAGACGATCTGGTACCACATAAAGATTTAATACTTAATGTATCACCACCACCACAAGATTCCAAGAGTTCCTGTGAAATTTGCCATCTGTGAGTAGATGCCAAAAAAAATTGTCTATGTTCAGAATAAAGCATTAGCTCCAACAAGATTCAGTGAACGTGAAGATGGTACGAAATCTACTAAGGGCGATGATACTTTAATTCTGTCTTGTAATCTAGAACCCATCAAAAACATCACATGTGGAAAATGTAGCCAAGTCTCGTGATTCTTTTAGAAGTTTCAGGTTCCTAGGCAAGCACTAATTTATGGGGAATGGGGGATATCATAAGTGTTTCTAAGAAAGGTGCTATCGATCTGAAGTATTACTTTATATAAGTAAAAATTAACTTTTTTACTCATTGGCCACTGGCCAGTACATGGATTTTTTTTACTCGCCAGATTTCATAAGCACTGGCCAATAACAAATTTACAAATACTTGATAAAAAATACTTGACAAATAAAGTGCGCAATTCATCAAACGTCAGTGGAAAGAAAGTGTACAATTTGTGGAACGCTCATGGAAAAAATCGTGAAATTCGTTAATCGATAGTCGATAAATCACGAAATTCAACAATTAATAGCAGAAAACTCGCAAAATTCATCAAATGGTTGAAATTCGCCAAATGGTTTCGATATTCGACGAGCGACAGCGGGAAAAAGATCTGTTTCCATTCAATCATCACAGTTGGTGAGTGTGGCTATTAAGTTTGGCCAGTGGTGGTAATAAAGTCAGTCGCTAAGATTTCAGTATTACTCGCCAAATGGCGAGTGCTAATTTTGTCCTATATTACTTTACAACTCTAGATACTTTATATTTGGCATAATAGTGTTTAAGATACTAAGACAAAACTAAAAACTTTGGAAAATTCCAACAAATCAAAAACTTTATTTTTTTTTTTTATGACCAGGTTTTTTAAATTTTTCTTTCTTTTGATCCTTTAAACTACCCTTAAATTCTTCTGCCAGTTGCGGGAAAAAATGTGGAATTCATTGACCATTCGTTTAAAATAAACTGCAATTTTTGCTAATCAGTCACAAGAAAAAGCCACAATTTGTCTATCAGTTGATGGAAAATATCTCAAAATTTGCCAATCAGTTGAGGGTAAAAAGGCATGATTGTGGCGAAAAAAATTCCAAAATTCCTCGATTGGTACGACAAAATATTGGAAAAATTGCTAGTTAATTGAGGAGAAAATCTAAAAAATGTTGCGAAATTCGTCAATTGAATGCAAGGAAAAATCACGAAATTCTTAAATCAGTCACATGGAAAAAATACAAAAATTGTCGATTTATCGTGAGAGAAAATCACGAAATTTGTCAGTTGATTGTGGGAAAAAATAATGAAATCCTTTAGCCAGTTGCAAAAAAAAAAAAAAAAAAGCAAAATTTGTTGATCAGTTGCAGAAAAAAATGCAAAATTTGTCGATCAGTTAAAGAAAAAAATGCAAAATTTGTAGATCAGTTAAAAGAACTTTTGGTCTAGTGTCAACACTATTTTCTTCACATACTTTGCAGATCTTGGTAATCAAATCAAAAATTTTAAATTCATGGTGCAGTGCAGTTGCCTACAACAAATGTTACTTATAACCTGTTAGATAACATGTATTCAGTAATGAATGAGCTCAAATGAAATTTCTTACCACTCATTGACACTAGTGGGCTGTTGAGTTCTGTCATATATGCTAATTAATCCATTTTGTTCTGGCTTTAAAGATAAGAAAAACAGTAAAGGGTTTATAAAGCACAAAAAGTTTTTCTTCATGAATGTTATTTTGTAGACATTCTATGCACGAGTTATTGAGGAGTTTAATATCTGCTATCTGTTATAATTTGATAATTACGAGATTAGTTGTTCATTCGATTATGGCTTGATGTATTTACAGTAATGTTATTTTTTAAAAGATGTGATACTATTAATATTTTTTTTCTTTATTTTCAGAGCTTTTTTGGACATCAATCCTGAAAGAAATTCAAAAGCAAAGAAAAATCCAGAATCATGTAATATAAATATAAAGTCAGGAAGTTGATGTCAAAATTAGCAGCATGTAGATGGTGTATTTTCTAAAACCTGTCGTATCTTATGTAAAATATGTACAAAATAAATAATTTCAGAGTTCTTGAATTAAAATTTTTATTTTTGTCTGTGAATTTTTTTAAATTATTTAAAAAAAAATGCTTGTTTTTAATATGTGTGATGACATATTTTAAAGATTTTTCTTGAACAGTTCTTAGAAGATCATTCCTTGTTATATTAAAATTTTTCCTGAAAGTAGGATTTAGAGTTTTTTTTTTAGTTTTGGAAAATTGATGAAATTGTTCATTATTTCAGGGTGTTCTGGACATTTATAAATTAGTCATAGAACAAAAGGCAGGATGTTACTGAAATTGATGACTCAGCATTCTATCCTGTCCTTCTCAAAACACGAAAATCTGTATAGTACTTCCCAGTATGTAAACATTCATTATTTAACCACAGTAGCTGACCCGAGTTAAATCGGGGGTAATAACACTGTTTCCCTATCTAAACGGCCGTTGAAGTGGTTAAGTTATTTGCATTTTTACATATAGTCTTATTTTGGCTGTAGTATTTTCAACCAAGAATTTTTTTTTCTCTGATGATCCTGAACAATTTCACATTTTTACAGATAAATCCATGTTTTACTTTATCTCCAAGTAAAATGTTTAACACAAAACTGAAGTGTTTTTGTGATTTTTTAAAAAGGCAAATATTATACTCTCTATTCCTGCATTATTAGCTAAAACGACATTAATCTCACTTGGGTTTGGGTAGAAACCAAAAGGACCCAGGCATCAAAATGCAAAAGAATGTGCAAGCAGATAAATATCAAAGTGATTCTCAAAAAACTTAAAACGAAAGTTATATTGAAAGAAATAGAAATAATTTTAACATTTTGATATTCATTAAATTATGTCTTTGATACATTATTATGCAAAAGTTTATTACAATCACCTTCCTCATTACATTAAAAAAAAATCATGAATAAGTTAATTTGTTGTTACGAATACATAATCGTAAATATTCAGAGTATGATATTAAATAAGAGATAAGTACTAAAAAATTTCTGTTTTTTTTTTTTCTATATTTTTCAAAGGTGTGCATTGTTGAGCTAAAAGTTATACTTGATATTGTGTTATGGTTTGGACAAATTTAGCCTGTGATTTGTAACAAATTTGATAAGTGTTTGTTACTCTGCCTGGTTAATAATTCTTAAGTGTCTGTTAATTTTTATTTCACTTAGATGTTGGCAAAAATTACTACACTTGTATATGAAGTTTTACATTTTTTTTTTTTTCGGAAATATGAAACAATGACGTTTAATAAAACTTATACACATGTCATTTTTCAATGCTAAATATAATTTTATTTTGTAAGCTGTATAGTGTTGTAAATAGAAAAAGTATGTAATATTGAGAAAGTTGCTAATTGTTTAAAAAAATTATATGCAAACCACCATATATATGTAGTGGTAGAATAATCTTAGAAATATTATCAAGTTTTAAATATACAGGCTGTCTAAAACAAGCTATACAGTTTATTTTTGTATCTATATGAGATGGATAAATAATGTAATCTGCAAAAATGTGGATTGGTTTTAATCATCTCCAAACATCATGAAGTTGCAAAGAGTCAAAAATTGTGACTTGCTTCACTTTGCATGCAATTTGAAAAGTGAAATCTGTTCAAGCTTGGCAAATGTTTACAAACTAAGATTTAATGTGCCATCAATTACATCAACACATTATTATTAATCGATACATTTAAATATCAGATTTGTAGACATTCTCCAATAATGATTAGATTTCACGTTTCGAATTGCATGGCAAAGTGAGATAATTCCTGGTTTTTGGAGGTACTGAAGCCACCTGTTTGGTTACAAAGAATGTATAAAAACTAATTTTGGAAATATCTCCATGGAGATGAAAAGTATAGAATTGAAATTTTCTACCTTATGGACATTTTTGCAATTTATACTATTTATCTCTTATACAGAAATAAAATGTTGCATTTCTTGACATCCTATGTATAAATATGCAGTTACTGTTGGAAGTAATCATGCGAATTCTTGAAATAACTATTTCATGGTCATTTACAGTTCTGATAACTACTGCAATTTACAGCTATATATGTAAATGAGTAGAAAATTATGGGCATTTATGCTTATTTACAATTTTGATATTACAGTCATATACGATAATTTATAATCTACAGGGTGTCCCAAAAGTCTCCGTACAACTTCAGAAATTTATTTTTTTTTTTTTAAAAAATAGGCCTACAGCAAAAATAATTACAACAGTGCATAGAGTAACTTAAAAAGTTTTTTTTTTACAGCCTTAGTAAACTTCAAAATGAGATACTTGCGTAGCACGAAGAATATCAAGACGATATTTCAATTCAATCCACAAACGTTTTTCATGCTAACATCAACAGTAGCTACTGCTGTTTGGATCTTTTGTTTCAATTCCATGAGACTATTAACTTTTATTCATCAAACATTTCTTCATTCATTCATCAAACATCTTCAATTCAACATTTTATTTCATCCAACAGTTGTAACTACTGTTGATGTTAGCATGCTGAATCGCACGTGAAGGGAATTGGAATATCAACTTGATATTCTTCGTGCAACGAAAGGATCTCATGTACAAGTATACTAAGGTAGTAGAAAAAAACTTTTTAAGTTACTCTGTGTACTGTTGTAAATATTTTTGCGGTAGGCCTATTATTTTTTTTAATCAATTTTTGAAGTTGTACGGAGGCTTTTGGGACACCCTGTATATTACTGTGATTTACGGTCAAACACATTCTTGAAAGTAACGGTTATTTACGGTCAGATACATTCTTGAAAGTAACGGCTATTTACGGTCAGATACATTCTTGAAAGTAACGGCTATTTACGGTCAGATACATTCTTGAAAGTAACGGTTATTTACGGTCAGATGCATTCTTGAAAGTAACGGTTATTTACGGTCAGATACGTTCTTGAAAGTTACTGTGGTTTACGGTCAGATACGTTCTTGAAATTTACTGCTATTTACGGTCTAATACAGTCTAAATAGATTACGGTACAAACTGTAATATTACAGGAAAATCTTGGAGTCTGTGCTGCCAAGCTTTTCCCGTAATCCAACGGTGAAATTTTTATCAGTGTACTTATCAAGATGTTGGCCGAGTTCGTTCGCTAGCTTCATCCGCCATCTTATTTAAAAACGGCAGCCAGTTAAAGATTTCAAATTCAAAATAATCTACAAAAATTTTTGAAATCCTAAAAGTTTTTATTGTTAAGTGTTCCTCCTTGATACAAGGATTCCTGATCATTTATTATTTCGCCTCTTTCTTGAAAACTGGCTGAGATGAAGCGATTTACAAAATTCAAGACTACCTGAAATTTTGAAATAAGGCAACAGATCAAAAATAAGGCGATTCTACATAAATGTGATTAGTTTAAGAATTTTACAGAACGAAGTTTCTTGCAAATTTTCATTCATTTCATTCTTGTAACCATTGTTCCAACTCTCATAAGCTTAAAACTATATATACCGTCCGATATCCGTTAGCGTCAAATTCTCGCCTAGCTTAATGAGACTTGGCGAAATATTGTCAAATTTGGCGACAAAAAATAAATTGCTGAAAATGAAGCCCTTTTGGGGTATATCTGACTAATTTGGTAAAATTCTCATTCAAAGTCAGTATTGAAAAAAAAAAAAATTGAGAATCAGTCTTCTATATTCGGGTTCCTCAAATTTTAGTTTCGTGTTTAAAAGTAAAAATAGTTAAAATCTTAAAACCAAGAAATAGGAAAGCTACCTTTTTCTCCCTTTACAGGCCGGAAGGACTTTTTTCTTTGTCTTTTCAACAGCTAAACAAAATAGAGGGTATAAACTGAGTGAATTTTATTCCATCTCTCTCTCTTTACATATCTTCCATCTTCATATCATACATTATTTTAAGCATTCTAAAAATTTGAGAGTATCAGTGATATTTTGTATTTAAAACAAGTATGTGTATTAAAGCAATACCTCGCTTGACACATTATTAGAATAACTTCAGTAGCTGTCGCCGATTTCTCGTTATTGAATTTAAAAAACCAACAGTTGACTGCAGGGCACCCTACATATACGCATATGAGCAAATAAATGATATATAAATATAGAGGTAACTTAAAAACTAAAAAATGTTTATAATTCTTAACCACTTTGCTGCGGAATTAAAATCTGTCATTAGGGCAGTTTTTTTTTAATATATATTTTTTAATATGTGGATAAAAATAAAAGTTCAACACAATAGTCTAAGATATTGTACAGCGCTCTTCGTGAAATATTTGCATATCTTAAAAAAAAATCCTTCGTTAATTAGGCTATATTTATTATAAGAATTCCAAAGAAAATTAATAAAGATGAATGCTTTAACCTAAAATTAATTCACCAAGAGCTGTGAAATTTAAAACCTAGTTTAGTTCTTTATCATGTTAGAAAAATAATGAAGGTAAGACAAAAGAAAACGCGCCTTAATTATGTTAAATTACTTGGGTTAAAAATGTTATAAAACTAAGTAAGTGGTAAAAGAAAAAGAAAAAAAATAGGCTTTTTTTTGTGTGTGTTTGTGTGTGTGTGTGTGTGTGTGTGTAATGTAATACGTTTAACATAACCATCAGATTTTCTAAAAATTATAAAATAAAGATAGATATACATAGTATTATAATATAAACTAAAAGATAAAGATTCAAATAAATAAAAAGATTAAAGATTACATAAATTTTCTGCGAGCCATATTTCATTGAAAAATTTCTATTATTAGAATAAAATTTAAAAAAAAAATGAAGATTTTGAGATCGAGTTTCGTAACTTAGTTAATTCAGTATAGATCAATTACCCAATCCGGAGTTTCGTTCGGTTCGAGGTTTATCATATTCGAGGTTTTACAAGATTCGAGGCCCCGATGTAAATTAGGGGCCCGCTAGCGGGCGAAGCCAGCTAGTCCCTGTAATAAAGTCCTAATGACTCATCACGAAATTATCACAGATGCAAAGATAACAAGTTGTGAACAAACAGAGTTTATTTCATCTGGGGTGTGACTGTGGATTATTTTAAATTTAAATTAAGGATACGCAGATCATATTTTATTAGTTAGAAATCGATATTGAAAGTGAAAGGGCAATTTTGAAGCAGTAGAAGTAGATAAACAAGAACAAAAACTAAACTTTAAGTGCGTTTTTTTTTCTTGTGAGAATAGCATTTTTTTAAATCAGTAGACACTCTAGTTCCACCAATTTTCAATCGATCAACTTGATCTTTTTAAAATACAAAATATATTTTTTTAAATATTTATATTTCGCGTTTCTGTTTAATATTAAATAACGAAATTTTTGGTTCGAAATTTACATTTTAGGTTTAATTAATGCCGTTATATTAAAAATGCACACTTTTAGAAATATCCACGTATTTAATTAGATTTTGGACCAAAGCCACTATTTTTTTTTATTGTTCTAGGGTCAGTCTACAATGAGTTATCGTGCGCACTATTAGATAAGACGGACTCAGTCCGAGCCCGTGACCTCACAAACCCGATTGTGGGCCCAAAATGAGTTCGGGTGTGGTCAAATAAAACATGTAAAAATCAAGATTGGAATCTAAAAAATTCTTATAATATCCTGTGTCTTTTACAATAAACTTAATTGCAAATGTTACGAAATTAGTAGTTTTTCAAATGGTGGTCCCAATATATGCCACCCATAACATTTGTGTAAAAGCATAAAAAGAATAATGAAAACTACCAACAATCGTAAAAATGGTACATTTTAATTTTATTTGCAGTAATAGCAAATATATACATCATTTTCTGCTCCCCTCGCACATTCTGTGTGTTGCCTACATTTAGACTGTAAAGATTGCATCCATGTTTCTCCTTTTGTGTCAACAGAAAGTGCAGATCGCATCATTATCTGCAGAACAATCTACTGGCAGAGTATACAGGTCATGTCGCTGTCACTATCATCTAACTTCGGTTCACTATATTCTTTCCTTGGAATCGGAAGGCTGATGCTTAGTAGCCCTCTTTGCGAGATTTTGAGTATGCCCATTTTTAGGTTTAGTTTTTTTTTTTGTGTGTGTTTGAGACTTTTACACCACTCACATACCTTAAACTAGCTTCTTCTTGGTTTTGTTTAGTGCTGAATTGCACAGGGACCGAATTAACTCGTTCCGGTAGGGTGAGCCCGTCACAAGACATGCCTTTGAGGACATGGGACCTCGAGTGGTCTCTTTCTGGGAAACAGTTGGCATTGGTGAGATATCAAACGGGCTCAACTGTGAAGATACCCCAGCAATGGACTCAGTTGTGAAGAGGATCATCCATATTGACTGACATCTTAAGGCTAGCCTGTCTTTAAATTGACTATCCTAGCTCATTTTCAAACCAACAGTATTTTCAACTCTTACTGGAAGGCAACCATTATCAGTTTAAGTTAGCCTTTGATCAAGGATTTCAACACGTAGCTTGTTATTTTATCAGTGACTTAGTAACAACAAAACATGCAATAGTTATCGACTAAAATGTACAGAAATTCGAATTCACTTACCTGATAAAGTTTCGAGGTCTGAAAATGTGCGATTTAAAAAAATGGCGACTGCTAGTGGCAGCGATGAATCAGTTATTTTTTTCCTCCTATTTTTTCCATATCAAAGTATTATAGTTTCATGCCCTAGCAGCCAGTTGGCCGAAACTTGTAGTATCTTATTTAACAGCTAGCTCATTTTTAGACCCCTAGCCTATATTTGAACCTTCTCCTCTCTCTCTCTGTATATACGATATAAAACATCTCTTCTATTTTGAATTCTCTTCTCAAGTGACCCAGGTAAATGTCAAAAGATGATAGTTTGTAATGTCCTGCCTAACTGCCTATATGTTCAACTGTTTATCCATGCTCTGCTTATAAAGGAATGATATTATTCACAATTACATTTTTTTATCAAACAGTTTTATTTATTTTGTAGTTGCATTACATGAGAACAACTTAGATTTAACTTCAGTTTAAAAATTACAGATTAAATATAATACTGACTTGTAATTTTCCAACTGTGCAACTAATGTCCAGGCCAGGGTTCAAACCAGGAAGCTCTTGGCTAATGCTGCCAATGCTCTACCAACTGAGCTATCCTGTAGGAATCTGGAGGATCTAATTCACCCAGCTAACCTTGTTGATAATAGCATCTGGTCTGATATTTTAATCAGCTCATCAGAATAAATCGCTGGTATTGGAACTCCAGAGAAAGCTGGATACGTAATTACACAAGATTAATTTTAACACAATTTTTCTAATTGGAAAAGATTTCAATAGAATGGTTCCAATGCATGTTGGGCGAACAGATTTATATCCATGGCCCATTGGAATCTGCTATAAACACAACACAATTGCAAGGGACGATGTAAAATTTATTGATAAAAATCTAATAGAATTTGTTTCTATAATGCGTGTGTAGTTGAACACTGTTTTTAAAACCTTTGAAAGTGAAAACGCATACATGTGAGAATGCTTATTATCTTATGTTTTGTGTCTATAATTTAATTTTTGACAGTTTTTACTTCTCACTATTAAAAATATATTAGACGTGTTCAAATGAAACCCGTTCGAAGTGTGCAAATTGAGTTTTTGCTTACAATGGGAAATGCACATGAGCAAGTACCGTCATATATATGAAGCATGCATTGCCTTGTTAAACGGTCATTTTACTTTCGTTGTTTCAAGGTGGCAGTACTTTAAAGATGGCTAGAGTGATTACGAATCCGTCCAAACAAGACCAACGTGCAGTAATACAGTTTTAGCAGCCGATGGGTGCAAGTCTGTTGAGATTCATCGGAATGAGATTCATGGTTGCTGTGTATGGAGAAAATTACTTATTAAAGACAACTGTTACGGATTGTTCGCGGATGTTTCACAACGGCCGTGAAAAAACGACGCATTTGCCGCACAAAGTTATTACCGAGACACCGATTGCTGTTTGGGCCGTTAAAAAAATCTTTAAAGGGACAAGAAATTTCCTCAGATACGGAGATACAGGATGCAGTGTACGATTGGTTCAAGCAACAACTGAAATCTTTCTTCGTCAACGGCATTTGACGCCTTCCCAAACAATGGGATGCGTGTCTCAACTCCACGGGTGACATTTTCTAAACAAATGTTATGCCATAAGTTTACATATATACTATTATTTTTATTTCATTCAGTTTTGTGTTTCCTTTATTCATGTTCCGCTTACTAGAATTGTCGAACGGCTCTCATTTGAACACGTCTCATAATTCAGCACCAAAAACATGATTCCTAAATAGTACTACCATATGATATCGAATCCTCGCACCATGATTTAGTGCTCTGATTGAGCTATAAACTTGTATAGGTTGAACCATATGCTGGTAATTTGTTGAACAGTGACCTGACAAAACATTGAGCCGAGAATTTGTAAAATGTTGAACAATAAACAGGTAAATCATAAAGTGATTGCATTTATCCTTTCCAAACAAAGGCTATTGTGACTAGGGCCGCTCCTTAAAGTAGAATCCGACATACTACCGACCATCGAAACCTGAACCAGCATATGAACCTGACACATCTTGAATTGTGCCCAGCGGCCTAAATATTGGACAAACAGGTCGATACCGTCATTCTCTAAAACAGCATAGTAAAAATGCACAGATTTATTTGTTCTGATTGTCTATTCTAAGCTAAGTTTACCAAATAAGCTAGAGTGCTAAATAAATTTTCTTTCCGTGAAAGATTTGCAATTTGTTTATCATTCACTAATCTTAAACATCCTAAAAAGACCCAATCTCTTTAAAAGAAATATCAGAACGTTAACAGTATTGCATTTTAATGCAAAAGCCTTAACTCTAAGTATAAATATTGATGTAAAATTTTCTCAAAAGCTTTTATAATTTGTCGCTGAACGACGTTTGTGCGTTTAAAAAGAATAATTGATTTATTTTTTTTAATCATATTATTAAACTGCTTTCTAAGACTAATTGATTTATTATAAAATGAAAGTTATTAAACTATTGAAAATGGCTTTTCTATGTATTTTGATTGGATTTCTGAAATCTTGTTAAGAAGATTTCCTACTTTTATTTAAAAGAAAGGAAAGGTTTTGGAATCATGAATTTTATATTAAGAAAAGGGTGGGTGTATCTGAATGCAAAATTGAAATTTCTATGCGAATTAATTTGAAGAATTATATTAAAAGTAAATCTCGTGGTCCTTTTTATATTTGGAACAAAGAAATGATAGAGTTTGTGCGAAAAAATGACACACCATTTTTTGAAGAATATTTGTAAAAATGTTTGAGAAAATGTAAAATATAAATTATCCATATTTTCATTTAGCAGTTTTTCTTGTATTATTTTCGTTTTGTATTTAATTTTAAGAAAATCGTCGAAAAAATACATAAAAATTGAAGGTAGCAACAAAAAATGCTAATTTATTTTTACAGGCCAGTATTTCCAAATGGGAATGAAGAAGTGAAAATCACTGAGGAATTAAATTACATTTATATTTAATAAAAGTAACTCTTATAACAAAAGGAGGGGATATGATTTTTCAGATAGAAGTAAGCCCTTCAATCGCACAAGGTAAATTGTGTAGAATATAAAATATACTTTTTTTGCCATTTTTCACAGTGCAGAACTTAAAACTTTATAAAGATGAAAAGCGTGTAAAAATCTGTAGACGAATTAAAAATAGTTCATATCATTAATTAAAAATAAAATATTAATATTAATAAAAATTCACTTTCTATAAATCGTTGAACTTACAAAAAACATCGATTGTGAGCTATATACCAGTATAAGTAACATCATGGGAAACAGTGAATAATGTTATAGCTTCTAGATGTTGTATTTTATCATATCGTATATGAATTATAACTAGATAGCCCGTGCTCGTTTTTTTCTGCATCACACACACACACACACATTTTTGTCATTAAACAACATGAAAAGGTATATTAAGGCGCTTCAGTACGAAAACGTATTATCAAAATCAGCAGAATAAAGAGACTTAGGTTTGTTAAACTTTCAAAGCGTATCCGCTATAACGAATAGGCTAAACTTGTAAACGCAAACAATTCAAAGGGCTAATCTGGAGGATTGAAAAAAAATGGATAAAAGGGATTCTTACAGAATAATATTTTAGCAAGTTTGAAAGCAATAAATCATGCGTTTGTGCATTTCAGTAATTCATATTTCACTAACAACTCATTCAAAATTGATGAAAATTTGCACCTTCAAGTTTTCGCATATGCTAAATGCAAATATGCAATACAATTATTTTTTTGTCATTGAACTTTTAAGCTTTAGGTTCAGTATGTACTGCAAAAAAAAAAAAAAAATGGTGATTTTACGGTATAATACTGGCAGCTAGAATTCCAGTATTCTACCGTAAAATCAGCATTTTTTTTTTCCAAGCGTAGATGTCTTCTTATAACAAAATAAATTATATACATTTATTAAAAAAAAAACTTGCAATGGAATCAAAACGACAATATTTTGTTGCATTAATTGTAACTGAAGATTTAACCTCCGTTCTGATTTCGTTCCACCAGTGGCTGAGAGGTTCTGCTCTCAAAGCTGGTTGACGGGAGGTGCTGGGTTCAAACCCCTGTCGCGCTCGTCGACCTAACCGTTTGGAGTTTTCCGTGGTTTTCTTCGAACCTTGCCGTAAATACGGGTTAGGATCCCTTAAAAAGACCCCCACGAAGGGCACTCCCCCCTAGAGCATATATCCTAAGAGTAGATAATTGGCCGTCACAAATCAACCAACCAACCAACCAACCGTTCCGATTTCTTTTTCATCACTGTACATATGCACCCTGAAAGGTGATTCCATCTTGAGCATTTTGCTGGTGCATAGAAAAAGCTTTTTTAACCTAACGATTATATATCCAACAAATTTTGCTCGACTTAAAAGGAAAATAATCTCATGGAAACAAAATCATTTCCAATAGTCATTCAAAGACATTTCTCTATATCAAAATAATTCTAAATGGTCTTATAACAAGGATATTTTGAGTTAAAATTAACTAAAGTATCTTTATAAGAGAGTTCGCAAGTAGCGCATGCTTATGTTCGAAGTTTTTGTGCAAACTATAGCAACTATCATTAGAGAACTTGGCGATACTCGCGTACAGAAGTTCACTTGTGATCGCAACTGTGTGTGAAGTACAACTTTGATTTGCTCTAAATTCCTCTAAACCAAATTTTGCTGCTCTGTGACGCTCTTTTCTTATAAAGGTACTCCAAATTGCAAAGTTTTATTAATAAAAACTATAAAGTTTAATAAAACGTTTCTTAAGGCCACAAAATACTTTTGTCAATAGCACGATTTTTGAGAGTGGAAATATCTATTTTTAGTTTTAAAATAAATCATTTGTGAAAAGAATATCAAAGGATATATACTCAGACATTTCAATGCTGAAAAAATATTACCAAAACCAGCAGACTTAAGAAGCTTAGTTTTATTAAACTTTCAAGGAGTCTTTTCGATAAAAGGAAGGCTAAACCTTTAAACTATTGCAAACAATTCAAAGATCTAATCTGGGGAATTGGGAACAAGAGGATAAGAGAGATTTTTATAAAATACGATACCAGCAAGTTAGAAAAAAAGAATCTAGTATTTCTGATCATGATTTAAAAGCATACAGGTAGATTTTTTAAGTGCACATTGTCGTTAACTATTAAACTAAAATGATGTTTCCAGTCACAAACATAAAATAATTTAAAACGATTAATTTTATATTTTTATACATTTTAGAAAATTAATTTATTTTCAACTATAATTTTAAATATTTTAAGACGAAAATTAAATACTTCTTTATATAATGACAGGATTTATTGTTTTCAATATTTTTCCAAAATTCATAGGATAAATTAGTTGCTCATGATTTACTAAATATTGATTGAAATGCCCTAAAGAATAATAAAAAAAAGTTGAAAATGAGGTGCAAAGCATTTATCATTCATTTACATGGTCATGCAACAGAATTCGGTTACAGAATGGTCTAAGGGGGAAAACTTTTTTCAGTGTATTTTAATGTTGTTACACTATTTCTAATCTAATGAAATTGATATATATCACTGAGGTTTACTACAAGATACTTTCTGTGTAATATTATGTGCATAGCATTTATCGTTCATTTACAGAGACACAAAAAAGTCGCTTAGAATTCTGTCTATGAGGGATAATGGTTGGACATGCATTTTAAACTTTTGTTTGCGTTTTTAAGTTTAATTACATTTTTGCATAATAGGTGGTGTGTATAAATTCTGTTGATCATATGCAGCATACATAGGAATTCGGAAGTATTACTGACTATTGGAGTGAATAGCTTAAAGATAGCTTTTAATTGTGTTACGTATTTTCCTGCTGAACTACATTTGTAACTAATAGAGGTTTGTGGAATATAAATAAGTTCATATGCAGGGCTATGCAAAGAACAAGATACATTGCCGTGTATGATTGGTAATTGCTGGAAGTGCGTTTTAAGTTGTTTTATGCTTTATTTACCTGATTAAAGTTTAGCTTAATTTGTGGTGTGTACAAAATTTTTAGATAATATACATGTCTGTACAAAAGAAGTCCAGTGTATTTCCATGTATTGGTGAAAATTTCTGCTAGTGAATTTCCTAATCGAATTCAATTTTAGCATGCTATGTAGTATATATGCTAATCTATAGATCATATTCAGGTATAATACCCCATTTTCTATTGTTATACTCAATTATTACGAGGTAATTTTTGCATAGTTAATTTTTTATTTATTTATTTCGAGATAATAAAAGGGGAAATAAATGTACTACTTTCTTAAAAGAAACAGAAAAATAATAGAAATTTTGTTTATTGTAGTATCTCTAAGATTTTAAAGTTATGAACATGAGATGTTTATACTAAAATTACACCGACGACAGTGGATATTTATTATTATACATATATAAATAAGTGGACTGATCTGAGGGTTTTCCAGATATTTTGGGGGAATTTTTAATATTTAATTTTGCGTATCAAAACTATTTTGATTAATTTTTATTCTAAAAGACATATTACGTATGACACGCCGTAACACGGTAAAAAAACTACAATCATTATTTTAAAAAAAAGAAAGACAATAAACATCTTGCTTATGGAAAAGATATACAAAAATTTATATATATTGTCAGTTGCAACATCTTCAGATTTTATTTATTAACCAGCGGGTGACAAAATATATCTTTTAAAATAAAAAATAAAAAATATTCATTAACCTTAGCCATGCGAATAAATTCTGCCTATAAGACAATTGGATTTCTTTAAAAATGCAACTTTGCTAAATTGCAAACTAATACTAACGCAATTTCTGAAGTATTTTGATACTATTTTTTTAGTCAAAATATATTCTGGTAAATATTTCAATAAGTATTTTTTATCTTTAGAATTTGTACCAGAGAAAAGAAAAACAGATTAGGTCGTATTTTACAATGCTTTTTTTTTTTTTTTTTTTTTTTTTTTTTTTTGTGGAGTCACTGACCATATTTTCATATGTAACAAACACTATAATTAACCAAATTGGATAAAAAAAAAAAGGAAAATTACTTCCCAAAGCGCAAAGTACTTATTTTTTGTACCTGCATCTCTAATCTCTGTGGGCTCATAATGCTTGCTGATAATTTCTGCATCAGCAAATAACCTTTGCTTTTCAGTAAACCTAAACCAATTCAATTTTTTTTTTCTTTCCTTTGTTGTGTAGATTTTTTATGAGGTAAATATAAAACGGTATTTTTTTCTGTCTTTTTCAAACACTCACTATTAAAGTCTCATAATTTCATTTATTATTTTTTACAATGTATCAACAAACTTCATTAGTTTCAAACTAACTGATCAGTAATTTTTAGAACAATATAAATAGGCTTAAAAGAAAACTATTTTTAAAAAAAAGTTTTCAAAAATGATGTTAAACAGTAATTTCTTAAATAACGAATAAATAAAATATTTTATTTAAACATGTAAAGCGATAGAACATTAAAAAATTTCATTCAATAAAAATAAAGCAACCCAAACAATAAATTAACTAATATCCTTAATATAATGTATATTTTATTATCTTCTTTGAAAATCGACACATTTTGCAGGTTTATGACTTCAAAGGACAAGGGGCTCAAGAGAACTCCAAGGCTCCGAGGGACACGCTATTGTTAATGACTTTAATCACGTAATTTTAGAATAATTAGTCGTTCGGCAAAAGCGAAAGCTTCAAAGAAGAAATGAGAGCTAAAATTATATCTATAATAATATTATAAAGAAGTATCATTTGTTTGTTTGTTGGAGGTAATCTCTGGAATTACCGAACCGATTTCAAAAGTGATGGTGGCAAATTGATGGTGACAATCCCTGCTCCAACATAGGCTACATTTTTATTCGGTGCCACTACCCCCAAGAGGGTGCAAGAGCGTAAAACGTTCTAAAATTGCGACTTGTTTTTATACTGAAGGAGCTATAAACTTGAAATTTGGCATGGTAGTTACTTATAAGATGTAAATGTTCTCTAAGAACAAATTCTAAAAAAATTAGAAATTTAAAAGTGTGAATGGAGTGGAAAGCGTTCTAAAAACATTCTAAATTACAATTTCTATGGAATCTCTGGAACTACAGAACTTTTTTCAAAAGTGATGGTGGCAAATTGATGGTGACAGTCCCTGCTATAATATAGGCTATATTTTATGTCGGTGCCACTATCATAAGGAGGTGCAAAAGCGAAAAACGTTCTGAAATTTCGATTTTTTTTTTTTTTTTTTTTTTTTTTTTTTTTTTATACTGAAGGAACTAAAAACTTTAAATTTGGCATGCTAGTTATTTATAAAATGTAAATGATCTCTAAGAACAATTTCTAAAAAAATCGAAATTTAAAAGAGTGAAATAAGTGAAAAGCGTTCTAAAAACGTTCTAAATTACGATTTTTATGCAATTGTTAAGGACAGAAACTTGAAATTTCACATGGCTGATACTTTTTAAAACACAAGTGCACACACAGAACAGTTTTTTCGGAATCGAAATTTAAAAGGGTAAAAGAGGAATAAACGTTCTAAATTGTGATTTTTTTTTATACCGATTGGATTAGAAACTTCAAATTTGGATTGACGGTTATTTTTGAGATACAAACTGCTCGCTAACATGGTTTGTAAAGAAATTCATAATTTCAAAGTGTCAAATGAGCGGAAAGCGTTTTAAATGCGTTCTA
This sequence comes from Maratus michaelseni, assembly GCA_963931845.1. Taxonomy (NCBI): domain Eukaryota; kingdom Metazoa; phylum Arthropoda; class Arachnida; order Araneae; family Salticidae; genus Maratus; species Maratus michaelseni. Next base: position 302,752,451 of record OZ007589.1, read on the forward strand.
AATTACAATTTCTATGGAATTGTTAGGGCTAGAAAAAATTGAATTTTGACATGACTGTTATTTTAAGACATAAATGGTCCCACAGAACAATTTGAAAAAAACTGAAATTTGAAAATAGTGAAATGCGCAAAAAGCGTTTCAAAAACGCTCTAAATTGAGATTTCTATCGAATTGTTAAGGATAGAAACTTGAAGTTTGACATGGCTGTTGCTTTTAAGACGTAACTGATCGCACAATAGAGTTTCTTAAAAAAATTAAATTTAAAATTGTGGAAAGCTTTCTATGAACGTTCTAAATTACGATTTATTTGGAACTGTTAAGACTAAAAAACTTGAAATTTCGCATGGCTGTTACTCACGTAAATGATCACCCAGAACAGCAAACTAAAAATGCGAAATTTAAAAAAGCAAAAGCAAAACAACAAAAAAAAAGTTCTAAAATTGCAATTTTTGTGGTACAGCTGGTATATTTGTAGCTGGTAGCTTTGTATTTGGCATGGTGGTTACTCTAAAAATGCAAATGTTCGCTAAGAAAGGTTTCTAAAAAATTCGAAATTTAACAGGCTGAAATAAGCGGAAAACGTTCTAAAAACGTTCTAAATTACGATTTAATTGGATTTATTCGGGTTAAAAACTTGAAATTTAGTATACTGTTAACTTTTAAGATGCAGACGCTCGTTATAACCAATTTATTAATTTTCGAAATTTAAAGGTGTAAAATGAACGGAAAATGGTCTAAATTATGGTTTTTTCAAAATTGTTAGGGAAAGAAACTTAAAATTTGACATCCCTTGTCTTTTTTAGACGTAAATGCTCCTACAGAGCAGTTTTCACAAAATTCGAAATTTAAAAAGGTGCAGAAGCAAAAACTTTCTAAAATTGTGATGCTGCTGGTCTAGAAAATTGAAATTTGGCATGGTGGCTATTTTTAAGATTTCAGTGGTCGTAAGAACGGTTTCTAAAAAAAAAAAAATGAAAGTTAAAAGAGTGAAATAAGCTGGAAAAGTTCTACAAACCTTCTAAACTATGATTTATCTGAAATTGTTAGAGATAGAAACTTGAAATTTTACGCGACTGTTACGTTAGAGACACAAATTTATCTACAGAGCAGTTCTTATAAATTTTGAAATTTTAATGTGTGCAGGAACAAAAAAGTTCTAAAATTGCAATTTCTGTGATATAGTTATTACAAAAATTTGCTTAACTAGAAAATTGGAATTTGGCATGATGCTTACTTTTAAGATGTAAATATTCGCTTAGAACTGTTTCTAAAACTTTTTTAATTTCTTATGAAAAAGGAAATGAGCGAAAAACCTTCAAGTTACATTCTAAATTACCATTAATTTGGAATTAATTTTCGTTCTTCTCATTCATTTAAGTTTCATGTTCGCCTAATGCAGTATAAGAATGAAGTTTACTCAAAATATGGCTTAATTAATAATTTTTTTATTACCTAAGGCAGTAAAATTTCTTCTAATGAAAATAGGCCCACGAATACCACTTGGCATTTTTCAAAAATTACGCGAGTAAATCCGCGGGTTTTGCTAGTAATTTATAATTTATGATACAAATAGTTATCGTACTGAGTATAGTTATTTTTACATGGACATGTAAAAATAATAATATACTGTGTATGAAACGTTGGCTATTCTGTCAATTAAGTTCCTTCACTGTAAAAAATGAAGTACTCAAAAATGAGTAAGTCCATGCACTCATTTCGAAATGAGTATTTTTGGATCAAAAATGAACATGTGCATTCTCAAAAATGAGTAAGTCCATGTGCTCATATCGAAATGAGTATTTTTGGATCAAAAATGAACATGTGCATTCTCAAAAATGAGTAAGTCCATGTACTCATATCGAAATGAGTATTTTTGGATCAAAAATGAACATGTGCATTCTCAAAAATGAGTAAGTTCATGTACTCATATCGAAATGAGTATTTTTGGATCAAAAATGAACATATGTATTCTCAAAAATGAGTAAGTTCATGTACTCATTTCGAAATGAGTATTTTTGGATCAAAAATGAACATATTATCAAACCCAACATGTATATTTCAGAATGTGTAATGACGAAATTTCGGAGCCTAAAAAGCTATTATTTGAAGGAAAAACGAAGAATAAGAGAAATGAAAAGTGGATCTGGTTGTTCTGGATTTCCATCAAAGTGGATCCACTGCAACACATTTACTCTTTTTTTTTTCCCTCACATTTTACACATTTACTTTTTTTTCTTGATAGTACTTCAAAATTATGATTTTTTTCCCACTAATTTTTTTAAAATTTATTTTAACTTTTTTAACGTGAGGCAATATTGTGTTATTTAAAAGTTTCATAACATAATATCTTTGCAAATTATAGCTATGCAAATTGGTATTAAACTAAACTGATTTGGGTTACAAATTTATGGATTACGCTAAAATTTATTATTTTATAAATTATAATTTTACAAAGTTTATAATTTTAGTATTTCAATCTATGATCTTTTCTAATGTCATTTTTTAATTAATAATTCTTCGAACTACCTGTTACTTCAGACATTATTTTAATCTTTAACACATATAGACAGGCACTGTACATCCTTAACAACATATTTAAAAACACATAACCCTCTATCCCTTCCTAACAGATGGCGCCAGATGCTGTTAGAAAGGGATAGAGGGGTTAGTTTCAAAGTAACTACCAACATTTGAGAAAGAGGCGTGACCACTCATGGTACGTTGGTCTAAGTCGTCAGGTTAGTAAACAGGACTTCACGGGTTCGATTCCTCGCATAAGCAAGGGTTGGTTAATTACTAGAAACTCACGCAGGAATGAAAAAAATGAGCAGAACTGTATATATCCCTTATAAGGTTGTCCTCGCGAAGTAACTTTTTTTTTTATCCTAAAAATTTTATTTTAACGACATAAAATTTTTTTAATTTGAATACATCCATGGGATCAAAAATGAGTACATAGCAGTTCATATTTGAATACATCCATGGGATCAAAAATGAGTACATAGCAGTTCATATTTGAATACATCCATGGGATCAAAAATGAGTACATGTGTTTCTCAATTTTGAGTACATTTGGAACGGAGCTATTTTGAGTATGTGACGTATTCAAAATTGAGTACTTTTTACTCAATTTTGAATACCCATTTTTTACAGTGTTTATAAATAAGGTTAGAGTGTTTAAAAAAAAACTTTTTACTTTTATTGCTCGTACTTATTTATAAAGGCACTCTACTGGCAACAACTTAGATTAAAATGAATGTGAATAACAACTAAGGGTTGTCACACAAAACACGCTGTCGTACCAAACTACTTTCGCTAAAATAATCCATCTGGTGAGCAAAAATAAAACAAAAGGCAATGGTAGAATGGAGGCATAAAAACAATAAAAAGTGATTTCTGGTCTAAAGATTTTTGTACAAAAAAATCGCTTAGCCTGCCATTATCGCCAGGATAACGTTTATTGACTTGTATCACTCAGCTAATTGAACTCGTCTAGTGAGTATTACCAAGTTCGGAATGCGAGTTGCTATAGTTTGGTCAAAATCTCCTAATCTGAACATATGCTCTTTGCGTAAGTCGCCATTCTTTTATTACATTCAACCTGGTTTTTGTATGTAAAGATGGAATTTTGCAATCGATTTTTGACCTACTTCCTGATATGCTAGAATTATAAAAATTGCGTCCACAGGTGTGTTTCCGATGACAATACAACATTTTAATATTTTTAGAACTTAAATATAAATTAAAACATAAATGTTGAGTCATTTATTCGTTAGCCCGCCACAGATGATAAATTTCCAAATAGTCTCTGTAACTCGTACAACTAACTGTATACGAATTGAAACATCCATCAAAGTTGAATTCAGACACTTTTCTCCGGAAGGGATTTCTATGGCTCAGGAGGCACATTATACAGTTCCGGGGGGGGGGGATTCCACTTTTTGACCATTGAAAGCATAAAATTTCAAATCTTCCGGGGATGGGCCACCCCCTGAATTCAACACTGAATCAATGGATTTAATGATGCGCCAATAAACACTCGCCAAAATATGCCAAATGGCTGTGAAACCGCAGCATTGAAACATTTTAAAGGCTAAAAAGTAGAAAATAAATTATAAATAAAAAATGAAGCGCGTAATATAAAAAAAATACGTTTAAATCAATTAATAGTTGAATATAAATTCATTTTTGATTATACATTGAGAAATCAATTTAAAATTCCTAAAAAAAAATAATTTAAGTAATGTTTTTTTTTTTCTTTCCTGTTGCCATATCTTAAAAAAGATTCTGAGTAAAAATTATAAACTATTAAATAAATTCACTTGCTTTCTCTTTCTATCATGAGTAATGAAAGCAGTGAATTTTTCATAATCGAGTTCGGCGTCCACACCACATTATTGTTTGGAAAAAAAAAACATGAATTTCAGCCGAAAAATTAGGCGTGATTTTGGAGATGAACATTGCTTATAAAATAGTGTTTCTTAAAAAAACTATTTGTAATTATATATATATATATATATATATATATATATATATATATATATATATATATATATATATATATATATATAACTCGGTTTATGGATTCAGGTGTCGCTGTCTGAAAAATCTACAAGAAACTATTCCATTTTTTCCGGTCAAGTGTCCATTCCTCCTCCAGACCTCTATCGCTTTTTTGATATGGTCCATCCAGTTCTTCAGTGGTCTTCCACGTTTCCTTTTTTCATTTGCCTTATAATTAAATGTGATTTTGGGTAGTCTTTCATCGCTCATTCTTTAACATGGCCATTCCAGATTAATTGCTTCTTTTGAAGATCGTCTAATACTGGTTCCCTTTATTTTCATCACTTCCTTGATTCCTTCATTTCTTATTCTTTCTATTCTTGATATGCTGCATGATCTTCTTATGGCATCCATTTCCACTTACGTAATTTTTTTTCTTTCTGTCTCCATAATTCTCCACCCCTCTGCTCCATATAACAATATGCTCTTTACAATAGAATTGTATATATCATACTTTCTTTTCCTGGACATCTTCTCACTCCACCAAATAGAATTTAATAGTTTTATAGCCCTTCTTCCTTGACAGATTCTGTATTTAATTTTCTGTGAGTCTCTGCCTATCTATTAATGTCTACACCAAGGTATCTATAATACTCAGAGCTTCTTATTTTTATGTTATCATTATACTTATGTGTATTTATTCGCTGTATTATGTGTCATGTATTATACGCCGAACTTGATTGTGAAAATTTCCCTCCTTTCGTTACTCCTTATGTGTTATTGTGTTACTTTTATACTTATTTATAAAGGCACTCTACTGGTAACAACGTAGATTAAATTGATTGGGAATAAGAATAAAGAGTTGTTACACAAAACACTAGCTAAAACACGCCAATTGGTGAGCAAAAAGAAAACAAAGGCGATGTTTATAACATAAGTGTTTTTTGTTGGAGTTGCAAGCAAGTTGTGGATTAAGAAGCTCTGTCTTAAAGTTGCTTTAATTTTTTTTTCTTCTTTACTTATTTATTTACTTATTTTAGAAATTCAGATGCGATTATTTGAATTCATAAAACAGAAAGTTCATACTAGTAATTTTAATACAATAAAAATTCACGGGATAAACTGGTAAATATATGCTTACAAACAAACACACAAAAATGTACTGCCAAAATCGATGCATCTATTGCAAAATTATGCTTGAACATGCTTAAAAATCTCATTGTTTAAATTGAAGAATATTTTTTTATTTTCCTCTCGAAATTTATTTAAACCCCTTTTCGTAAGAAATAATAATAATAATAATAATATGTAAAGCTAGGATGTTTACTATCAGTTTTAATATAAAACTAAAAATTGAATTTGAACAAAACCGCTGAATCATGTATCCAGAATAAAATTCAAAATGCTTAATCAATAAATAAAAACTGCATTCATTTTAATTTAATGTGAATTTTAATTACCTTTTGATTATTTATAAGTTTAAAAGTACTACAAAGCAGTAAAAGAATAGTAAGGCTTGTATTATTTAAAAATCGCTGAAATGTTAATAAATATATGTTTAGATTTGAGAAAATATTTTATCTGCCTATTATGTAATATATTCAATAAATGCTGAATTATCAAAAACACGAAGTTCATGGAGAATTTTTTCCCCCTTGAAATTATCTAGAATTGCAACGCATAATGTCTATTTTAGTTTAATTCAAACCTTTTTAAAGAACCTCATATAATCCCATTTTCCTCATAATCTTTTTTCCTTAAAACTGAAGTTAATTAGCGGGAATTTAAAAGACATTTCCGTTAATGAAAACATAGGATCTGATTACCATGAGATACATGTTTCTGCAGAGCGTGGCAGACAGTTCATATTTTTTTTTTCTTCTTACTGAACAGTAAATAATTTCTATTTCTAAAGGAGATATTAAAGGAAAAATTATTTTTATCTGTGCATTTCTTTTTAAAATGCATTTTTTATTTGATTATATGATATTAAATCAATAGTTTTGTATGTATATGTTATAAAGTTTAAGAATTATGATAAAATTTACAATTCGAATTGAACTTTTATATTAATCCATTGACTACAAATTTATTTTTTATCAGCTGTTGCTGTAACTGCGAGATTGTGGTTATGGTGTTGGTACTCAACGCAATCTTTAAATTACTCGCTTAACCCTTAACTTCTGTTAGCGGTCTCACATACCACTGCTTTTTTTCAATTTTCACGGTTTAAAGTAATTTTCAGTTTAATTATAGATAGTAATACATAAACAGTATTCTATGAGTTAATCGTGTCTTTTATTCATTTTTCAATCAAGCTGTCTCAGAGTCCACTCACAGTATCTATGAAACAATTTTTGTCATAGAAGTTAAGAGTTAATATAGATTATCTTCTTGCAGTTTTTCGTTTTACAATTATTTTTTCTGAGAATAAAATAAATTTTTAACTAATCATTGTTAGCAAGTCAAAATGTATATCGGTCAGTGAGACTTATATATATCCCGCTAGAGTTAAAGTGGTTAAAACAGAAAACCCTTTTCTATGCTATCTAAAACTCTTTAATTGGTATATTTTTCCACAGTCTTTGTATCTCAATGTCACTTACCAAAAATCGTACTTGACAAAATCGTTCTAAGTAAATCGTAAATCGCAAAAATCGTTCTAAGAAAAAATGAAGAACAAAAGGGAAACTTATCTAAAACAATATTCTTGCAATGATATATTTGGATACAACGTTTATTTGACAAATTTTTTTTCGAAACTCCAGCCAAAAATGTTTCGCGAAATATGTATCTAATTCCCAACAATTGTGTTTACCTTTAGGAATATTTTACCGAACTTTGCAAGGTTATAACATTAATCGTGGACCAACTTGATCAATTTCATCTAATTTCGATTGTCGACGGACAGTTTGTCTCCATCATCAAAATTCCCAAGTAATGTCGATTGCTCCAACTTTTCAACTTTTGTTCTGCTTATTAATGTTAATTATCGTGTATACCTACATGTAAGTCGACATCATGTTTATGTCACCCATGCCTCACTACTTCGAGAGGAAAAAAATAAAAAATAAAAAACTGTCGTATAAATCAACCCCCTTCCTTTAAGAGGATAAAATTGAAAACTCATATATAAGTAAATCTACCTACACTATTTCTTCTTATTAAAAATTGTCAGAAATGAAATCTTAAGCATTGATTTTCAAAAGAAAAAAGTAATAATTTTTCGAAAAGGATTTAGAGATAAAATATAAACATGTAATAAATTCAGTCAACATAAAAATTGAGTGGAATCCTTGTAATTCCGTCCTGTGTCAGAGTCGCCAAACAGTTCAGCAAAGTCTTTTTATGCCATCTGAACGTCATCAAATATATATTTGATGACGTTATCCTAGGTTTTATCAGGACTAGGATATCCTAGGTTTTATGACGACCCTAGGTTTTATCAGTGCGCATTTTCTGTAAATCATTTTCATTCTCAGTTAAAAGTATTGCAACGTTCTCTATGCTAACAAATTCGTTGCTGATGCAACATTTTTTGAATGACCTGATGATGTTTTCTGTTGATATAGTGATTGTGCGGTGTTTTCATACATTGCGCAACGAATGTATTATTATATGGTTTCTTCAGATTTCTACCATCGGTTTTAGATGGCAAGCTTGAAATGATCCAGATCGTACTGTAATGTTGGATAATGCATTTGAACAGCTTGAAGAGGCAGACATCTAAAACCTGAAGAAATAATGAGATATGCCCCGGGGATGAGAGTTCGTTTAACTTTTTATTTAGTTTACTTTTAACTATATCATTGTGGTGAGCAGAAAAGAAATTTCACAACAGAAGTTAAGGTTTTGTTTCAAAATTGTAAATTGTTTTTTTAAGATATTCTTTAATTAATTGTTAGCACCGGCCTCGTTCATTCAAACGACTTTGTGGACACAAACAACCTATAATATTGAAATTCCGCATGCTTTGGAAGAACATTCTGCCTAAAAATTGCAACAGAATGAGGAAGGTCATAGTCGCCATGATCATGTACATGAAGCTTGTATAAATACTTACGAAATAATGTTTTATTTTGTTTGTCTTTCTGCATAGTTTTATGTTTTTGGTTTTACTAATTCATTGAGGAAAAGGCAGCTGCTAAAGACTAACTTGTGGCTGAATTAAAACTTATTCAAAATAAAATATCTATCAGCTTCTGATATATATTTCGTCTTCGTGTCCGTCTTATAAAGCATTTGGCTGACAATATGTAAATTCGGTTGCTACATGACAGCAAGAATATTGCGATATTATGCTTTTTATCAGTTCGAATGTTCTTTTGAGCCCACTCCAGAGTTCAGTTTAATTTTAATGGGAAGTAAATTTTATTGTAGTGGATAAAAATAATAGCTACTACTTCCGTGTTTAATCATAGGGCAAAATAAATATTTTTACAATTCAATAAAATTATTTCAATTAATATTAAAAGAATGTTTGGCTGCAATAATTAATCTCTCAAGTTTTTCGTTACTTGGAATTCAATATCCTTAAAAACTTTATTGTTTAAAACTATAATTAATTTTATAAATTCAAAGACATTTTTTTTACTCAGCTAGCATACATCTGAATTTCACTTTGTCGAAATTTTACCAAACGTTAAAATAGAAATGGAATATTCCCCGATAGAATGAATTTAATCGATTATTCCGAGAATTTTAAGTTCTATTTTTAAACACGCAAGATCAAACATACCATTTGAAGTGTTTGCTTTAAATGTATAGTTGAAAATTATAGTTTAAAAGAAGGAATAATCAAAATATGTAAACTTATCTTAATTTTAAATGTAACATAGCATTACCTCTTGTTAAAGTGCTGCAAATAAAAATAAAGGACATAGTTAAAATATGAGTTTGTAAACTAACGATAATGTATAATTAATCTTCAAAATATGGACTTAATCAATGTATTTTATACAAGAACATTTATACTCGAATGAAATACACAACAACAAATATATAAATTATACGAATAAGAGTACTTAATTTATTTTAAATCTTCAAAGACCCATTATATTAAAAGAAAATATTTGTGTTTTTGGTGTGGAAGTAATAAGATAAACATCGAACAGGGCAGGAAACATTTATATTACCGTTATATTTTTAGTTTGAATTCTTTAGGAATCAACCAGCTACAGTTACTTACTTTATCTATCTATCTATATATATATATATATATATATATATATATATATATATATATATATATATATATATATATATATATATATATATATATATATATATATATAATGGATATCTTGTCATCACGATAACATCCAAAATACTAAACCAATTCCAACTTAATTTGGACAGTGAGATAACAATCTTAGACGATCTTCGGAAAAGTATCTTGCATGAATTCATTAATCAAGCAAACACTTCAATTTGTTTAATTGTCATTAAATCTGATGTACATACCTTAAAATAAAACAAGAACGAAAAATCTTGTATGAGGGCATAGATTATAACACGCTTTCCAACACTATCTGACTACAGTTAAAAAAAAATTTTTTTGCATACAATGAAATGAGAAATCTAAATAAATAATTTAAGTAAATAAACTCAATTTTATACAAATATTTAGGTCATATACAAGGCTGTACAAAAGAATTCGTTTACTGTTATAACTATGGACGGTAAATATTGAAATTGAGTTTTAAAATGTGTTATGCCTTTTCTAAATTAAATTTTTCAATCTTCTTTCTTTCACATTACTTAATGATGAAGTTTTGGTACAGCATTTTCGATGAATGTGAAAGTATTTCATAATCTATACTTGAAGCCTGATTTTTCTTTCTTTTTTTTCACTCTAAAGTGTATAAGTGAAATAACTATGAAAATCTCTTTATTTTTAGCCACGCTGCCTTAGGGGCGGTTTGCAAAGTCAGATGAAAACAACATTCATTTGTATACGAAAATCAGCATAGTTTGCTGAAATTTATTAATGTTATTAGAGCGCAAACGAACATTCAGCTATATCGAAGTGAAGTCGAAATCTGCAAATATCAAATGGTCTAGTTTTTATGAGGGAATGAAGGAAGTTTCACGTATGTGAACTATAGGACAGAAAAAGATGCAAGGGGTCTTATTATAATATGTCTTCCAATACGATAATACGAATTCGAACGATACCAAACACAGATCTAAGTTACATCAATTTACATTAAGCCGGTTTACAGTAAGCCATTAATGTACAATTAATTATATGAAAGAAAAATAATAAAATCTAACAATTAAAATCTCTATCTGATAAATTGAGATAATTTTAGTAACATTAATTTACGAATAAAATGTACATCTCTTTCAAGTATCAAAAATGTTCACGGTCTTTCTCGCAAAATTTGTGGCCAAAGTATTTTTATTTGCCGTCGGAATATGTGGAAAGTATTCTAGATTAAATTAATTTTAGTTTATGTGTTTTTATAATTAGTATTTAGTACTGTAATTTATATGATTGATCATTATCATATATCGGTAGCATGTATGAACTTGTGTCTGCAGATATTCACATGCTGACTACATGCATTAATGACTAAAATTGGGTTTATCTTTTCTAAAAAATGTAGATCTGTAAATATTGCTTATTTTAAAAGTAAAAGATTTTGTTATCACTGATCAATTATTTTTAAATTGCCGAATAGTTGATGTCGGTTAAGGGGCTTCCGAGTTGCAATATTTAAAATTTATAATTTAAATTTTCAGACTTATTTTTTTAAAGATAAAGTCGTATTAAAGCACTTAAAAATAATTTAATAGATTTGGAAAAATTATTATTATTATATTATATTATTTTAATTAATTTACTTATTTATTTATTTTTTGTTTAATTAATAAATATTTTAGCTGGAACACATTTAAACAGACAATTTTGTTGAGCAAAGCAAATTTTTGTTGGATCAACAATGAATGAATAAAAATATTATTGCTGCAATAAAAATCTGTTTCTCTCAACAAACTTTTCTGCTTAAATATTATCTAATAAAAATATTGCTGGATCAACATAACTTTTTTCTATGTACAATGAAAATTTTAATTTATTGATATTAATAATAATTTATTAGTAATAAAAAAATTTTGACTTATAAAAAACAGCAATGTTTAGAGTTCTGAATTTTTATCTAAAACATATTTTTAGTCGCCAATAAAGAGGATGTTTCACATTTCATTATAAACGCAAAATAACAAGTTTATTAAGCCTTATTCAAAGAAGCTATTTTTTTTTTCGCGCAAATTCAGTTTATTTTTCTTGGGGCGATAAAAAACTTTATTTCCACTTTTTCTCAAGAAAATGTTATTCTTGTAAAATATGTTTGGTCTTCAGAGAGTTTTTAAAGAAGAAATACGAACACTGGGTGTACAAAAAACATTTTTAGCAGATTGAAAATTCAGAAAATAAAGTCACCAGAGGAAAAGAATTACGCGAAAGTGTTTAAATTTATTATTTTATAATAACCAATAACGTCATCGTATCTCAGAGAATGGAAGGAAAACAGCTCATTTTCAAAAATGATCTTCTTAATTTTGTAATTTAATTATACGTTCAGATCAGCATAAATTTAAAGTAAATATTACGTAAATTTCATCTTAGAGCTTTTAGTGAATAAATAATATCTAATGAAATATTTTTTGCATCTAATTATTTACTGTGATAGATAATTTCTATGTATAATAACATTGCTAGTATATATCGCTTACACAAGTCGAATAATTCTTACTTTAGAACACTTTCCATTTCCAACATAAATAATAAGTTGGAAATTGTACGTCAAAAGTGACAAATGAGGTGCGTTCGTACTATAACTAGTTTTATAAATATTTATATCGTGATATGACTAATTTCCGTAATAAAATAAGTACATTTTAAGTTGGCAACATTTTATCTTTTGTTGTCATTTACTGAAAATTCCAATGGGAAACTTAAGCCTATCTTTGAAAATTTCAGAACTTGAAAGCCATATTTAATTTAGACTCTTTTTCCATTTAATATATATTTCTCCGGAAACATCTATCCAAAAAACTATCGGTAGATTATATGATTTCTATAATTAAACAAATTTAGTATACAAATTCGGTTTTTAAATTCAATAATACGGAAATAATATGACTCCATCTTAAATATGATGTAATCATCATCGCAACCTAGAATCATTACCTATCATGAGATATCATTGAAGTAATTACGTATCATAGGATTTAATAGAATGAAAAAAAAAACGTTTATTAATATCTTTTTAAGTTTGATTCGATTTTCATAAAATTTGAAATGACTCGGCAAAATTCTGCAACGATTATATATATATTAAATTTCAAACCATTCGGTTGGGTAGCTTTTGAGCTGTTATATGCGGACAGGCGGACGGACCAGACGCCGACTATAGGTACTACGTATTTATATAATTACAAACGCACCTAAAAATTGTTTATGAAATCCGTTTTCCTGTCTATCTGTCCGTGCTCTAACTCACGTAAATATACTCAGATTTTCATGCAGCTGATATATGTTTATAGGTATTGAAAATAAAGTTTGCAGCGTTTATAGTTCGTTTACAGGGACACTCAAAAGAAATCCGTTACATTATGGTCTATGGGGAAAAATCGTTTGTGGTGTGTTTTAATAATTCTACACTATTTCAAACATATTTAAATTGATACGTATCACTGAGGTGAAGTGCAAAATGTTTACATAAAATGTGTAACAGCATATAGAAAACAAGAGCAGTGTGCATAGCATTCATCGTTCATTTACAAGGATACACAAAAGAATTCGGTTACAGTATACTGTCTTGAGACAATAATTGCTGATAGTGTGTTTTCAGTTATGAAACGCTTTTTTAAATTTAACAAATATTACTTTTGCGTATTACTTGGTATGTATAAATTCTAAAGATCATTTACAAGGCTGCACAAACATCTCCAGTATTTATTTATGGAAATTGCTGAAAAGGAATTTTCAACTGTGATATGCACTTCTTATCTAAACAAAATTTTAGCATATATACTATGTAGTATACATACAAATCTATAGATCTTATACAGGGCTGCACGAAACAATTTGAGTATTTTTCCGACTTTGGATATCAATTGCTGAAATCAGGTATTCAAATATGTTATGCATATTGCAAACTGTTTACTTACACATCATCTTTGGCCTTATTAAATAGTAACGTTTTATTATAGTATTCTAAATGTGTTGGAAAGTGTTTCGTAATCTACCATTTTTCTCTTTTCTTTCTGTATGGTGTTACACATTTTATTCTTCAAATCTTCTTGTACAGTAGGCTCCCAATTACCGGCATGATTATTCTGCACACTCATTTAACCGGCTCCCCTCAATGCATTTCATTATCATAAGTATAATTTTTTCCGACATGTATCTGATAAATATGTATTCCTAAATATCGGATGATTTCGACTTTTTGGCTTATACCTGGAACCATGAATGTTAAATAATCGGGAGTCTACTTTATGTTCAATATCAAAATAAAATGTTACTTCTGCAAACATTAAAATCTTTTACGATGTTTTTATTTGAGAAAATGTAGAATTTAGTGTTTAAATGATACCACGATATTCTACAATATCAGGAACGGCTGTTACATCTGTAGATATTCACGTGCGAACAGAAATTTAAAATACATTTCGTGCTGTTTTATTATTATTTAAAAAAAATCGTGAATAAAAGGATATTTACGAACTTAAAAATAATTCATCAATAAAAATTTAAATCAAAAGTTTTAAATTAAAAATAATTTATCAGTAAAGACGAAAAGACTTATTTTATAAAGATGTAATATCTACAGATCGAAATTTTTAGAAGCATAAAATATACAATTTATGATATCATTGAAGCAAACGTTTCATATTTTATTATAAACAAAATATCAGGTTCAATAAAAGTAATTTACAGAAGTTTATTTTACATAAATTCAGTTTTTTTATTCTTGAGACGAAAAAAAATCGTGATTTCTCCTTTTTCTTACAAAAGCGTTTTTCTTGTAAAATATATTTACTTTTAGATGGTTTTTTGAGGGAAAGTAGTGCGAATACTATGTTAAAAAAAATAATAATAATATAGCATTTACTGGATGAAAAATCAGGAAATAAAGTCTGAAGGAAATATAATGACTCAAAAATGTTTACATTTATTATTATGTTAATAAAACTTGCATATATTATCGTTTAGAATGAAAGAGAAAAACTCATTTTCAAAAATGATCATTTTCAATTTTGTAACTTAATTATGCGTTACGTTAGTCATACATTTATGAGTATATCAAATAAATTTCACCTTAAAACTATACCAAATAAATAATATGATAATTAAAAACATATATTTATTTACTTAAAAGGTGATAAAATATTAAAAAAAAAAAAAAAAACACATGTAACGAAGATGTTAGGTTTACATAATATGCCCCCGAGACCTTTCGATATGCACACGTGCGCTCATTTTCAAGGGGAAGAAGATTATGACTGGAAGACAAAAATAATGTTACGCATGTGCAAACGAAGCCAGTCTATTTCTCTAACAGAAGTGTGAAAAAAAATTAAATTTCTTTTTTCTTTTTTAGTTGCTGACCCTCTTGAAATACTCATAGGATATTGAACCAAATCGCGGGAACTTTATAAGAAATGACGTCGTTAAATATACTACCATTTTTAACACTTTGCCGTCCGCATGTCTCGTAAAAATACTTCTTTTCGTAAAATGTTGAAATGATTGATTGACACCAGAATTTAGAAACAAATTTATTAATAAGTAAAATATTAATAATTTATTAATAAATTTATTAATAAGTAAAATATTAATAATTTATTAATAAATTTATTAATAAGTAAAATATTAATAATTTATTAATAAATTTATTAATAAGTAAAATATTAATAATTTATTAATAAATTTATTAATAAGTAAAATATTAATAATTTATTAATAAATTTATTAATAAGTAAAATATTTTCTTCATGTACTTGATAAAAGGGAACTTTTCATTCCGATATTCTGGTACCAATGTAGCCTTTAAGGATTAAAATTAAGTTAATTTATGTACGACACCACTGTGGTGTCGCCGGACTGCAAAGTGTTAATTAAAATCTCAATGGATTCAACGACCTCTTTTAGAGAAATAGACTGGCTTCGTTTGCACATGCGTAACATTATTTTGTCTTCTTCTATGTTCTATGTTTTTCTGCGTAAGCTTTCTCTTCCAGTCATAAGCTTATTCCCCTGGAAAGCACGTGTGCGTCTCGAAAGGTCTCGGCTCTCGGGGGATATTATGTAAACCTAACATCTTTACATGTGTTTTTTAACCCTCTGACTGTCTAGCAAAGGGGCAAAATTGTAATGTTGTTTTCTCTCTATTTTATTTTAAATACTAAAAAAAGATCATTCACCAACATTATGTAAAGAAAAAATAATTACGTTATGTGAATGTAATCCTTGAGAGTATGAACTCTCTGACTGCTCATTTTTTTTTTCAAAATCCTTTCGACCAATATATAATCGACCTTTATCTCCTATACCATTACATATTTCAAATCATCCTGTATATGAAAGATGTAATAAATTTATCGTTTTTATCTTTTTCATTTTCAATCTTTGACTGTAGAATTTTTAATACAAAATTGCTTCAAAAATTGTAAATTACATACATTTTTCTACAAACGTCTCGCCCGTGGAAATCGCGGGATAAGCAGTCAGAGGGTTAATCATAACTCAATGTATTAAAAGTGCAAGATATCCGTAGAATATATTAATTTAAATAATCTTGTATTGCAGTGAGACCTGGGGCTTACTGAACCGCTACCTCCATAATACCTCGTTAACACGAACACGCTTAACGCGAATTACTTTTAACACGAACTTTTTCCGATTGCCTCGTCCAATTGTATGTAATGTATTTAAGTTCGGATAACATGAACTACTTTTTAACACGAACAAAAAAAGTTTTCCCTTGAGTGTTCGCGTTAACGAGGTTCGACTGTAATTATATATTACAGAGGTAGTGAGTGAACGTATTAACACGGGCGTGTCAGTGAGATGATTTTTTTTATCCCCTTTTAAGTAAATAAATATACGTTTTTAATTATTACATTAGTCAAGGTGAAAGTTCATTCACAGCACTGTTTTATTGTAGTATTTTGATTTTATCCTTCTATATTAAAAAAAAAGTAATCTGGAACTGAGCCAAAAACGATTTAGAAATGGACCAACCAAATTCTGCGTAGATATTCCGGGTTATTCTCATCGCTTTTTTACTAGGGACTTTTTTGAAGAGCTATTACTTTTTCTAGCCATCCCACGGATTCGAAAATCATATCACCAGACGCGAAATATAACAAGCTTTCAGAAATTAAAAAAACCATCACGGTCGGGCAATAAAAACACAAAAAATCTTTAAAAATCCAGTAAAAAAATCTTTTATTGAAAAAGTCATTTTTTTATATTGTTGCCAATTTCTAAATAAGCGCAAAGGATTATGTTTTATCTCAAATAAAAAATGTATTTGCGCGAGACTATTAAAAACAATAATAAAAGTTTAAAATAATAATTAAATGATCACGTGTTGAAAGCAGGAAATAAAGAAAATTACGTCATAAAAATTGTGTTTATACATGAATATTAAAAATAAAAAAGATGAATTAAATGAAAAAGCATTATAACCAGTTGAATGAAAAAGCATTGTAACCTGATTACAGAAGAAAGTCGCCGTTTGTGATATCATCATCATCATCATCTTTTTAAAACAGCATACACTACCACGTTTTAAGAGGCTGTGAAATCAGAACGGGGGTTGGTGAGCGTAGCGAGCAGGGGGCAGAGCCCCCTAGTTGATAAAAAAATATCTTCTAAAAGCGCTTTTGCGTGTAATGTAATTAGATAATGTAACAAATTGTCGCTATACGTAAAAGAGTGGCTCCGTCTCTTCATCTCCACTGCAAAAAATAATTGTTGATTTTACAGTATAAAACTGGTATCCGCTACCAGTAATAATTAAAGTAATACGCTACCGCGCGCGCGGTAGCGTATTACTGCTTGCACATCAGCGTATTACTGCTTATTTTACTGTTTAATACTGTTAATTTTACGGTATAATACTGGCAGCTGGGATACCAGTTTTATACTGTAAAATCAACAATTATTTTTTGCAGTGTCTTTTAAGTCCCAAAAAGTCTTACTTCTCTCCCTGTACGGCGTTGCTCACAAAATGTATGCCAGAAGACTTCTAGTACATTTGATCTTGGAATAAAGTATTATTTCTGATAAAAGTTAACTTTATCCGCAATATCTTATTTATAGAATTTTTAGTCATTAATGAAGCGGAAGTTTTCTGTTTCGTTATAGACGCAGAATATCAAGTTCAGTAAAACTTATTTAAAGAAGCTTTTTCCCCCCGCAAACTCAGTTTAATATTCTCTAGGCGAAAAAAAAAAACTTAGTTTCTCTTTTTTTTTTTTTTTTTTTTTTTATAAAAACGTTATTCTTGTGAAATATATTTGATTTTCAGACAGTTTTGAAAAAAAGAATCCCGGAGATTAGGTTTAAAAGAAACATTTTTAGCACGTTGAAATGTCAGTGAATAAAGTCTAAAGAAAAAAAGAATGACTTGGATGTGTTTAAATTAATTATCATGTTAATAAAAATGACACATTATCTTAGAGAATAGTGGGAATAAACTAATCGTTTTCAAAAATTATCTTCCTAATGAGTAAATATTGAATAAATCTCACATTATTAGCGCAATAATAATATCTTATGGAAACATTTGTAATGCATAAAATTAATTGATATAAGAGATCATTAATAAATAGTTACAAATTTAAATAATGCTGCTATGAACAATATACTGATTAATGTTATTAAAAAAATGAAGAATGGTTTGGAACCGACAATTTGGATCATATAGAATAGAAGATCATTAAAGTGGCCTAATGGATGTATAATTCTTGGTAGATTTTAAATAATTAGTAAAATTTTGAATTTCTAGGCTTAAATATGCGGTAAGCGTAAAAAAAGGAGGAAGTTATGCAGACAAAGGGTATAGTGAATCTCAAGTAATTAAACTTTCACTCAATTCTCGATTGTTTTATTTATTTAATTTCTTACTAGGTGCGACCTGCCCGGCGTTGCCCGGGCAGACAGTCATTGAAAAATATAACAGTGGAGTGGACTTCATAAAAAAAGGACTGAATAATATTTATTTATACTAAAAGCTTGTAAAACAATTAAATAAGTGCGAAAATTTCAAAAGTATAACAGTTACGTTTAAAAAATGAAACGATCAGGGGAAATTATTACACTTACTTTTCCCTTTTTACAAAAAATCTCTTTTTAAAAATCATTACTTTGTTTACGTTTTAAATTTTATATTGCTAATTGTATTTTTTAAATTATAAATATTAAATGCTTACAAAAATCAATATTTCAAATGAAAATGTATAAAAATATATCTATTTAATTGTTAATGTTGACAAATCATAAATAATCAAGAAATCATTGCTTGTTTAGTTTTTAGTCCTGTAGATGGCAGCACCCACCAATGAGATGCGTTTCATTCGGACGTTTCCATTAAACAACTAACAAACAATCGCAATTTCCCTGCCACGTACGATAGCGTAATATATATATATATATATATAGATAGATAGATAGATTTTTAACGTGTCAAAATTTCCATATTTTGTGCCTCACATTTATGTGAGTATACCAAATGTTGTTCGGGATTTGAGTTTCCATAGGGCTGTAAACTCAAGCAGAAAATATTAAAATCCAAACAATCATTGGAGCATATAAACAATTATTGAGTTAGCGCAATTTGGGGTTAGTTGGACTGAAAACAAAAAACCCATTCTAAATCAGTCCTGTGTCTACTGTGTTGACAATATTGACGTGAGCCACCAACCCTAGATCTTATGCGCTCATGGAATAAGTTCATTATTCTGCCATGGATGCGCTCAACTATGTTCCAGCTCTTCTGGACTTGTTCTAATTGAGGTCATGTTGCTTTATTATAAAAACTAGAAATTTTGCGACTTGATAGCTTCCACTTGCACATCTTTGCACTGCAGTTATACACAAGGTAAAGAGAAATTTGCATTTCATATTTAGCTAGTAAGAAAATAAAAACAGAAAATCACTTAACACTCTAAAATTTTTAGGTAATGATAACCTAAAAATAGGTTATAATCTTGGTGTGTTGATAACCTAAAAGTGGGGTTACTAGGTCCCATTTCTGAGTTGAGTCCAAATAACTATATTTTTTATTAAATTTGTTAAAATTTCTCTGTAAAAGTAATTTTTAATCATTACTTTTGTATTATTTTTATTCTATTAACACATTGACTGCCATACCACACACATACGTGTGTCATCAATAAGTCATTCAAGGCAATTTATTGTTATGAAACAGGACTATTGATAATTTAATACCATGTATTTAAAAAGAACCTCGTGCTCCCCCCCCCCCCCCAAACATGTTTAGTGATTTCAGTTTGGAGTTTAGCGTGTAAAAATAACTAACATTTTATATTTTCGAATTAAAAATGTAAACAATTAACACTTTGTACAAAATTAACAAGAAAGAAAAATCATGCGTCAAGCGTATATTTTGAAACACTTTCCAACACTTCCAGAAAACTTTAAGAACTTCGCTGTTTAATAAGTTAAATAAGATACCTAAGTAAACATTTTAGAAAGCGCATAACGCATTTGAAAACCAGATTTCAGCATGTACCATCCATAGTCAGAAAAGTTCTCCAATTATTTTGTGCTGCCCTGTATTTAATATATACATTTGTATGTATTCTTTATAGCATGCTAAACCTTAGTGTAGTATAAAACTGCATAATAAGTTGAAAATTCACTTTCAGCAATTTGCACCAATAGACTTATACAAACTTGAATTATTTAGTACAGCCCTGTATATTACCTTACAGATTTTGATACACGCCACATATTAAGATAATATTTAATTCTGGCTAAAGCATGCTTAAAACTACTGAAATCAGACTTCCAGAAATTATCATCGATACACGGCCATATAGGGGAAGGCAGGGAAAAGTGGTCATTCTAAGGTTTTGTGATTTTTTGTTACCCCTTAAAATGCCTATACATAACTGACAATTTGCATAGAATTAGAATGACTGCGTAGAAATGCAATGGTATCTATAAAGTTTACGAAATGATAAAGTGGAAGTGAGAATTTGTTTTTGTTTTTCAAAAAAGGTCAAAATGACCACTTTGCCCGACCTAGACGGGCAAAGTTGTCACACCATTGCCACTTTGCCCGACAGGTGTAAAAAAATTGAAACATAATGAAAGATTGAAAATGATATGAAAATCCAATAAGAGTTTGACAAGCCCAAATAAAATTATAAATCAAAATCAAACACTGCATTTATTGCAAATGAACTCCACGTCATCTTCTTCGCAAAGTGAACAGGCCTCATGAGCCCATAGGTGACAAACATTGCACCTGATCCAACCTTCACCATTTGATCCAACCAAATGGTCACTACCCTGACCACTTTGCCCGTTTGAGAACCATGACAGAAAATACGTTCTACAGTGGAAACTAATGAACAGTCAGCGACCACTCACCCACCAATGTGAAGCTGAAAACATGATCTTTCCTTACACATTTTAATAAATAAATGCTAGTACAACAGGTTATTGTTAATTGTATGTAATATAAGTCACTTACCTTAGGTCACAAACTTCAAAAACTGGAAAACCCGCTCTAATATCATGAAACATGTACTCACTGCCATCAAACGAAATAGTTTGACCGCAAACCACGCAATACCAGATAACTGAAAGCGCACTTCCAGCAATTATCGTTTACAGACAGTACTTCGGATACAGTATTGTATCCGATATCTTTTGGGTGTAAATGAACGATAAATGCTATGCACATCATATTCTACAGCAAGTAAATTGTAGTAGTAAATGTTTATCATTTTCCTTACATTTGTAATGATGTAACATAATTAAAATACGCTGCAAACAGTTTTTCCTGTTAGATCATTAAACAGGGTGTCCCAAAATATTGACCTCGGTTTTTAATCCTTAAATATTGATCATAGACATATATTATAAATTACAAAGTTACGTAAAAAAAGGTACAGAATTTTATGAAATCGATTCAAATTTTCAGAGGATTAAACTTGAAGAAATACAACTTTTAAATTTTTATGCGGCACTAATAAGGTCATGTACAAAATTCCAGCATTTTATCATAAAAATACGCAAAGGTTTGTAGCCGACATTTTCAGCTGGTACAATGTTATTAAGTTGTGTCTCGCGGCTGACATCAGATAACCATACTTTGTTTCCTGCCTTCAGATCACAGATTTTCCTACTTATTTTAATGTTTTGTCTTTGTGCTTGGTGGTTGAATGGTTAGAGCGATACGTTTGAGTTTAGGCAGTATGAGTTCGAATCCCACGTCTTCTTTTTATCCCGAACTTTTCTTCTAGATCTTTATTTAAAAATGTTTTATCTGTTACAGTATTCTATTTCAGGTTGTTGTTTTTTTACTTTTTTATTTTTAAATGTTTTACCAGTGAAATATTCCATTTCAGTTTTATTTTCAACTTTTTTAGTTTAAAATATTTTATCGGTTGCTTTATATTGTTTATGATAAATTTAGAATATTTTTAATAAAAGTAAATTTTGACGTTAATAATAATTAAAGATTTATATTTATTTTTAAAATAAAATACTTACATAAATATTCTATTTCAGAATTTGTTTCTACTTTTTGATTTTAAAGTGAAATATTTTAATAAAAGTCAATTTTGAAATTAATAAAAATTAGATTTATTTCTATTAATAAAATGAAATACTTATTTAAATACGATAAAATGTGCTTAAAATTTTACATTAAAACACGTTTTAACATTTAAAGTTTCATGTCAGTGCAATATTATCAAATCCTTTTTTTTTACTATTTAAGCAAAGCGTATTTAAAGATGTAAAAAGGCAGGTATGGTCACGTGATCTCTGCCGCGAGACACTTGTATGATGCTGCTGCAGATGATAGAAAAGTGCCAGCTATCGCATGTTATGGCCGTGTCTTGAATCTTTTAGGCCTGCTCACTCGACATTCGCATTTACCTAGCCTACCATCTATTGGCGGCTTAAAAAACCTATTTTTAGGATTTCGTTCATCTCACGAAACCCTATTACTCCTGCTTCGTTGTCTGTCCGTCATATAGCCGGTTCTCAGAAACTATGTAACTTAGTCATGAAATTTTGTGTACTTATAGCTAAATACCTATTATGAAGTTCAAAATCATAAAATTTGAAAAAATCGTATTATTTTAATATATATAGATAAAAAACCAAAAATATAACAGCCTTTTCCTATTAAATTTAAACATTTTTCGATATAGCAGTTGCCAACCATTAAAAATCCACAATAAAATTCTTTCTACAATAATTAATTTTCTATTGAAAGATTTCCACGTGAAAAATGAAAATGAAATAAAAAGTTTCACCAATTGAAAAAAAAAGATTAATATGACGTCATATCGGTAATAACGAGGCTAACGAAAAAGAAAGGCTACCGCGGTGCTTTTCGCGTATCTTTTTTTACAGACCGCCATATCACGTGATGCTCGAATGCACCAATGCAAGTGTACGAAAAGAGCATCACGTCACTCTAGCGGTCTGTAAAAAAAGATAAGTGGAATGCACCGCCGTAGCCTGTCTTTTCCGTTAGCCTCGGGTAATAAAACGGAAATTTTCACACATTTCTCAGTAATACAAGGAGTATGAGTATGTGCAAATGCAGAAAGCAGCTTAATGTGACGTCATTAGAGAATTAAAAAGAAAATTAATCTGACGTCTAACATTTTGAAGGTGTACTACAACATGTTTAATTTTGAAATTGATTTTTTTAAATATTGCATTTAGTCCACATGGCAGATATTATTATGACAGAGTATAACAGCGGGTCGGTTCAGATATTCGAAAAAACGAGAAAAATAGACCAGTAAATTTTTACTTTATAAAAAAAATGCCTCCTTTTTGTTTTCTTTAATGGAAAATGATATTTATTTGGATTTATTAAAGGAAGGATATAGGGTACGTTCAGCGACGACGCCAAACCGCCCCAGAGAGTGACTCTGTCACGTGAGGTGCTACAGCCCCTATCACTCCTATCAAAGCGAGGGTGGAAAAGGGTGATACCGGTTCTGAACGAGATGGGGTGATAGGCAGCAAAACAATAAACAAATATGGCAGAAGTTTTCGCTGATTTTCTGAAATGAAACATAACGTATTATTTATACACCAAATTTAATGTTTTGTGGCAAAATTTATGACTGATTCTCACGATGTTGATAGTGCTATTATTTTTGAAAGTAAATAATTAAAGAATAGTGGATTACCAAATTCATCTGGATAAAATTGCAAGTTATATGAAATTACTAGCGATGTTGTTTCCTTGATGAGTTTTGTGATTAATTATTTTTATTTTACATGTTTAACCATGGCGTTATTATAGAATTTTGAAAATGAAAACTTTGTTGATATCGCACTTGTGATTTTCATCTAGTACAGTGAAGATTTTTCTTATACCTCAGATAAAGATAAACTTCGTCTCCTGCTGTATAATTTTATTGATAGTTTCGTTTTAATTTGAAATTAAGACAACATCTGAGGTGCTGTCTTAGACACCATATAACATGACATTTGAAATAAGAATTTATTTTCTCAACTGGAATTCAACATATTTTTTTTTGTAAATATATAATGTATTTGTATTGATGCAATAAATAATTTTTGTTTATTTTTTTTTTACTTCATTTTATTTTATTCATTCTGTATATTAAAGGATTGATCTGTAATGTTATATTTAAATAAAGAAATAAACATGTTTATTATAAATAGTAACATTTATAATATATTAAAACTTCATACTTGACAAATCGAAAAAAAAAAAAAATGCATGCTTGTTTCAATTTTAGTATAATATCTTGAATGATATCAGGTTCAGGATAAAAAATAACATTGATTAATTTAAAGTAAATCATGTTAGATTTAATAGAGAAACAAATTATCTTGAATATAATACTTAATATCTTGATTTCTATTTTTATGATGTCTATGCATATCAATTATGTATATTCATATATATTCAAAGTACAGCTGTATATATGAAATCTTTCATTATTTTAAGATAAAATGAACGTATTACACTTTATTTAAGGTATAAATGCTATATTATTTGTTAAAAGTAAATTTTGATACAAGCTTCGAGAAATTAAAAAAAAAATTGAATAGAGTTGTTTGATAAATTAGAGAGTGTTCTTATAAGAAATAGAATTTCTAGTATTGTTCCTTCACAGAAGAAAGGTCTCCTGTTAGGAAGCCTTGAAACAGCTGAGTGTTAATTTTTTCCCTTTCTATGTTAGTTTTTCACGTTATGTATTCATCTTAACAGAATATTTTGTGCATCTTATAAAATTTGTAAATGATCTGAGAGGAGTTATCCCCCCCCCCCCCACACACACACACACCGTACTTAAAAGGAAGGTCTCTAAGTGCAAACTCACAAAAAAAAAAAGTAATTACAGAACATTTTTCTCACAAGGATATATATGTTTATATATAAGGTGAAAAGCCTCTCTCACATGATGCAGTAGAGAAAGGAAATGGCAATTAAATGGAAATAATTTTTGGTACTTTTATGTTAGCCAGGTGCAGGTGATAAATTGTCAAATATTGTTCCCATCACCATTATTTCTATTGCATTCATTTCATTTAAAATAAAAACTTTTTACTCATTTCATTTAAAACATATAACTTTCATTTAAAAACAAACATTTAAAATACATGCCTTTCACTAACTTTATTATTATTTTTAAGTACCACAAACAAAAATATAACATCAAAGCCAATTTATTCACATGCAAAATAAAAGCTGCTAATTGGTGAGAAGAAAAAAGTGCTACTGGTGAGATTTGCATCCTGCTACGATAAAAGTACCAATTTTTTTAATACAGAACTACAGAAAGGGTCATATCAGATATCATTACTAATGCTTTGAAGATGATCAAAAAGAAAAAAAAATTGCAGAAGGTGACAAATAGTGTGGTTTTTATGTACTAGAAATGTAAATGATGTACTGTTCTCAATGTGACTACTTTCATATATAAATTTGCAAGTAGGTATTATTTACAAAAAGACACTTTTCTGTTATATTGGCTTTGGCATTTCTGTTTTAAATGTTTGCCACAATTCAGGCTTCAGAAAGTGAATTATTGTAAAATGTTATAATCAGTTATATAAGCAAATCTGATGAACTTTTATGCTTTTTTTATATATGTATTTATGAATACATAAACAGTATATATTATATACAGATTACTTCTGTTTGTATATAAAAATATGTCAATGGCTTCCTTAAATTAAATAAACTGTATAAATATTGAAAAAATTGCTTGTGTATATGAAACAGTCATTAGGTTACCAGAAAATATGCGTGACAAATTTAAACATTTGTACAGACTAAAATATTAAATTTAATAAGCAGTTCCTTAATTTTTTTATTCGTGAAAATATTTTATGGAATAGTCTGGTTCTAGCAGAATATGAGGGGAATATTTTGATGATGAATGAGGGGAAATATTTTGAAACTTTCCAAAAATATTGATGAGTAATTTCACTCCTTGATATTTTCTCACAGTGTGAAAATGATTCTAAATGGGTAAAATATTTGTCGACATGAGTAATGGCAAACACTACTTCAAAATAAATTGTTAAAAATGGAGAAATTCATTTCTATTCTATCTGATATTCAAGGGAGAAAAAAAAATTGTTAGAATTCTGTTATTTGAAATGTAATTAAAAAACATATTCCACAATAAGTTTAAATGATAACAAAGAAACAATTATTATTAAAAAATCAAGAGTTTATTTAAACATTTACAGACATATATCAACAACTATATAGTATTTTTACTCCATGCATAGACTGTGTTCTTTGGAATGTTGGCCATAAAATTTTTCATCAAATACAACTTTATACTTTGTTATAAAAAAGTTTGTGACTTTAATCAGTATAGGAGATAGAAAAATATTTTGGAGGGATGGAGATTCAAACTTCAAACATAGTGTTACTGTATTCAATATGGTTTAATAAGTATAATGTAGTGTATTTAATACAGTGAAACTTTCTTTAAAAAAAATTCAAAGTTTAAACATAGGTTTGTAAAATTTCAAAAATTAACTTTGCACTTGCATGCAGGTAATATGTTTCATGATACTAATATATTAGGAAATTTAAGATTTTTAATCTATGATTTATTTTGAATTCAATGGAAGATAATTACAGTTGCTAAAAACTGGAGATTCCTAAATTCATTGAAAATTTACTTACTAATTTTAGATTATGGTGAAAAACTAATAACTCAAAGCGCAATTAAAATATACATATGTATTCATTATTTAAAAAAAGAAAGAAAAAATTATGTGAGTGTATTTAAAATTTAAAAAACTTCATTGCATGGCTAGAAGTAAAATTTTTTTTAATAAACTTTGCTGTATTCTCAGGGGTTGATGCAGGTTTTTTTTCTTGGGCCCCATTTTGTGAAAATTAAAGGTTATTTTTGTATAATTTATTATATTTTTGTGAAAAATAACATTTTGCAATGAATGTTGAAATCGAGTTAATCAAATTCGAACCAAACATTTATAAACAAAAACCTTTTTAAATCTTTTTGCTGAAGTTTTCCTCTCTTGTGAACTTGTTTGTTTACAAATTACACATTTTAAAACATCACAAAATAATAAATAAATAATAAATAGTAAGTTTTTATGGAATAGAATTTTGTGAAGGGGAACATTTTATCAAATTGATTTTTGTGAACGGGCCCATTTTATCAAATAGATTTTTGTGAAGGGAACCTAGATAGGCCCCAAATTTTTCGTAGATCGACCCCTGATACTTCATTAGAAACTAAGCAAAATGGACTTATCTGTAATATTTCTTTACAATTAGAATATCATATCAGCTTTTAAGATTTTTTTATTTATATTACTAAGATTAATTTATTATTTCACAAAACTACCCTTACAGTTTAGGAGTTAAAACGACAGTAATATTTACATTTAAATCAGATCCAAAAGCTTTAACTGTGGTGGAATTGATCATCCACTATTACTACATAATATCTGTATGGAAGAAATTTCTACCCCATACAAATGATAAAGTAGAAATTGGCTTATTTTTCCAGAAAACCACTAATAGCGACGAGGCTGTGTTCAAATAGTAGTAAAAATCACTATATTTTTCAAATGCATAAACATAAACAATAAAGTAAAAAAATTCATAATTTTAATCAAACACGATAAATATGAATTTTTATACGAATAATTTTTTGTGTAAATGTTAATATAATTTTAACAGAACTATTCAATCTTGTCTGAATTCTAAATTTGACACTCGGCTAAATATTAAATTCTACCAAATATTCGAAGCATCTTGAACTACTTTTAATACTTTTTACAATTATTTTTGACAATATTAATCTTATTTAAAAAAAATAAAGAATGCCTAATTTATATTGAATATTAAGATGTTAAGATGTCTCAATAAAGATAATACATGAACGTAGATATCTCTTTACGTTTATGAAATAATATAATCAATAAAAACTCAAAAAAAAAAAAAAAAAAAAAAAAAAAAAGTTATCACATTTACCCACTTGTTTGGGTGATCCCAAACAAGTATTTTAAGAGTGCACAAGTATTTTAAACAAGTATTAACACGTATTAACAAGTTAAACAAGTATTTTAAGAGTGCGTCTCTATAACGTTAGCATTCACCATAATAGGAGTTGACTCCTAACCCTACACAGTTAGTTTTTCTCCGTTGGTAATTTATATACTGCATAGCAGCTAAACAGTGAAAAGAAGTATAGTTTCGAAAACTATTTAATGAAGAAAAAAAAACTCTCACTAATTCAATATATATGGCACACGTAGTGTGCCGTGCAGATCGATTTTTATATTTTTTATTTTTCATGGGTTGAATACGTGGTTACTAGATAATTATCAAAAATAGTATGACGTGGTGGATTATATTATATTTTTATGACAAAATAACATATAAAGTAACAAAGTAAGCAGAATAAACATAAATGTAAAAAAATCATAAGTGAAACAATTACAGTAAAGGGACCAAACGTCCCCAAATTTTGAGGAACACAGTTCACGTTCAATCTTAGCTTCTTGATTTAGAAAACTTATTGACTTTTAAAAGTTCATAAATTTACGAAATTTAGAAAAGGTAAAGTTTAAAAGTTATAAATTTCAAAATTTTGAAGGGTTTTGAATTTGGAGCATTTTTGAAATTTGGATATCTTAAAGGGACGCCTTTTTAATTATTTTTTTTATTTCTTTTGTTATCGGTATTCTAATTGTAAATTTAATGGGTAAATTAGATATTTATAAAAGTATATATTAAAAGAAATGTCAAACGAGATGACTGTATTAGGATCACGGAAGTTTAACAAAGCTATTTTAGAAGAAACATATGTATTCGTTTTCTAATAATGTGTCCCAATATATTCAAATTCATTGAAAACTCTTGACAGTCACATAAAATAACAATATGAAAATTGAACTTTGAACTTAAGATAACTTCCATGAATATATGGAAATTTTCATACACACCATGTGCCAACTTTAAATATTATTTATGAAGCTTAGCATACATTTAACGTTTATATGAAAATTTTCATGCAGACATGTATTCGTATACTAACTTCAAATATTATTTATAAAGACACACAGAATTGCATACTTTATGGACAAAGTATTCAACAAATTTCGGTAAAATAGGAATAATACAGTGTAATTAAAGAAAGTTAAAATAGAAATGTAATAATATGAAGAATTATAATGATATAAACTGTTATTGACGTATCTTATAACGCTGTATAATATAATTTACAAAGTGTATATTCCCCTAATCAGATATGTAGTATGAAAGTTTACTATATTCAAGTAACCGAGAAAAAAACATGATTTCGTATGAATAAGGCATGAATGAGTGAAATTTTTTTGTCATTGAGCATTAGCTTTAATATTGTAACTTTCTAATTTTTCGCATTAGTGAGGAATATTTTAACGTTTATCCCAATCATATTAATTTTTTAGCTACTGAGTAGCTATTAATTTCGATTTTTGAAAAAACAGTGATAAAAATTTGATAGGACATTAATAAAATGAAAAAAAATAATAGGATTATTCTTCATTTTAAATATGTATTTTAAACTTTTAGTTCAATCGAGATTATGGAAGATTTCTCCTTAGCGACAAAGTACTAGCTACTAATTTCAGTTATCGAAAAACCGTTGTTGTATGTATTCTAATGCATTATATTATTGTAAATATGTTGTTGTATGTATTTATATTTTATGTATCCTAAGACGCATGAAAGTGTTTAAGATTTATGTATATGTGTACAATATATACATGTAAGATAAGTAGCAACGTATGTTAGTATAGAGCATTACGTACACTGTAAAAAAAATTCAGAAATGTTTATGAAAGTATCGGAGACATCTGCTGCACAATACTAACAGAAAGATTTCTGATTCGAGCAGAAAAATGTTTCAAATAAAACATGAAACCTTTCCGATTCGTAATGAATTCATTACGAATCTTAATATTTCATTACGAATCGGAAAGGCTCCGTTTTTTATCTGAAACATTTTCCTGCTTGAATCAGAAACCTTTCCATTAGTATCGTGCAGCAGATGTTTCCGATACTTTCAGAAACGTTTCTGAAAACTTTTTACATGAAAATAAAAAGTACGAAAGTATCAAGACAATAGATAACTGCAAAATATTTGACTAATCTTTGCCCCATCTGGGTATGTAAATAAACTGTGTCAATGTAAATAACTGTGTTAAATGCTTAAATATTTTTCATTACTTTACACTTTTCAACGTTTCCACTCTCTGATAGCCTTAGACTATGATTCTTTTTAACA
This sequence comes from Maratus michaelseni, assembly GCA_963931845.1. NCBI lineage: Eukaryota > Metazoa > Arthropoda > Arachnida > Araneae > Salticidae > Maratus > Maratus michaelseni. The sequence continues at coordinate 302,783,009 of OZ007589.1, forward strand.
GACTTAAAGCTGTATTTATTTTTCATGTTCCTGGATCGACATCAAGTGACCATTTTTACTCTCCTCCTCCTCCATTATATTTTAGATTATGTAATGATGCTCGATGCAAGACTTGTCCATTTGCTTCTCAGAAACAAATTGTATCAGATCCCAATTTATCAACTTTTTGTAAAGCATTTAATGTAATTTATAGCATAAACTGTAACCTATGTGGTTTGAAATATATAGGTGAAACATCAGGTCCATTACATAAACGTATTAATCAACATCGTTCAGACACTAACAAGAACAAAGCAAAAAATTTACAGTCCACACCAGAAATACAACATTTTCATAAACATAAATTTAAAAATACTACAATTGAAATTATACAAATAATAAAAGCTAAATCAGAACGTTTATTTGTGGAGTCTTCATATATGAAATATTATAACACTATTTATCCTTATGGACTTAATAGTGAATTATTTAACAGACCAGTTAAAGTTTTTTCAACAAATAATACTACAGATTATTCTCCTATTTATCTTACTCTAAATCATAATTTAAATCATAAAACAACACGTAACAAGCGAGGAAAATGTACTGCTACAGTGGTTATTTCCAATAAATTTATTCTTAAACAAATCAACACTCTTCATCAAAACTATATTAAGAACTACAACTGGTTTTTAATACGAAAATATATTTTTGCTATTAAAAAGAAACTGATAGTACAATATTTAAATGTATTTCTTAGTAAATCTTACTCAAATCATTTCTCTGATATTTTCTATGATCTAATTATGACAAGAGCTAATCTTTTTAACATTAATTTAAATAAAAAACAAAAAATTCAAAACACTAATACTCAAATAATTATAACTTTTTCAAATCAAATCTTTAATAAAATTAATATTAATTCTATAATTAATGATAAAAACTGTTATTTTCCTATAAAAAATCTTCAATTTTCAAAGACATTTAAATATCCTACTACAATTGGAAGAAAGATTTTTAACTATAATGTATTTTCAAAAAATACATCTGATGCTAGTACTTTTCAGTGTAATTGCAATGACCCCACTCTAAAAAAATTCATTAATAAAGATCATGGACATATAATCACTGGTAATCTTAATATTGTGAATGATTATAAACTGCAACAACTCATGGGTTATGGTACTAAATATAGACTTCCTTCTAAATTTAATGTAAATTCTATTATAAAACAGTTTATATATGATATAGACATTTTTATTTATAAAATTTCAATTTCATATAGTAAACCTATTGAATATTTTAATCAATGGAAAATACTGGTTATTGAAAAATTAAGTTCGTCTTTAAAACAAAAATGTATCGAATATGGTTAAAATTAACACAAAACATTTGTTCCAGCAAATTACTAAATTACAAAAAAACTATGTAATAACATATATTGACAAATCTCCTAATAATTATGCAATCATATGTAAAGCTTATTATCACCAACTACTTACATCCTGTATTTCTACTAACAATTCTTTTAAAAAAACTAATGAAAATGTAATTGTAAACAATCGTAAAATTCACAGTTATTATAAATTATTAAATATTAATTCTACTAACTTTAATTATCCTTATTTAGTTCTTATACCCAAATTTCATAAAAATCCAATTAAATTTAGGACTGTAACTATAGGATGCAATACATATAATAATATAGCCAATAAACATCTATTAAAAATTCTCAATCAAATTTATACACTGACAACATCCACTGATAACACACATTGTATAAAAAATAGCTATCAACTCGTCAATATTTTGAAAAATCTTAAATGTGTTAATAATATAATGACATATGATTTCAAAGATCTATTTAATAATATAGATTTATTAGATCTACATAATATTATAAATGCATTATTTTATAAGTATCAACATTCACTTAATTTACCAATTCATATAGATACAGCTTATTTTAAAACTTTAACAAATTTCATTATATATAATAATTATATAATGCATGATAACACGTTATATTTACAGAAAGTCGGTATACCACAAGGGGGATGTACATCTAGTTTACTTTCAGACTTATACTTGTATCATTATGAACGTACATTTATTAATAGTAATATACATTTATATCGTTATATTGATGACATTATTTTAATTGCCACTGATCACACTAATATTTCTATATTTCCAGTTGATTATCCTACTAATTTAGAATTAACGGAAAACCTCCTTTCTAACAATACTATTAACTTTTTAGATCTAGAAAATTACACTAAAAGAAAACAAAACAATAATAGATCTATTTGATAAACGTAAAGAATTTAAATTTAAAGTTAATTCATTTACTAATTTTAAATCATGTCTTCATAATTCTGTATATCGTAATATACTCCTTAATCATATTTATAGAATAAAAAGTTTATGTTCCTCTCAACTTATTAACAAAAATATTAAAAAACTAATCTATGAAGCATTACAACATGGTTTTCCAAAAAAATTCATTTATTCCTTAATATATAGTTAGTTCCTATTTGATCTTTACAACCAAATTAACACATGCGTTTAAAAAAAATATAAAAAAATCATATAATCTTATAAATATTTACAAAAAAAAAAATTATTATAAGACGGTTGGGTGGGTAGACGTTGGATTGAGGAGGTGTGTGGCGGCGTTGTATGGAAAAATACGCATGGTTAATTTATATTATTATTATTTAAAAAAAAAAAAAAAAAAAAAAATGGGGCCATTTTGATTTACACAATTGTTTGATCATACACATTTTATAATGGACTGCGATGTGTTATTTTTATATGTATATTCATTTAGTTAGATTTACTTATTCATTATTTAATTATTTTAAATGAATTTATATTCATTAATATTAAGAATGTATTTGATCTAATGATTTGGATTAATACATTTGGTGGACAATATCATATTTACTTCTAAGATAATGTTTACTTTTATACAGTGTTAATATAATATGTTTTAATTTTATTAAGTGTTTTTATTTAATTTAACATTGTTTGAAGCCACATTATTTGTGACTAATTCATTTCAATATTTAATCAATATTAATTTTAAATTCTTTGATTCTTAATTCAAATCTATAGTATTTTAATTTAATTTATTTTAATTGATGTTGCATTTTTAGTACAGTTATTTAATCGTTGTTGTCATTTAATGGTACATTTTTAATGTTGCATTAATTATTAATTTTTCCATATTACTACTTAATTATAACATAGTAATATTAATTTATACATCCATTACTTAGATATTATTCAACATTCTATTTATTAATTAATTTCATTTATTTATTATTTAACTAATGGCTATCATTAAGATAGTAATTTGGTTTAATTATTAAACACTAGTTTCCATCCATTACTTTATATTTACTTTTACCACTAGAGGGCAGCACTATTTTAAGTTGTATTTTATTATTAATTTTTCCATCTTAATACTTATTTATAACATAGTATTATTCATTAATACATCCTTTAATGTAATTCGATTTTCTATTTATTAATTAATTTCATTTATTTATTATTTAACTAATTGGTATCAATTAAGATAGTAATTTGGTTGAATTATGAAACATTTATTTCCATCCAATTCCTTCGATTCAGATTATATTCACTTTTACTAATAGATGGCAGCACTAATGTTCCTGTTTATTTTATAATCCATTATATTTTAACATTATTTCTGGCATCACTGCAAAGCAATTTATATTTCTAAACAATTTATATTTCTAAAATTGGCAACATGTTATGATTTTTTATGCAATTCATTCCCCAGTCATGTTGGTTTTCATGATGGTTCATGAACTGCAAGGTATCTTATTTATATCTCTTTTCATCTTTATGGATTTTATACTTAATGGCTCTATTAAATGTTATCTCTGTAATTTATAAGTATGGCTTCTTTCCTTTTTAATATTGTATTTTATTTTTTATTTTATCACTGATTTGATTCATTGTATTTGAGATGTAGTCCCAATATCATATTTTTTAGCAATGTATGGCTAATATGATGATGAAACATCTCAATTCATTTTATTTGTGGTATTTAGGCAATTGGGACTTGATAATTCTGTCTAAATTCCACAAATTTCATTTCAATTATTTCATTTCAATTAATTCATTTAATTCCATTTATTCAATTTTTATTTAATTTCTTATTCTTTCAATGTTTTTGATTCCATATTAAGTGTGTTGGGGAATCTTTCATTGTCAACTAATTATTTCATACTTAATTATTTCATTGTTTAAGTTGGTGTTATGATAATGTTTCATTTATGGTTATATATATATATATATATATATATATATATATATATATATATATATATGTGTGTGTGTGTGTGTATAATTATAATATCTTTGAATTTCAAAAAACATATCAAGTTCTTGTAACAATCTAATTAAATCTCCTAAGAGATAATTAGTAATAAAATATTTATAAAGTAAGAAGTACTCTCCAGAGATATCAGAGATATAAGTTATTTCATTCATGAAGCAGTTCGAATTTGGGTTCAATATATGAATGTTTCATGAATCCATAAAAATTGACTTTATTGGATATTTCATTCATAGGTATATAGAATGAAAATTTGCTGTGACAGATGCAATATTAAGATGGAGTTTTTCCTACTTCTATCAGCATTTTTCGGTTACCTTTAAAATGTAGAAATAATTTCAGCAATGTACATTTTAGTTGATTTTCTGCTTGATACATTAAGTGAAAATATTTAAATTCAAACGTAACGGTTCCGAAATTTAAGAAATTATAGAAATTAAGAGTACATTCAATAATTCTCCTGGATAAAATATATAAATGTTAATAATTTAATAATTTTATTAATTAAATTTTCGGTTAAAACCATTTTTTTCTTTACAGTGGAGCATAAATCTTTAACAATTTAATAAAATACATTTTTCTTTAAAATATTTATGATTTTTGTGAAACTTAACACTGTAATAATTAAGAATAATGCAAGTATTTTTGTGAGTTAAAATGACCTTCGATTGTAGCATATTTATCTCACATATCTCCATATTATTGATTTTAAGCATACACATGCATCACAAAAATATGCACATACATAATCTTCTTCAAAAATATGCACATACATAATGTGCATCTTCCATATTTGTAAAACTATTAGCCCTTTATAGTACAGAAACTGCTTTTTACTTACTTTAGCTTTCAATTCTTTTCTGTTTGATTCCATTTTGTTTCAAAAATTCCCAAAAGAGACGCTAAGTGTGATAAGTTAACTAACAATGGTAATCATCCACAATTCGCGTTTCTAATTTTAGGCAGCTTCCAAAACAAAAAGTAAAAAGCTACCTATTGCAGCCGTCCGGTGTAAAGCAATTCTTGAAAATTTCAGTATATTTTCACCGATCATGACACCTAGACCCCAAAACCACTCTCCGTTCAAATGTTGATTTATATCATCATCATCAACAACAACCAATTTCAATCCACTGCTGGATGTAGGTCTCTCCCAGATTTTCCATTATTTCCTGTCTAGTGCTTTAGTCATCCAATTAACACTGACCACTTTTCCGATTTCGTCACTCCATCTTACTTGCGGTCGTCTTCTTGGTCCCTTTACATCTCTAGGATACCAGTGTAGGATGTTTGTGCTCCATCTATTGTCGTGTCTTCTTGTAATGTGCCCAGGCCATTTCCATTTTAGCCGTTTAATTCGCCCAATGATGTCAAAAACTTTCGTCTGACTTCTTATCCAGGTTATTCTTTTTCTGTCTCTTCTAATTACGCCTAACACACATCTTTCCATACTTCGCTGCGTTGTTTGTAATCTTTGCACCATCCATTATGTTAGCGTCCATGTTTCTGCTCCATAAGTTAGTGCAAGAATCCCATAAGTTAGTGCAGGAATCACACGTTAGTGCAGTCACATTTGTGTAGTAAACATTGGTTAAACACCTTCCTTTTAAAACAAAGAGGTATGTTACTCTTCAGAATACTATTGTTCTTACCAAAAGCACTCCATTCATCTCTTATTCTTTTATTGATTTTATTAATGATACTGTTGTCCGATGATATTTCCTGTCCAAGGTACACATAACTTTGCACTTCTTTAGTCTCAGTGTTGTTGTAGATGATTTTCTTTTTTGATGCAAATGAATTGAACATCACCTTAGTCTTTTCGAAATTTATTTTTAATCCCACATTAATGCTAGCTTCTGCTAAATCTTTTAACATATTTTCCAGTTCTTCAGGGCTATTACTGAAAATTAAAATATCATCAGCAAACCGGAAATGTCTTAAATATTCCCCACTTATTCTAATCCCTTTGTTTTCCCAATCCAGCTTCTTGAAAATATTTTCTAAGACAGCAGTAAAGAGCTTTAGGCGAAATGGTGTCTCCTTGCCTTACTCCTCTCCAAGGTTCATCTTCGCTTTTCCTTTGTCCAAACGGATATGGTAGCTGTTGCTTTCTTGTAAATCTTCTTTGATATTGAAGTAAGGTTTGTCTATACCAATGTCCTCTACAGATTCAACTACTGCAGATGTGCAGACTGAATCAAATGCTTTTTCATAATCAATAAAGGCAAGGCAGAGAGGAAAATTATATTCCTTATATTTTTCTATGCGTTCCCTTACTGTTTGAATATGATATTACCATTCAGCTATACTGGGAAACGTATCAAATTTCCTTTGTCTTTCCCTTTATACATTGTTAAAACAAACGCGATTATTCAGTGTTGCTTTTAGTAACTTTAGTTAAATCCCTTTCATGTATTGAAAGTGTTTCTATTTCAGATAATTAATATGAGAAACATAGCTTTTTTAATTTATCTCTTCAGGTTAGAATTATAATAATCCATTAACACAAACAATGTCGGACTAGTAAACTCAGAAAGTAAAAGAGCTTGAGGCTGAAATGACTGAAAAGTGTCTTTGAGACCGCAAAACTGAAACAAATGGTTATTAATAAATGTAAATTTGATTCCCTCGGGATGAGAAATAAAGCTTTTTTACACCCACACTATAGTTAAAATATCTTTATTTATTTAAGAAGGAGGCACTTTAGTGGGAAGTTTCTTTCACAAAGAAATATGATTCATTTATTTCAGCTGTATAGAAAGGATTCAAAAGAATCGCTGGAAGTTCAATTAAAACTTTATCTTTTGGCAAAAAATCTATCAGCTTAAAATCGTATCGTGTCAAAATTTTTAAATACACTTTGCAAATTTTATTTCATGCATGGAATAATTTTTCTTATGAAACTATCAAACTATAAGCTTTTTAGCTTTCAGTAAGAATAGACTCGACCTGTAGATAAAATTTTCAAAATCATTCAGAATTTTAACAGTCCTACATCTATATAATTTTTTTCAACCATTTTAGGGATTTAAAACACATATGTTATGGCGCAACTTCAATTTCATTTTGAAATATTTTACTATTTTTTAGGGTTTTGTTCATCTCATGAAACCCTATTACTCTCGCTTCGTTGTCTGTCCGTTACAGAGCCGGTTCTCAGAAACTATTTAACAGACATGAAATTTTGCGTACTTATAGCTGAATACTTGCTATGAAGCTCAAAATCATAAAATTTGAAAAAATCGTATTATTTTAAAATATAGAGATAAAAAACCAAAAATCTAACAGCCTTTTCCAATTAAATTTAAATATTTCTCGTCATAGCAGTTGCCAACAATTAAAAATCCACAATAAAAAAATTTCTACCATAATTAATTTTCGATTGAAAGATTTCCACGTGAAAAATGAAAATGAAATAAAAAGTTTCACCAACTGAAAAAAAAAAAAAAAAAGATTAATACGAGGTCATATTGGTAATAAAACGGAAATTTTCACACATTTCTCAATAATGCAAGGAGTATGAGTATGTGTAAATACAGAAAGCAGCTTAATATAACGTCATTAGAGAATTAAAAAGAAAATTAATCTGACGTCATAACGGATTTTTCAAATCTTTGAGAATAACACAAAAAGTGTATCAATATGAGTAATAGAGAATAGTAAATATATAAGTTTGAGGAACGCATTGAATCATGATAAAAACCCAATTATGGAAATATTGGCATATTTTAACATTTTGAAGGTTATTCAACATGTTTAATTTTGAAATTGATTTTTTTTTTAAATATCGCATTTAGACCACATAGCAGATATTATTATGACAGAGTATAATAGTGGGCTTCGCCCGCTATGGGGCCGGTTCAGATATTCGAAAAAACGAGAAAAATAGACCGGTGAATTTTTACTTTTTAAAAAAACATGACTTTATTTATTTATTTATTTTTATTTATTTATTTTGGAAAATGAAATTTATTTGGATTTATTAAAGGAAGGATAAAGTGTTTTGAAAGGAATATTAAACGAAACCCTTTCTGCGATCTTCGATCGCACTTACCCACTTGTTTTTTTTAATATTTGTTACCGTATGATGACAGCGTCTAATGTTTATTCATTTTTGACAGCTTATAATACAGTAAGCTTGTATACCTAGATGTCATTTTCTGTTAAGTATGAATAAAGAGATTTTCCACAACGAATATTGAAAAGATTTACTTTTAGAAGAAAGGTTGAAATATTATCCTTTAATACATTCTTATTGTTATAGTATAGTCTGCTTTTCAGCACCATAGCTAGTTTATTGCCAGGCAGAACTTGGATTTTGAGCCCGCTAAACACAACATATTACATTTATAGATAGATTCATTTCCTCTGAGAGAGCTGTTCCTAAACTTTTAGTTACCAGGAATCCCTTTTCATACTTCCTCTGTCTTTGCGGACCTTCAGAATTAAGATGGAAATTATTGATATATATTTTTTTGGAGTATTTATATATTTAAAACACAAGGCTGTTTTTTAGTCATCTTCCCTGAGCTTTCTACAGAGCCAATTTTACTAATTATTTTTTAAATTAAAGCTGTTTATTCGTAGATGTGTCTGCACTAGCTATTTTTAAAAATATTCCCATTTTTGTATTTAAAATTTAATTTTAAAAGCTTTTTGTGAAATTTTTAGAAAATGGTAACGTTGGATCACTTCCATTGTTGCTGAGGAAAGAGAAATAGTGAGGTTTATTTATCTTTATTGATTATATCCTTACTGATGCCATTTTCTCATTACAATTAAAAATAACTTCAAAAATTTTTACAACAGAAAATGACATTACGCTTTAAAAAACACGCATTTTCTCTCATAAATCTGTTACATTTCAATATTTTTTTTCATTTCGCTGATACTGCATTTGAGCGCGATTTGAGACGCTAGACGAAACGCTTCAGTGTGTGAAAATAACGTCATATTTAAAAGAAACTATCATTTTCTTTGATAAAAGTAAATATTTTATCACAAATGGCGTCTAGAAGACATAAATTTCTGGAATTTTTTTTTCGCTGGTACTGAGATTAAAACAACAAGTCAAAAGTGTAAATGTTCATTATGGAAAGGAGTAGATGGCAAAGGTGACTTCAAGTTTAGAAACATATTTATTAATAACGTAATGCGCGTTAAAATATTTTTTACTGGTACACTTATTATTGGTGAATAAGAATATGAGAGGTGAATATGCAAATTTTGAGACGGCGAATATGACGTCAGGTTTTTATTAATTCAAGGGGAAAAATTCTATGATTGTGCCAAAGTGAAATCATTTTTTCTGATTTTTCATTCCATAATACCAGGCATAAGCGTCTAAATTGATAAGTTCGTCCTCATTACTTATCTTAATTATATATTACTGATTACGAATAAATTTTCAATTTTAAATAATTTCAGCAGTTAAAATTAATGGAAATAGTATTTAGGTTATTTTGCGTTAAATCAACATTTTTTAAAGAGATAGGACTAACCAATGTAAGATGGATTTTTTTATTGTAATTAATTTGGTAGGTTTATTATGAACTGGCGGCCCGTCCAAACTTCGCTTGGATGGACAATGTGTCGGCCTCCTAGGAAAAATGCCTTACGCAAATATCTAATCAAAAATCAGCAATAGTTGTCTTATTCGTCTAATCCTCGATAATCGGGTTTATTGCCGACGTTGGCGACGAAATAACTAAAATAGCTGAAATACATGTTAAACTATTTTTTAGCTGATTGGTTTAGCTGTATTTTATGTATTTCATTATTGTAATTTCATTGTTATAATTTCATTGTTATAACTATTCATTCTTTTCATTCTTTTTTAATCTAAAAATACCCTATTTAATACCTTGCGAGCGAATTTCTAAAATCGCTGAAATACATGTTTAACCATTTTTTTAGTAGATTTGTTTTCCTGAATTCCGCTCTCCTATCTAAAACTGCTTCTGAGATATGGCGAAATGGCCTAAAACGTTTGAGCCCCCCCCCCCCTCTTTAACCCCTGTCTTATTGCTTGCCTAGGTCATAACAGCAATTTAGTCGTTTCAGCTGGGCGTTGATGAGTCAGTCAGTCAGTCATGCGTTCTCTCTTTATATAATAGTATAGACAATGTAACAGTTCCTTTTAAAACATGTTATTTCGTCGAAATGTGACAAGTTTCACCTCGTAACCTCGTAACTCGATATAAACATCAATGATAAAACAATTTTAAATGTATGTTGAGGTTTTATGTATTTGATTCTAGAAATCACAAAAAACGATGATATATTACTGCAAAACATTCCATAAATACTAGGTGTTTCCGTACACTAAGAATTATATCCCTGAACTGGAATTGTGGCTATTGAATCACTGCCACGTTTACACACACATGTTGCCACATCAATTCTGTTGCATGAGAAATCCTGTTGCTGGATATTTTCTATGTACCCATCCAGAGTTCAGGACGATTGCCGTGCAAATTATAAGTCACCCCGTAGGAGGCCCGTGGATCTATTAATCTCGTGGCTTCGTAATAAGTTGGTCAACATTTCAGCAATGTATATGTAATGTGGCCAAGATAACCAAAATCGTAATGATGCTGGGTTAAATCTTGATTTTAAATTCAAATAATGCAAATTTCTGTGTATTCTATTACCGATAAATATTTTAACATTTTATTGCTCCGTGACGAATACATTAGTCTCTAATTCAAAGCCTCTTTTTAATCAAATCATCTACCATAGAAATTTTGAATCGTTGCAGTATTCTGAAATCTTACTTTCTTTGATCATGGAATGACTGAAATTAAATAAACTGAAAATTACTGTTGATGAGTTCTGGCAGATATTTTGAATTAAAAAACGCGTTAAATTAGTCATACTGCCGGTCAACAATGTGTTAACTAGATTCACGTTTCTTTCACAATATCCTACAAAGCCTAAAAAAAAAAAAAAACCTGAAACTGTCTTCACTTAGCCTTCTGTTTATTTATTTATTTATTTATTTATTTGTTTTTGTTTTTTTCGCAATATCTTACAAAAACAAAGAACAGTCTCCTCAGACTGTCTTCACCTAGATTTTCGTTTTCATCCACAGCATTATTAAAAGACAAAGAATTATTTTACACTTTATCTAGTCTTTAAGCTTCACCCATAATATTCTACAAAGCTAAATAATTATTTCAAACTGTCTTTATTTAGCATTTTGAATTTATCCACAAAATACTTGAAATCCAAAGAATAATCTGAGGTTGTCCTTAACTAGCTGTCCGGTTTCGCATATACAACATCCTTGAATGCCAAAGAATAGTCTAAAGTATTGTCTTTAACTAGCCTTCAGATTTTGGCTATAGTATCCTTCAAAGCTAAAGAAAAGTCTCAAATTGTCTTTACCTAGTCATCAAGTTTTATTCACAGTAGTGAAAAAACAATCTTAACCTGCCTTTACACATTCATTTTAAAATAACAATGCTTATACATGTAAGTTTTTTTTAATTATTAAATCACTTCTTTGCTTGTGTATAATAACAAGTGCTTGTAAATAGGTATCTACTTTTCTAAAAAATATATAAAGGAAATTCTTTATGTTACTAATAATTAATAATACTTAAATTCAAGTTTATATATATAATATATATGTATGTGTGTGAATTGTATATACGTACAACATTAATTAATATTAACATTGTTTCTAATATTTTAAAAGTGTTTACAAAAGAATGCTTCTCATTATTTTAAAGTACAGAAATATCAAGTGCGTACACGCTGAATTATTATATTCATAAAAGTCAGAAAATTTGTTTCAAATTACCTTTTGAATAATTCATGTGAATAGTGAAACTATTATTCATCAATTCTTTTGTTCAGCATTGTAACCTAGTAAATTTCGTTATAAATCATCGTATACTGTATTCTATATATTTTTCTTATTGTTATTTTACATTCTTTAATTTTATCAACTCTTTAACTGTCACTAGATATTAATGAGCTCAGAGGATTTAATAGAAACATTTGCAGAAGACAGAGATATCTTCTTTGTTATTGTATTTTTAGTTTCATCTTTAGAACTTTTAAGATTCGACAGTTAAAGTATTATCTTTTAAAAATCTATTGTTTTAGAAATATGCTTTAAAGCTAGTGAAAAGTTGTTTCATTCATGAGGATTTTAGAAATTCGAGAAAGTTATAAATGATTCATGAATAGTAAAAATTGGTTGTATTGGGTGTATCCGTTGCGTTGTTAAATTACAGAAACATTTGACAGCGATATGCAGAATTAAGAAGTCATTTACAATACTTTTATATGTATTGCTTGACAATACATACTTTTTTGTTGTTGATGTAAATGGTTACTTAAATGTATTATTATCTCAGAATTTAAACGAAGAAATCACACATATATATATATGTATATATATATATATATATATATATAAACTTATTGCAAAAATTAACCATTGAAACAGAAATAACTGACCTATATATATATATATTTCGCCATTAGTGTCACATAAATGCTGAATGAACTATTTGAATAATCCGTCATCTAATTGCGACAATTGTTATATTTATTTAGAAAAAAAAATGTTTTTTTTTTTTTTTTTTTTTTTATATTGTTAGTTTGAGTTTTTTTTTTATTTGTCGACAACTCTTTAACTATTACTACAATTAATATACTCAGTCCTTTTAATAGAAATGTTTCCATCCGAGAGAAAATATTTTCTTTGTTGGCTGTATTTTCATTTGTATCTTTAAAACCTTTTAAAATTATTATGTCTATTTCTTCGTTTTTTAAAGAATAATGGTGCAAGCAAATGATAAGTTGTGCAGCAGTTCCCTGTGCTTGACTGTACGTAACAGAGAAAACGAATAACTTAACGTTCAATACAATCACATATATTTATTTCAACACTAACATATGAATAATGCTGAAATGACCACGTGATTCATAAGCGACTACGATCATAAAAAAATATCTTTAATTCAGTTACTAATAGGAACTTAATTGAATTCTAATCTTAAACTAAAGGCAAGATTTTCACATTAATATAAAATAAATAACACATTACAAATAGAGTTTCATAAAGTCCAGTACTTTGTAACACTTTCCAACATAATTAAAAAGTGTTTATGAATTCAATTTGTTTGGCGTCTGTCCGTGCTCTAACTCGCGTAAATATACTCGGATTGCTGTGTAATTTATATATGTTATTGAGCATTACGATGGCATGTTCGGTATTCAAAATGAAATGTGTAGCATTTATAGTTCGTCTACAGGGACTCTCAAAAGAATTTCGTCACATTATGGTCTATGGAAAAAAATCGTTTGCAATGTGTTTTAATGATATTAGGCTATTTCCATCATACTCACATTGATATACATCACTGAGGCTCATTACAATATGATTATTGTAGAATATGTTGGGCATAGCATTTACCGTTCATTTACAGAGACACATAAAAGAATTCTGTTACAGTACTGTCTATGGGCGATAATTGCTGGAAGTGCGTTTTCAGCTGTGGTATGCGTTTTTAATTTTAACTAATTTTTTGCATATTATTTGGTGTATATGAATACTATAGATCCTATACAGGACTGCACAAAAGAATTCGAGTGCATTTCCGTTTATTGTCGGGAACTTCTAATAGGGAATTTTCGACTGTGTTATGCTATTCCTAGCTGAACTAAATTTTAGCATACTTTTTACAATGTATAAAGGAATAAATAGATCATATACAGGGTGTTTTACAAAATAATTTGAATATTTTTCTGATTATAAAAGGTAGTTGCTGAACTTGGGTTCTCAAATGTGTTATGCGTTTTCCAAATTGCTTATGTAAGATATCATTATTCAACTTATTAAACTGTGAAGTTTTGTTATAGTACTCTGAATGTGGCTGCAAAGTGTTTCATAATCTATGCTTAGTGTACGATTTTTCTTTCTTGTTATTTTTATATTTAAGAAGTTTCTTACACTTAAAAAAAATGTTTCTTAATCTAGGAAAATATAATATAATCACGAAAGAAAATATACAATAACCTCTTCCGAGTTACTTACGTTTCCGAAATAAGTTCTTTATATTTAGAAACATAAGAAACTAATCTATTTTCCAGATTTAAAGAAACATATATAAAAACAAAGAATATTTTGTTGTTACTGATTTTCGAAACGTTATTGTATATTTTCGTTCGTCTTTATATCATATTTACCTAGATTAAGAAACAACTGGTTTTTAGCTCACATGCTATCAAAGCCTGAGAGCTAATGTGCCCGCCTGTTCTGTAATGTAACGTGATAACTCTTGATAGAAATAACCGTTTTGCTTCAAATTTCGTTTATAGGTTCATTGTGATAAGGCGCTTCCCTGATTAGTTTGGGGGGTTCATTGGTTAAGTATAAAGGGGGGGGGTAATGGGGAATAAGCCCCCTTAATTTAGATAGATGGGTTTTTCATGCAGAATTATCTGATTTTCTTCAAATTTTGTATATAGGTTCATTGTAGTGAGGCGCTTCCCTGATTATTTTGGGGGTTCATTGGTTAAGTATAAAAGGGGATACGGGGGATAATCCCCCCTTAATTTAGATAAATGGGTTTTTCATGCAGAATTATCAGATTTGCTTCAAATTTTGTATATATAGATTCATTGTAATTAGGCGTTTCCCTGATTAGTTTTGGGTGTTCATTGGTCCCCTTAATTTATAGTCGATTTATTTATTTTTCGAGGGGCATTATTCTTTGAAATAAGAGTGTAATATACAATTAGTATGAATAGCCTGTGAGCTCAATGCCTTCAGTTTAACTGGGCAGTTTTATTTATATTTTTTATAGGTGCGTTCGTAATTATAGAAATACGTAGCACCTATGGTCGTCGTCTGGTCCGTCCGTCTGTCCGCATATAACAGCGCAAAAACTACCCAACCGAAAGGTTTCAAATTTAATATATACAATCGCTACAGAATTTTGTCGAGTCATTTCAAATTTTATGAAAATCGAATCAAAACTTAAAAAGATATTAATAAAAGTTTTCTTTATTCTATTAAATCCTATCATACGTAATTAATTCAATGATATCCCATGATAGGTAATAATTAGAGGTTGCCATGGTGATTATGTCATATTTAAGATGAAGTCATATTATTTCCGTATTACTGAATTTAAAAACCGAATTTGTATTCTAAAATTGTTTAATTATATGCAATCCTATAATGTACCGACAGTTTTTTTGGATAGATGTTTCCGGCGAAATAGATATTAAATGGAAATAGAGTCTAAATATGGATTTCAAGTTCTGAAAATTTCAAAGCTAGGCTTAAATTTCCCATTGGAATTTTCAGTAAATGTCAACAAAAGATAATATGTTGCCAACTTAAAATGTACTTATTTTATTACGGAAATTAATCATGTCATAATAACAAACGATATAATTCATTTCACTGAAATAATAACGATGTTGTTTTTTCGTTACATTGTCTTGTATTGGATATTTGCGCATAGCATAGTTTAATGTAACAGAATAGTAATTAATTGTTTGTAAAAGTATACTGAAACTTAATTTCATAAAATAAAATTAGTATCTATAATATGAAAATCTGCCCATAAAATAAATTTTGTATTCCTACATTTTTGCATAAGAGTGCAACAGCTATTGCACTAAGATCTAAATATTTATAAATCTAGTTACAGTACGAACGCACTTCATTCGTCACGTTTGACGTACAATTTCGAACTTGTTTTAGAAAACCTAGCTCACACTATCGTTTAAACACCCATCGCGCCCGTTTCATATATGCGGTGATGAACAAATCGCATGCATTTAGAATATATATAGATCAAAGTTTACAGAAATTTTTTATCAATTACAAAATCATTTACATTGTAGAATAATGTTTCGATTTAACGATGCTTTAATCAAAACATATAGAATTCTTATTACTACTTTTAGACTTTAAACTTAAGAAATTTATGTTTTCTTTCGCACTGTATTCATACAAAACTTTATATTTTATGCATTTGTTTTATTACTTTCTTCCGGAAACTGACTCCGAAATGTCTTTTGATTATATCAAGTGAAGCATTCAAGATTCAAGTCGAAGGAATTGTTAAAAACAGCCCAAAGAGAAATAATGTTGAAACTAAAAGCTTTCATGTTACCTTTAATGTCTATAGGATTCACTAGTTTGAAAGACTTTTAAGTAAAGAATTAATTGCTCATGTCTGGTGACTTTTATTTTGGAAAATAATGGGAATATTTTATTCTTGTATGGATAACATGCAAATCATAGTTTTCCTTTATATTGGTGTTCATTTTTAAAATTGCATAAGAGTGAACACATCTTTTCATAGGAATGTGTCTTCATGCAATATTTTTAGCACCATTTTGTCATTAGATAAGAAAACAAATCCTTTTACTACTCAATATTGAGATCAAAGTTTATAAAAGAAAATATTAAGTGGGATACTACTTTAAATAAAGAAAAAAAAATTCGTCTGCTTCGAATAATATTGTACATTACAAAGTATGTTTTTTACTTTGTACGGTTTGCTAAAGAAAATGTTGACGTACATAAAGTATGAGAGCAGTTTCATGTAGAACATTTTTTAACTGAAGATACAATAATATTATTTTTCTTCTTTATTTCAAACTCACACAGGATTCGTACGCTTTTACAACAATTATCAATAAAATTTTTCGACTTATTTAAATGAAGAAAAGTATTACAAATCCTACAATTAAACGAGGCGTCTACAATTTCTGCTATTTAGATATACAATAGAAATATTCGATTACAAAATTGTGCTTGAAGCGTACGAAAACTGTCACAGCATAAATTTCTTGGTAATTATATGCATATAAATAAAATTTCGGGACAGTTTTGGTTATGTAATTTAATTTATGACAAATGAGTCAAAAATTATTTAAAACTTGTCGCAAACTAAATAGGCTAAGTTTAAAATAATTGCTAAACTTATAAAAAAAACATATTTTACATAAATTATTGCATTTTGAGCAATTAAAAAGAATGAAAACATTTCTCTGCAGAGTAACTTTATAAGAGAATGATGACGTATGGACAGTAAAATTTGATTGAACGAGAGGAATTTGGACGAAAATTTAACGAGTTTGCCATTATAGTGACCATATTTTCTCTCAGTCTTATAACAGGAAGTTTTTTAAGCTTTCGTAATATTAAAATTTACAACTGTTTAAGATATATACTATGCCATAAATTTATCACTTTCTTAAAATGTAATAATCGCTTTAAATCCAAAACTGCCTGAACTGCAGTCATTAAATATCAGGATGTCTTTGAATTTCGAGAACGTTTTGTCATTTTAATTATTTTGACCTTGACGATCTTCTCATTATCGCCAAGTTAACATGGGTTAGATTCTCTATTTCGTCTAAGCAAATTAGTCCAGGTATGTATTTCCATGTTCTGTGATGGGAGTTTCCACAGTTTGGATCTACAATCTAAGCATACGCTCTACACTTATGTCCCCACTCTTTTTCAAAGGCATTCTACTTTTCTGTGATCTGCCATTCTCAAACTGGATGACAGAACCACAATCTTGCAAATTTTTAAAAGTGCGCTAAGTTCTTGCGCAATTAACAAATTAAAAACATAGGACTAAACAACTCAAATTACGTAAAGTACGAAGTATATACTTTACTGTATATGGTTTGATGTATAGTTTGCGAAAGGAAAATGTTTTCATAGAGAATGACAAAGGAACCACTTTTGCTGAACCTCGCACCTAGCGCTGAGACCTTGTGCATTTTATAGCTCTATAACACAAAGTTAGAGAAACGACATAATTTCTCTGCAAAAATCGTATTATTTATTTATTGTATACATTTAGTTGTAAACTAGTGGATTTTTAATTGTTAATTTCACTCAAAACGTTAAGTCGCCAACTATGGTGCTAGGAATCCAAACCATTACTCATACACAGCAGACGGCTATGACATTCGATCAAGGTTTCCGGGAAAAAATCTACGGTGACGAATAAAGACCATTTTGCGCCACGAAAAATGCAATTACAATGTTGTATTTTTTTCAAAATAAAATTCGTAGGATTTTAAAAAAATGTAAACTTTTACAATATTTTATTTTTATTATTAACTACTTAAGAAATGTTCTATATTAACAGTCCGATAAATGATCTCAAAAAATGCATTTTCAGAAGGTTATGCTCCTGTAAAATCAATAAGTACGATTTTTGCAGACAAATACTATCGGTTCTCTAATTTCGGCTGACAGGGCTATCAAATGCACCAAGTCTCAATGGCAGGTACGGACTTCACCAAAAGTGGTCCCTTCATAAAACCAGCTTCCAAAGCACTAAGTATATTTATTCAGTATCGGTGTCATTTTCATCTCGAATTAGTGTAAAGCTGTTCGACATTAAACGTGTCTCTCAAAATGATAGCCCACTCTCAGAATGAAACTAAATGAAATATCCACATCTATCGCAACAGTTTCTACAGAAAAATTCTAGCTTTAAATGATGCTCACTCCAGACAGTTTACGACTGTTTATTTGAATGCTGAAATAATTTTCTTGTATTACGCTGGTTGGGCAGTTTTCTTCGAAATAAATTATTTTATTTGCATCCACAATCTTTAACACATTACTGACAGTTAGTTTTCGTCTTTTAAAGGAATTCCCGCCAAATGGCCGCTCTTGCATATTGCATTACCTAACAAAAATATTTTCTATT
Organism: Maratus michaelseni; assembly: GCA_963931845.1. Classification (NCBI taxonomy): domain Eukaryota; kingdom Metazoa; phylum Arthropoda; class Arachnida; order Araneae; family Salticidae; genus Maratus; species Maratus michaelseni. Next base: position 302,802,083 of record OZ007589.1, read on the forward strand.
TTCGTGTTTATATTACAAATGAATGTGCCTGCCAGATTCTCTAGGATAGCTCCGTTGTCAGAGGATTGGCAGCTTAAGCCGAAAGTTCCCTGGTTCGAATCTTGGCCTGGACACGTTTTCACTCGGTTGGAAAATTACAGTTCATAAAACATAAGTGGGTTTAATTAAGTATAATGTTCAGAATTGAGCATTAATTCTGTCCTAGTCCACACATCCTAACCACTACTATGAGTTATTAATTTAATATAATAATCAATATTTTCGAAAAATTATTGTTTTCTAACTTTTATTTCACTAATGGAAACTTCAGATACACAGACATTAGTAGATAATGTTTCAAGTGTTTCAAATATTACTTTGATACAAGTTCTTCAAATTTAGTTTTAAATGGTCTTGTATTCCTATCGCATACAAAAGTTCAAGAATGGAGGGATTTTTTTTTTTCATTCTCATATTCACATTACTAAAATTGTATTTTACTGCATTTATTACTTTGCTGTTACTTAAAACTGAAGCTTTGATTTCTCATCTCAGTAGTGACATGTAACTCGATTAGTATTTATTTGAATGCTACGAAGTCATTTTGTTCCAAAATATCCAGTAGACTAAAGAAAACTTTTCCCATATACTTCTATTCAAGAGCAACGCTTGTAAAGAAATATATTAAATGATTTTTTTAATTTTATATTTAGAAATAATATATATAAATGTCGTGCTTGCCGATTTAAATTTGCTGAAAAGAAATATTTGTAATCTAAAATGATAGTCTCAGACTTTAAATTTAATTTGTATAATAACAGTCAAAAAGAAACTTATTGAAGTTTAGATGCTTTCGAACAAATTTCAAGTACTTGGATTTTTTTTTTCGTTATATTTCAGGAAGTATTAAAGAGAAATTTTATTGGAATTTTCTTTAAATAGATAGATATTTCATCCTTTTTATTTCTCTGGAAATTTCATTGATTTCACTGAAAGAACTATTACATTTTCTAGGAAATAAAATGATATAACAAGAGTTTTGGACTTTCCAGAAATTTAAGTTATAAAAAGAAACAATTTATCTGTCTGCAAACAGTCTTGGACTACACTGCAAAAAAAAAAAAAAAAAAAAAAAAAAAGTGTTGATTTTACAGTATAATACTGGCACCCCAGCTACCAGTATTATACGCTGCCGCGCATGCGCGGCAGCGTATTACTGCTTATCTTACTGTTTATTACTGTTAATTTTACAGTATAATACTGGTAGCTGGGATGTCAGTATTATACTGCAAAATCAACACTTTTTTTTGCAGTGTATGAATGAAATCTACATTTACGCCTTTTTAAAATTCGCTTTTGATCGCCAACACTTTCCAATATATTTGAAATGTGTTTATGACTTCGGATTGTGGGTGTGTCTGGCCATATGTCTCACCGTGCTCTAATTCGCACAAATATACTCGGATTGTCATGTAATTTATATATGTTATAGAGGTTTACTATGCCATGTTTGCTATTGAAAATAAAGTGTTTAGCATTTATAGTTCGTTCACATGGGTACACAAAAAATTACAGTGCTAAAATTTACAGTGATTATCTTTCTGGCCTTCAAACTATTCACTCTCATAGGACTAAACTTTCTTTGCTCCTGGTTATTTAAATTTAAACTTAGCATTTTAATCAATATAGTCTCTCTCGGCCATGTCTCAGCGCATACTGACATTTTTGGCAATGAGGTTGCTGATATACTCAAAAAAAAAAAAACTACTAAAGTATCAATTGACATTCATCTTCCTCTACACCCCCCCCCCCCCCTCCGCTCACATTAAAAGATCTTTGAAAAAGGACGATACAACCATGATTTGATTACAAAAGTCTCAAATTATCTGTATAACCTTTCTCTCCATACCACGGTTTTTTTAACGAGTCATGGCCTATTTCTCTCATATCTTCGTAATTTTAAATGCCCTCTTTCGTCCCTTTGTGAGTGTGGCGCTGTGGCAATGGCGTCTCACGTTTATTATGCCTGCCCCCTGACACTGAAGTGGTATTTCAGTAAGCTGTCTTCTCCGCTTAAAGAATCGCTTGTTAATATCTTTAATATACTAACTCTTCATACTAGACTTAAAACTATTTATAAATTTCTCTCGGAGCTTACCAAATCTTATCACGCAGTTGCCCCCTGGTGTTGTGCCATGAATGGTATCTGAAAGTATTATGTACTATTCTGTTGGTTTTACTAGTATTAATTGTAACCCTTAATGCTAAATTTCAGAATATTTATAAATTCCTCTCCGGGCTTACCAATTTCATTACGTAGCTGTTCCCTGGTGATATCTGACAAAAGCTGGTAACCTGTTATTACCGTGTACATACTATTATTGGTCTGATTAATTGTTTTAATTTGTTTTAGTATTAATTGCTTCTCCATTTGCTTTCCCTGAAACATATAGCCTGCCGCCATTGTCGCGTTTACTGCGGCGCAACTCTTAACGACTTCAGTCTGTGCTCTCAAGTAATTTCTATTATGTCGCCCATTGTTGGATTTTTGGCGAGACAAGTCTTAATGACTTCAGCTTGTGCTTCCAGGAATCTTTTACTCTACCGACCATTGTCGCGTTTACGGCGGTGCCAGTTTTTAATGACTTTAATTTGCAACTCTACATTTTTTTAAGTACATTTTCTTTCGGATGTCTGGTCATGTGGTCGGTTGCCTTATTCGGGTGTGCCATTTCGGAATTCCGCGTTTGGGAGGCAAACCTTTGTTGAGGTTGGGATGGAGTCTGTCTAGAGAGCCCCTTCGTGCCGGGGCAGGGTTACTACAGATTCTGGCAATCAGGAAATCAGGGAAAAATCAGGGAGGTTTATCAATCTGGAAGAAGCAGGGAAAAGTCAGGGAATTTCGTAAAAGTACTTGAAAATCAGGGAAATTTATCTATATGACAAAATATTTGTGTTTTCACACGAGACTTATTCGTCGACAAATAAGTAATATTTAAGCCAATAATAGTACTACACGATAAGGAAAAGTAAAATTTTTATATATTTTTTTAAAAGATGCACATGATATGAGTTTTTGATATTTAACACAAATTAAGGTGATTAGATGACCTCATTTTATGTGGATAGGGCTTATATTGAAGACAATTTACCTATTTTTGAAAATTTTATGATACATTAGACCAGTTGGCCAACTTAATCCAATAAGCCATCCCGTCAGATATAGATATGTCTTAAAATTGAACATTCTTCAAAAAATGAGAAAATTTTCTGGTCACCATATATTCATTGGCCACTATATGAAGTTGTTACTACACTAAATTTTGACTAAATTTTGAGTTCTCATTTATTTAACTGTCAATCAGTACTTTGTGAATATTGTGCAATTTTTAAGTTTTTCTCTTGTTTTTTCTCCCAAATGAGGTATTAGCAAGCTTAACAAGTGTGTTATATGAGAAAGTGGTATTATATTAAAAAATACCGTATGTGTATCGTTAATAATGGAAATTAAGGAAATCTAATGAGGGTAGTCAGGGAATTTTACTTCTCAATTTCTGTAGCCATCCTGCGGGGACATTCCGGGGTGCACTGCTGTAAAGACTTGGTTTTCCAAATCTGAACTGTCTCCTTTAGGCTTTGAAAACATATATTTTTATCTCATCATGCTTAAATTATTTATTAAATATATATATATATATATATATATATATCAACGTTTAAATTTATGTGATGTTTGTATTTGCTATATGTATTAGGTGTACAAATAAGTTTTAAAGCGATTTAGCACGGAAATACGTGTGCTAAAATTATTTAAAACTGATTGCTTCACCTAATATTTTCAAATTTATGAATTTATGATAAATGCAACTTTAATTGTAATATTTTACAAAACAACTTTTATACATAAAGTATAGATTTGTAATAGATAGCTTAAACTTATATAAATAAAAAATTCACAGTATATCTATATATGTAATTATATATTGAAAATAGCACCTCATCTTACACAAATATCTTGCAGGAAATGTGTGGTCAATTATTGTTTGAATAATATGTATAATATTTTAAGTCGCAATCTCATATTTCATACATTGATATAACTTCTAAAAGACATATGTCTTACTGAAATAACCATAAGGTACGCCAAGTATTTGAAAACAGTTATATATATTTTTTTAAACCTGTAACTATTTCTTTAATGTTTAAATCTGCATTATGAACATGATAAGATTATAAGCTCAAAACATTTATTTCTACATATTTATCTGTCTTTTTTTCATTTGAAAACTTTAAAATCTTTAAAACAGTTTTCTTTTTACTTTTGAACCACAGCTTGTTATCTGGAAGTATTTGCTGGAAAAACAGTTTTTAAAGAGTTTGAAATCGTTTAATCTTCCATTAACAAGGTGTGTTTGACCTTTCTAAAATGTTCTGAAACTTTTTTTTTTACCTCTATTTAGTTGCATAAAGTATTCCAATTTTATGAAATAAGTGAAATAATAAAATAAAAATTTCTAAATATCGTGAAACATGCGATCATGCGAACATCCCCTCTTCTCTTCAATAAAAAAAATAAATAATAACAATAATAGTAATTACAAATGAGGCGTAGTTATTAAAATACTAAGCTTCAAATTTAAATTGAAAACAAAGATTCTTAAATCGTTAAATATGCTTTAGTCGCTTTTTTATAACAGGATAACGAAATAATCCCTTTATTCTTATAATACCACGATACTGTAATCATTCAATATAAATTTCTTTCGTGCAATTTAAAAGACATTTTATATTCTCGAATGTAGGGTAAATAATTTACGTCTTTTTTGTTGATTTTCGACCTCACTATGGTTAACCAAAATTTGCCAAATGTATGCATGCATTGGTGTACATATGTCTTAGAAAAATGTATGATATTGAAAAAAAAAGAAAACATCTTACAAAAGTAACCAATGTTTAACCACATGCCTAAGATTATTTTAGGTAATGCAACTCACTCAGATCCTATACAAATGTTATTTTCTAATAATCAGTCAATTACGAGTTTTATTCGCACACAAAGGGCGTATAATGAATTTGTTAATTACTTACTAACTGCAATATTACAAAAAATCGTTGCTAAAAGACAAATAAAACTTCGTAAAAAAACTATACAATGTAGGGTTGGGTAAAGCTATATATACTAGCAAAGTATACATGGATATACAATGAACGTTCAAAGAGGTATGAAGCCTCGCCTTACCTAAAACAAAGACCTTGTACAAAGTTTAAACTTGGCATTGTGCCAAGCGCGCTTCGAAAAGAGGTCGCAAAGTTGCAATGCAGACCGGGTCCGTGCCGCGTTTTTCTAGATAGGTTTTTAATTCGTATCTCGCCTAATTACGGACAATTTTTTCGAAAATCACTATCAACATTCCATCGATGATACCGCTTCGATAGTTTATCAAGCACCCCTCAACTTCCCAGCTGAGCGCCCACAAAGTAAAGTTTGTGTGTAACCGAAAAATGGGATTTTCTCAAAAACTATGTGACCTAGGATAATCACTATAGTGTTACTGCAAGGTTTAAATAAACTCCTACTATCCCTATTTTTTCATAATTTTAGTTTCAGTAGATTCGAAAATAGGGCGGAAGACATATATGTTCAGTACACTTTCGACAATATCTCTATTTGTACAATATCTCTGAAATTATAATACCTAAAATTAAAACAAATATATTTTTGAGTTCGATATTACCAGATCCAAAGTTTATTTGATTATCTATCGACATTGTACTGATGAGGAGCTCGTTTGGAGCCTGAAACGGTTACAAGATTTTTTTTTTATTGTATGACATAATTGTGTATTATTTAGTCTTTTTGAATGTCTGAATAAATTAAATGTTTTACATTTTTTATTTGGAAAAATATTCAGGAATGTCAGAAATTCCCAGTCTCTGAAAATGTATTCACGGTACAAGAAACAAGTATCACCAAAAATAGCCAACTTCCAGTTACGCCTACGATTATTTTAGAGAATATAAACCCACTTTTATTTCGTTATCTTTATAATGTTTATTTTGAATATGAATTAAAATATATATATATAAATTATGAATTTAATATTGAAAAAGTACACATTGTAACCTTTGAAAAAATTAGCAGAAAATTATTTTCTAAAGGCTTCAAATATGCGAGTACAACATTAAAACTCATTCCACCAAACGGTTATTGAGCTATTACAAAACTACTCGCATTGCAATCTGTTTGCGACGATTAAAAATTAAATTTAATATTTAACGTTCAAAACTTTCGACCTCCATAATTACTAAACTACTTGACCGAATGCCTCCCCATTTGGCATCCGAAGGTAAAATTTACCAAAAAATACAAATGTGATGTGAAAATTGGGTGTTCGTTTGGAAAATTTTAACGTTTGTTACAATATCAGTATGTAGAGAGCTTTCCGAAGCATAATTGAATGGTGCAGATGCAAAAGTCACATTATCCACACTTTTAAGGTATTGAGTTTTTTATATCACCGTGTTCGTCTTTTTAAGGCAAATCGGACTGTAACTGTGATTTAGACTATAATGAACATATTAAGGCTGAAAATCTCGTTTTGATACATAACTCACATTATCCAACAACTGTTTTGCAGCAAAACTCACACTCTCCAATTCAACCAATCAGGGAGACTTGCAAAGGATCGTGGGATGCGGAAAGAAAATGAAGATTTGTTTTTTTAGAAAAATATTATTGATGAAACAACTACTAATAACAGTGAAGATGAACCAACTTGTGAGCGAAAAACAGATTTAAATTATGAAGAGAAGAAGTAAGTAGAAGTAAGAAGTAGTGTAAAAAATGTTCCACTATAGTCCAGTCAAATTAGGTAGATTTTGGGTCATTTTGGGACATAATTACGAAGTATTGAAACTTGGAAATATTGTTTGGGAGGGTCTACTAATTAACATACTAAAAGTCCTGATGGGTCGGGGGTGAGCGCGAGGGGGAGGAGGTAAAAGAAGGTACCATTTTTCGGTTTTTTGTTAATATCTCGTAAGCTATAAGTCCTACCTAAAAATTGCTAGTACAAAAAATAAAGACAATTAAATTTTCTACAAAACAGGTTCCATACATTTTTCTCTAGAGTCCATAGGTAACGAGATAATCGCATTCAAAAATAAAGGCATTTGTCAACAGTCACACCTGCGCCAGAGAGCGGGTCCACAGCTCTTACATTTCAAAAGATGTTGATTTATGTTTCATTTCCATTATAATATCCTTGAAATTAAGTATTCATGTTGGTGAGGTACCCGGATATAGCTGTATTGTATTTTGTTACATTTGGTTCATTCATTCGGGAAATATAAAATATTTTATTTTGCGCCATAATGCTTTGCAATGGCAATTCAGGCGATTTTTAAATTTCCATTTGGCGAAAGAATAAATTTTGGTGGAATTTCATACATGTTTTCGAATAATGTAAAACATTTTGTTTTATAAATTTACTTATTTGACATTCATTTTTTTCTTTTACTTTTATCGTTACTTATCTACTGTTTTTCATAGTCTATAAAAATATTCATTCAAATAATCCCGATTGTGAAAGAAGAAATATGAAAACTGGCTGAGGGAAACAAAACATTAGCTAATTTTTCGTAATTTGGTCTGCAACACATAATTGCGTCAAATATGAACGATGTTATTAACATTACGGTTTTGAATTGAATCGGGATACTACTCGTATTAAAAGGCTATCGCAAAAAATACTTTATAGCTCCAAATCACGTTAATAATTTTGTCAATTGGCAGTAGACACGATGATGAATGACTATCCATTAAGTTTAAAAGTCTCCAAATATACCTATTTGGTGGTGATTTTAGTAAGCTAATGCTATAGAGTAGATTAGAATGTATTTAGATAAATTCTTAGATCTAAATATTATAGAACGACAATCAAAACTGTTTTCGGAAACAAAAATTGTAAAAACATTAGATTTCCTGATCTGCAGATTTACTTGCAATTATAACTATTATAACTGTATTATCTTTATAATTATTAATCGGAGGTTTTTATAATTATTATATTTAATGTATCGTTATAATTATTAATTTAATTAAAATTTCTGTTTGTAAAATTCCATAGCCCTTTATTATTAATATTATTATTAATAAACCATATTACATGAGTTATGTAGTGAATATATTTATGTATATGTACTTATACACATCTATTACATGCACCACCTACAAATATTTGCGTATTTATAGTGTTAATTATAATATTATACTAGCTGACCCGCTCGGCGTTTCCCGGGCCCGTGATAATAACCTTAAATATACCTAAAATCCAAAATCTGTCAGTTTTTCACATGCCACCGCCAGGGGGCAAATTCTATTCTAAATAAACCTCTATCCCAACGAAACTCCATTATTCAACCTATCGGTAGATATGTTAGTTAAGGGGGTGGTGATTCAAAATTAGTTTAGGTTAAGTAAGTGCAATGTAAGTGCCGTTGACTCGCTCTCTGGCGCTGGTGTGACTTTGGGCAAATTTCTTGATTTTTGAATGCGATTATCTCATTAACTATGGACTCTAGAAAAAAATGTAGAACACCTATCTTGTGTAGCGAATTTAATTCTCTTTATCTTTTGTATTAGCATTTTTTCCGTAGCACTTATAGATTACGGGATAGTAACAAAAAAACAAAAAATGGTACCTTCTTTTACCTTCCCCCCCCCCTCGCGCTCACCCCCCATCCATCAGGACTTTTAGTATGTTCATTAGTAGACCCTCCCAAACAATATTTCCAAGTTTGAAAACTTTCGTAATTATGTCCAGAAAAAAACCTAATTTGACTGGACTACTAGTTTAATGACAAGAAATTGAGCTATATCTAATAGTAAAATTTTTCCACAAATAATTTTTAATAAAAGTTATTTGCATTTTGCATTTTGATTTTTGTTGTTTATTACCCTTCAAAATAACATAATAAAAACTGTCATCAAAAAACATATCAAGTTCTTGCAACATTCTAATTAAATCTCCAAAGAGACTGTGTGTAGACAGAATACCACATAGTTAATAAATGAACAAGTGCAATCATAATTTTACCATACCTTGTGCTTCAATGGTAATTGGCCAAAAATACTGAAAATATGAAGATTATTTAAAAAGAGAGAGAGAGAGAGAGAGAAATATATATATATATATAATAAACCATAAAATGTTAATAATTTGGAGTTGATATCAAGTGAATACAAATGGATTAAGAAATGAAATATGAACTATATATAATGGAAAATAGGATAACAAGAGATTTAAATTATAATTGGAAATGAAAAAACACGTGTAGGTATAATCTTCAGCCTGGATGTAACCACACGGGTTTAAAAAAATAATTCAGTATTTCATAATTATACTGGCATATATGCTAAGATCAGTATAATCATCCAGGTATACTGAATTATTACCAGAAAACAATTGGAAATAACAAAATTGGAAAATATATATATGGCTTTTGTTGTTTTAAATTCATAACTATTTTGGTTTATAACTAACATTACCCATAAAAGTTTGCTGCAAAACTCACATTTTCCTTATTTAAATTTAAATTCTAGCTTTACCAGAATTATTACAGGTTTAGGACTATGTGCAAGTAGTTGTTATGGCAACAAATATATCATAAAAAAATTTTTTGCCAATACATAATGTTTATTAATAATAATCAGTTTTTTGCATTTTTCTAAAAACTGTGTAGAGTGTGAATTTTGCATCTACACCCGTCAATTGAAGTGCATCAGTAATTAGTAGACGTTATTGTTAATCGAATGGTACCAGTGTCTTTTTTATACGATGATTTGTGGCAGAGTTGGTAGGGAAAAGTTACCTTGCACAACTTTACATTTAACTTTAATCATTTTTAATCTCTGTGAAAATATTATTCTCATACTGGAACTTTATCTAATATGTAATCTCTTAAAAAATCAGTTTCGTAAAAATTACCTTATAGGAAATTAGATACTTCGTAAACAAGTATTAAATTCTGAACTGAGAGAGAGAAAATTTTCAGGAACTGCAGAAAATTCCCTGCGGTCTCTAAAAATGCACTGACGTTAAAAGGCATCACAAAAATAACAAAATTTCACATACGCCTACGATTAGGGAATATAAACTCACTTTTATTTTGTTATCTTTATAATGTAAAATATTTCTAGAAATAGATTCTGCTTCTACATATTTAAAAAATTCTTTTCGAAAGTACTGTTTAGAAATTAATACATATATTTCTTTATGTTAGTGTTTTAAAGACGAGCTGTGAGAAACCAATTTTACATGAGTTGGGTTTTTTTTTTCGATATTTTTTGTCCTCTTTTTACGATACAGATTTTAATGAATTACAGTAATTTTGTTTAAATGTATGTATAATCTTTATAAAATTTGCACCAGCATGAAATCATTCAATTTTAAAATTACAATAGACACTGCAAAAAAAAATGTGTTGATTTTACAGTACAATACTGGCACTCCAGCTACCAGTACTATACCGTAAAATTAACAGTAATAAACAGTAAAATAAGCAGTAATACGCAGCCGCACATGCGCAGCAGCGTATTACTGCTTATTTTACTGTTTATTACTGTTAATTTTACGGTATAGTAGTGGTAGCTGGAGTGCCAGTATTGTACTGTAGAATCAACACTTTTTTTTTGCAGTGCAGCCTTCTAAATTTGTATTTCGAGTAAAAAATGTAAAAATATTGTATCATAGGTTACTTTTTTTTATATATATTTTTAAATATATTTTTATATTCAATAATTGAATACAAATAAATGAATTTGTTGTTTATATAAAACTTTCTTCACTTATTTTTACGAAATTAAAAAAATATATATATTTACATAGCTTTAAAATTACTCTTACAATTAAATTTAAATAATAGAAGTTACAAAGAAAAAATACACTTCACAAAAACTGGAGATACTCTTTTGGATTCTAAACATGTGTTGAATAAATTCAAAATGGTACCAGATTTCTTTCCTAGGAGGTGTTTTGTACAATATTAGAATTATAGTGCTAGTAATAATGATTGCTTGTAACCTGATAGGTAGAATATATTTTTTAAATATTTCGATTCTCCAAAATTCCAGATAATCAAATAGGCAGTTACTAAGAAGACTAGATCAGGAGTAGGAGAGAAATGGTGGTTCTCAATGACTTGCTCAACAACGCGAAACTTTCTGACAATTTTTCTGACTGATTTTTAAATGCAAAGACATGAAATTGGCAGTCCTGACTATTGAAGCCATCTAGAATCGAAATGAGTTTGAATTTTTTGATAAATAAATTACTTATTGAGTTATAAGCGATTCGTGTCACTTGACGACATGTTTTTCCCCTTTCACAGGCTGGGCATCGGAAACTCGTTTCAAATCGCCGACTTGGACAATATTGTCTGAAACATTTTCTGTCTTTACCCAAAAATGGAAAACGTCTTTCGATTACAAAGTTTCTGAATAAGAAAACACGCCAATTTCCTGCGTTTCTGAATAAAAATAAATAAACAAATATGTCATAAAGTAGCCAATTATGATTTGGCCTTAATTGTCCAGGTTCACATCAAATTGCACACGTACAGAAAAATTATAAGTTTCATGGTTAATGGTTGCCGGGGGTAATGGCACTCATGTAAGCTAATGTTAAACCTATGGGAATATTCTTTTGAAATATCTCGTTTGTATTTCGATATTTTAAAACAATTTTTGCATTGGATAACTTATGTTGATCTCTACAAACGATTTTTTAGGTGCGTTCATAATTATATGAATACGTAGCAGCTATAGTCGTCGTCTGGTGCATCCGTCTGGCCGCTTATCCGCATATAACAACGGAAAAACTACCCAACCGAATAGTTTGGAATTTAATATATATAATCGTTGCAGAATTTTGTTGAGTCATTTCATATTTTGTGAAAATTGAATCAAAACGTAAAAAGATATTAATAAACGTTTTCTTCATTCTATGAAATCTTATCATATGTAATTAATTGATATCCCATGATAGTTATTATTATAGGTTGCCATGGTGATTACGTTCTATTTAAGATGGAGTCATATTATTTCCGTATTACTGAATTTAAAAACCGAATTTGTATACTAAAATTGTTTAATTATAGCAATCCTATAATCTACCGACAATTTTTTGGATGGATGTTTCCGGAGAAATAGATATTAAATGGAAAAAGAGTCTAAATAGGAATTTCAAGTTCTGAAATTTTCAAAGCTAGGTTTAATTTTTCCATTGAACTTTTCAGTAAATATCAACAAAAGATAAAATGTAGCCAACTTAAACTGTACTTATTTTATTACGGAAATTAATCATATCCTAACAAACTATATAAGTCATTTTACTGAAATAATAGCGATGATTTTTTTTTTACATTGTCTTGTATTGGATATTTGCGCATAGTATAATTTTAATATAACAGAAATGTAACTAATTGTTTGTAAAAGTGTATTGAAACTTAATTTGATAAAATAAAACTAATGTCTATAATATTAAAATCTGCACAAAAATGAAGCTTTGTGGTATATGCATGTGCGTATACATTTCAAATTCACACTGTACGTACATTGTACGTACATTGTACATACATTGAAATTTGGAAATGAATATGCCTACTCCGGGAAATATTTTTGAAGAGATATAAAACGACTAAAGGGATTAACAGCGTAAAATTTTCAAATTGCACTTGTCATATAGTAATATAATCTTGAATAACATGTCGAGAAAATTTTGTATGGACATCTGTAATATATAAAAAGTTATCTAACGAAATATTTCTTTGATTTAATTTTTTATGTAATTGTTTATTACATATGCTAATTAAATTTTCCAGCAGAACTGAAATTACGCTGGAGATATCTTGTATAACAAATGATATGAAATGTTACTTACTACTCAGCGTACAGAGTGAAAAAATGTCCAGACTGGGAATCGAACCCGGAACCTTTAGTAATACTCACCAATGGTCTACCACCTATATATTCACCGATGCTGGGTTTAATTCGTCTCATGCATGCCAATGAAGATGCGTGCTCATGGTTGACTTCTAACTTGTGCTGCAAAGTTGCAGCCGTGCTAATACATAAGAGCTAGAAAATGCTAGATTGGATGTCCTCCGGATAGCTTCAAATGGTAGAGCATTAGTAAGTAATACCAAAGGTTACGGGTTCGATCCCAAGTCTGGACATTTTTTCACTCTGTTGGTTATACGTTGACTCCATATGCTCTGTTTATTACATTTTACTTACTCAATTTTAAATAAATATATATATTAAGGTGGTCCTTATTTACAGGAGAATTCTCTTTTTTTTTTTTTTATTGCAACACCCCTTTTTTCGATGTGTTATAAAATATTGTGTGCAAAATTTGAGCTCGTTTGAATATCAAGAACACGTGTCTCATCGATGTTGAACATTAAAATTTTGGGAACATTTAAATAATGTTTAACGTTCATTGTCATTGGGGATACGCGTTCCTGATGTCCAAATAAACTCAAATTTTGCACACAATGATTTTTGAATGTATTAAAATAGAAAAAGGGAGTGCTGAAATATTATTTTTAAAAAAAAATCCTACATAAAAAGAGCAAGTCGAAAATTTTTAAAGATTTTTTTTATCATAAAATATTTTTCTGGATGAATAAATTAACGTAAAAATTAAAAATATATATATCTGACTATTACTGACATTTAAAAGACAAAAATATTCAACTTGATTATATATATATATATTTCTTTTTATGCGATAAAACGGCAACATAAACATCTAAATATAGGTATATCATTTACTGTAAAAAGTGAAAATTTCAATCCAAATTTCTATTTCATGAATATGACGTTTCAACTTGTAAGATATATTTAAAATTTTTCGTCATCATATAAATAGATCTTAAAGTACTTGTTAATAACATGAAAATGTCAGTTTAAAAAAAAATCTCAAAGAGTCATAGTTCAAAATACTAAATGTTTGATCATTGCTCTTACTTATTTTATATCTTATTGTTACATTATCTTACTCATGTATGAGATATGGACAATTGCTAATGCATCTATCTTTAAAAATAATCTTAAAATAGATTGTTAAGCTGAAATAAAGTAATCTGAAAATTTAAAATATACTCTCTTTGATGCATTATTGACATTTAAGAGACAACTCAATTGTCTTTTTTCCTTATGTGCATCTCAAATATCTAAAATTAGAGATATGTGATTTGTCGAAAAAAGTGAAATCATTTTAAAATAATTTTATGTATATATGTAGGTATGTCCAGTCCATGTATATGCATACTCGCAATAAAATTCAATTAATAAAATGTATTTATTTTTATTGCATTTATAGAAAAAGATATTTTCTTTATATCGTACTCGTATGGAATATAAGGTAATTGTTAATGCATAGTTTCTCAAAAAATCTTAAAATAGACTGTTAAGGTGAAATAAATTAATTTGAAAACTTGAAATGGGATCTCACTGACAATTACTGACCTTTAAAGGACAAAATAGTCCTCTTGTTTCTGTTTGTGTGCAAAAACATATATTAAATATCTAAAAATAGACATATCACTTACTCTAAAAATTGAAACCATATGAAACCATTCAGAGTCGTATTTCAAACTATAATACAATTAATCACTCCGCTTGCTTTTTTACATATGGTTACGGAGAACAAAAGTATATTCACAATTATTTTCTTAATAACTTATCTCTTTTACATTACGTTTATTAAAGTACCATCTGTATATTTTACTCATTTTTATCAAAATTAATTAATTTAGTCATTAATTTTACAAGATTATTACTTTTATTTTTTATTTAACATTCGTCATCATTTTATAATCTATATAATTTTATAAATTTATCTTATGCTATGCTGTTTTACTAATTAGTGAATGATATTATATACGGAACTAAAGATATTTTACTATTTTATTTCTTTCCATTCCATAATACGTTTAATTAAAGCATTTTTAAAACTTGCTTAATTTAATTTTTCATTTCTATTTCTATATTTCAAATATACCAAAAACTTATTACGTTATTGACTTCTTCCTTTTATTTATGTAATTATTTGTATATATTTTATTATAAATTATACTCACTCCTTATATTTTCTTTTTAGCACTTTGCAACACAGTTGAAAAGTGTTTATGATTGTCTCACCGCCTACGATCTAACTTTCGTAAATATTTTTGATTTGCTCCAAAATCGATTTTATTTTGGGGGTTACTGCACTATGTTCAATAAGGAAACAGAGATGTGTGGCATTTAGTCCCTTATAGTTATGAAAATTTTGAGTAAACAGTAAAACACATGGAGCATTTTAAAAATGTATAAACTGCAAAATATTGGTTTTTGGGAAAAATGCTTTTAAAATACATTATCATACGTTATTTGCATTACTTATCTTTAAGACGTGTGAAACCAAACTTCCCACATATTTTTATTTTTTATTTCTAACAAAGTAATAATACAAAAACAAAGAATCGTATTGGTGGCCGGTCCACCGCCCTCTTAAATGTATGTAAATATGTATAAATATATATGTATATACGCAATTTTTGCCAATGCTTTACTATATCATATGTTTATTTCTGCATCTGAATTTTTTGATTTATGTATTGTATTGTAATTATCGGTTTATTTATTGTCGATTATTTATGTGTTTTAATGGTTATTATTTACAAAAGTTTATATACAATACTGTGCAAAACTTAAGCAACAAACACAAAATGCTAATTTCTGAACACTTGAGTACTCAAAAGGAAATTCTATAAACATCAAGTGTAGAAAATAGGTACTACCCTAACAGCACAGACAGTCGATGTGAAGTCTTCTTGACATCACAAATGGTCACAATTGTCACAGTCACTACAATGAACAGAAATGTGGTATCTTTCATTTGTCTCATTTTTACTCTCATTTGGTCACTCCGCTGAACATTCACCATGACTGTTGCTTTTTGACGAGTCAGCAGGTGACTTTACGATGAAGTCATCTTGTGACTCTCGTATGACTGTCATTTTGACACTCCATTGTAAAGTCATCATGATAGCTGTTCTGTGACGAGTTCCCAAG
This sequence comes from Maratus michaelseni, assembly GCA_963931845.1. Taxonomy (NCBI): domain Eukaryota; kingdom Metazoa; phylum Arthropoda; class Arachnida; order Araneae; family Salticidae; genus Maratus; species Maratus michaelseni. The sequence continues at coordinate 302,818,185 of OZ007589.1, forward strand.
TGACAGAAAATGAAATCATCTGGTGACTTTTCACAAAGGAGTGCAATGATGACTTCACAATCGAGCGTCGATCACCGTAAAGTCACCATGCAACTTCATTGTGACATTATTTGGAGACTCATCGCAATGCAATGCTCACAATGACTTCAAAGTTCAGTCTTCAACTGACAGTAACTTGAGAATCACAAGATGACTTCATTGTAATGTCACCTGGTGACCCATCACAAAGCGACAGTCACAGTGACTTTTCAGTGTTAACAATCATTTGAGAGTAATAACGAGACAGTGGAATATCCCATATTTTGATTCACCGTAGCGATTGTGACGCTTCTAACCATGTGTGACGTCAAGGGGACTTCACATCGACTGGCTGTGCTGTTAGGGTAGTACCTTTTTTCTACACTTGCTCTTTATAGAATTTCCTTTTGAGTACTCACGTGTTCAGAAACTAGCATTTTGTGTTCGTTGCTCAACCCTTCTTTGCAGGATGGTGGAAATTTCCATCATCATAGCTGATAATCCATGAAACAAATAAATAATAAAAAGAAACCAATAAAATAATAAAAAGAAACCAATAAATGTAACTTGTGGTAATCAGGGATACCACAATGAGATGCACGACACTGATGAACTAAGAAGATACCTAGAGGAAGAAAAAAGGCTTCTCCAGCTCCTCCCCTTCCAAAAGATATAAGAACAGATGGTGCTGAACATTGGCCAACAGTGAGTGGGTCACTCCGGTGCAAGTATCCTAAATGTAAAGGGTATTCTACAATTTCTTGTAGTAAATGTGGAGTCAATTTGTGTCTAAATAAAAATAATAATTGTTTTGTTAATTATTATAAAGAATAAAAAACATCCAATGATATCCTCTTTTATTTCTATTTAGTACTAACCTAATGATCTAACTTTGCATGATGATGGAAATTTCCATCATATTGCTTTTTGCTAAATTTATACTATAAATATATACTAAGATATTTTTAACAATTTTCCCTTTAATTTTGAACATGAATTATATCACCTTGATTTATTTCACCAATAAAGAAAAAATCATGCAAAGAAGGGTTAAGTTTTGCACACCAGTGTATATATATATATATATTAATATAGTAAAATTAATAACACTTTTAACACAGAATTGTTTTTCGTAGTAAACATTAATAACATTTTTTACAAAAGACATGTTTCTTTTTTAATCTCTATATAACAAAACTAAAACAACATTAAATCTAGAGACATTAAATCCTTTCGTTGGAAAAGATTAATTATGTTTTTATTAAATTAAAATCATAATATTAAAAATTCATGCGACAAAAGTTTTATTTTTGACATTTTAATTAAGCTGATAAGCATTAAAACAGGAATGTTAGATTATTTTTATCTACTCAGAACGAATAATCAACAAAACAACGCTCTTATTTATTAATTATATTTCATTTAATCTTCTGTGGTCAAATTTCATGAAGACATGGACTTTTTCCTGTGAAAAATTCGAGTTGTTAAAATTTCGTTTTCTAGATTGTATTTAAAAAAATATGATCCACGATTGGATGTTAAAATATTATTCGTTCGCCCTTTTATGCATTAATTATTCATATGTTCATATTTGGACTAAAAAATAATGAATAATAATCTTCTAGATATTAATTATGTAGTAAAATACTTAACATACCTACATGTTTGTTTTATTTTGTTTTTTAATTAGTAAACTTAAGCATTTTAAAAGTATTTTGATAATGCATTTTTTATAATTTTTTCGAACTATCACCATCATTGTATTATAAGAAATTTTAGACATAAAGCATGTGTTTTTTTTTTCCTTAACTTAATTCAATTAACAATAATCAATATATAAATGAATTTCACAAAACATAAGTAAATTAATAAAAAAGCATCAAAAAGAAGTCGAATTTTCTTTCTCTTTATCAAAGTAGATTTTCATTTCTTCGGTGAAGATTAATAGCTATTTCCATAAAGAAACATTTTTCTTTAAAAAAAAAAAAAATCCCTGTCGGCTCGTCCTACAGGCACAGGTAGATTTCGAAGATGCAGACCTTTGGTGAAAAGGCCTCTTTAGCAATTTTTCACAATAAGCGTAAATGTAATCAAAATATTTTGTGAATCCCTGTATACGATCTATAGATTTTATACACACCAAGTAATATGAAAAATGCGCCTGTTTATTGGGAATTGCAGAAGAAAGACCTATTTTCCATGATGCGGACAGCTCACTTCGAAATATACCTCTGCCTGTAGCTGGAGCCAGCAGGGATTTTTTTTTTTTCTGTAAGAGTTGGTCCTATAAAAAACTTGTCAATATAAAAGTTGTAGCTAATATTATGAAGATTTATAATAAACGAGCAAAACCCGCAGCTTTGCTCGCGTAATTCTTAAAAAATGCCAAGTGGTATTCGTTGGCCTATTTTCATTAGAGGAATTTTTACTGCCAGAGATAATTCAGAAATTACTAATTAAGCCACACTAATTAAGCAAGTTTCTGTAATGACTATATCACAGAAAATGCAGTTTAAAAAATTTTCTGTTCCTGCTCACATTAAAATTTCAAAATTTTTAAAAACTGTTCTATGGATACATTTGTTGTAACGTAACAGTCATGCAAAATTTCAAGTTTCTATCCGTAACAATTTCAGATAAATCTTTGTTTATAAGGTTTTTAGAACTTTTTCAGCTTATTTAAATTTCGATTTTTTTTTATGAAACCGTTTTTAGCGAGCACTGATATCTTAAAAATAGCCACCATTCCAAATTTCAACTTCCTATACCAGCAGCATCACTAAAATCGCAATTTTTAAATGTTTTTTGCTTCTGTACTTTTTTTAAATTTCGAATTTTGTAAAAACTGTTCTGTGGAAGCATTTACGTATCAAAATAACAGGCATGTTAAGTTCTAAGATTCTATCGCTAATAATTGAAGAAAAAAAAAAACATAATTTATAACGTTTTCCGCTCAGTTTACACCTTTAAACTTCGAATTTTGAATAGACTGTTTATACCGAACGTCTGCATCTTAAAAGTTACAACTGTATAAAATTTCCAATCTCTAACCCGAATAAATCCAATTAAATCATAATGTAGAATGTTTTTAAAACCGTTTTCCGCTCATTTCAGCCTGTTAATTTTTTTTTTTTATATATAAACTGGTCTTAGCGAGCATTTGCATTTTAAGAATAACCGCCATACCAAATACAAAGCTGTATCACATAAATTTTAATTTTAGTACTTCTTTTTTTTTTTTTTTTTTTTTTTTTTTGCTCCTGTCCTTTTACATTTCGCATTTTTAGTAAACTGTTCTGGGTGATCATTTACGTGAGTAACAGCCAGGCGAAAATTTAAGTTTCTAGCATTAATAGTTCCAAATAAATCTTAATTTAAAACGTTTTTAGAATACCTCTCGCGCATCTCACTCTTTTAATTTTTTTTTTTTTTTTTTTTTTTTTTTTTTTTTCTGTGCGACCAAATCATCAGCCATGTAAAATTTTAAATTTGTACCCCTAACAATTCCATACTAATTGCAATTTAGAACGCTTTTTAAACGCTTTCCGCTCATTTCACTCTTTGAAATTTTAAATTTCTTTACAAACCATTGTTAGCAAGCATTTGTATCTTAAAAATAACCGCCATGCCAAATTTAAAGTTTCTAATCCTGTTAGTAAAAAAAAAAAAAAAAAAAAAAAACCATAATTTAGAACTTTTTTTTTCTTTTTTCATCCTTTTAAATTTCGATTTATTTTTTTAAAAAAAACTGTTCTGTATGAGCACTTGTATCTTGAAAAAGTATCAGCCATGTTAAATTTCAAGTTTCTGTCCTTAACAATTCCATAGAAATCGTAATTTAGAATGTTTTTAGAACAGTTTTCCCTCATATCACTATTTTAAATTTTGATTTTTTTTTAAACTGTCCTTAGAGAGCATGTATATCTTATAAATTACTATTTTGCCGAATTTCAAGTTTCTAATCTCTTCAGTATAATAAAAATTGCAATTTTAGAACGTTCTTCGCTCTTGCAACCCCCTGAGGGTAGTGGCACTGACATAAAATATAGCCTGTGTTAGAGCACAGACGGTCACTATAAATTTGCGAGCATTACGTTTAAAATTGGTTCGGTAGTTACAAAGATTCCATAGAAATTGTAATTTAGAATGTTTTTAGAAAATATTTAGCTCATTTCATCTTTTTAAATTTCGAACTTTTTAGAAACTGTTCTTAAAAAGAATTTACATCTTATAAGTAACTACCATGCCAAATTTCAAGTTTCTAGTTCCTTCAATATAAAAAAATCGGAATTTTAGAACGTTTTTCGCTCTTGCACCCCCTGTGGTAGTGCACTTATATAAAATATAGCCTATGTTGAAGCAAGGACTGTCACCATCAATTTGCCCCCATCACTTTTGAAAATGGTTCTGAAGTCCCAGAGATTCCATAGAAATTGTATTTTAGAATGTTTTTAGAACGCTTTTCGCTCATCTCACCCTTTTAAATTTCAAATTTTTTTTAGAATTTGTTCTTAGAGAGCATTTACATCTTATAAGTTACTACCATGCCAAATTTTATGTTTCTAGCTCCTTCAGTATAAAAAAAATCGAAATTTTAGAACGTTTTTCGCTCTTGCACCCCCCTTGGGGTAGTGGCACCGACATAAAATATAGCCTATGTTGGAGCAAGGACTGTCAACATCAATTTGCCGCCATCACTTTTGAAAATGGTTCTGTAGTTTCAGAGATTCCATAGAAATTCCAATTTAGAATGTTTTTAGAACGCTTTTCGCTCATCTCACCCTTTTAAATTTCGAATTTTTTTTTAAACTGTTCTTAGAGAGCATTTACATCTTATAAGTAACTACCATACCAAATTTCATGTTTTTAGCTTCTTTAGTATTAAAAAAATCGAAATTTTAGAACGTTTTTCGCTCTGCAACCCCTGGGGGTAGTGACACCGACATGAAATATAGCCTATGTTGGAGCAGGTATTGTCACCATCAATTTGCCACCATCACTTTTGAAATTGTTTCGGTAGTTTTAGAGATTACCCCCTACAAACAAACAAACAAACAAAAAAACAATCGTTACTTCTTTATAATATTAGTATAGATTTAAGCGGATTTGATATGTTGTGAATTGACGAAGTTATGAATTTTTTTCTTCTGAAAGCCCTATTTCCTCCCCCCCCCCCCTTCTTGGGGGCATTTTTACTGAAATCAAAACTCTGCCATGCATAAATTTTTGCCCTTTTCCTAGAAGTATTAATAACTTTAAATGGATTCGATATGTATCAAAATTAAGAAGTTGTGGGGTTTTTCTGTTTTCACAAAAATCCTTCCATTCCCCCCCCCCCCCCTCCGCCTACTTGGTTTGATTTTGCCCCGCGATTTTATGCCGCTTGATTTTATGTATCAGTTTGGAAGAGATTTGTGCAGAATTATGGAAGTTACCGTGACCATAAAAAAAAGTTATATAGATAGATAGATAGGTAGATAGATAGATAAAGTTGTGAACTGGGGGTGTTTTGGGGTTCTAGGAGTCATGATCGGTGTAGATCTAAAAAAAAAAAAAATCAGGAATTACAACTTAAGGGAGAATGCAATAGATAGTGTTTCATACGAAATCAACCTAAAACCCAGTGTAACAAAACTAAAAAAGTATTCAATGAAGAAGCGTTAAACCTCTTTGTTTGGAGAGAATTATTATGCATTTATTAAATTAAATCCTAATAATGAAAATTCATGCGAAACAAGCAATATTTTTCTTTCTTATTGTATTAAGTAAACTGACAAACATTGTAATTTAAATGTTACTTTTTCAGCCATGTTATGCAGCTATATAAGAGAACCGTGATATATATATATATATTACAAAAACACATAAAATTATACATGGATAACATTCCATTTATATATATATATATATATATATATATATATATATATATATATATATATATGATGATATTAATTTATTAACTAATAAATAGAAGTATGAAATCTTAATTATTTTCAGTAAATACTATTTAATATATAAGTAGATAGAAGGTAGCAATATGTATTATATAAGAATTCATTAACTTATTAGTAGAAGTATAAAAAAAATTATTATTTTATGTAAATTCTATAACATATATAAGTACATTACCATAGATGGCAGCACCAGCACTATGTATTAAAAGAAATATCTCTTTTACATAATAACTACTCTTGGTAAGAATCTTTGAAATACTATGTAAGATTAATTTAACTCTGATTAAATTTAATTCAAATAATAGGATTTTGTACGATGTTAATGTAAAACTACAATGATATCATTATTTTTTACTACTTATATATATTATTAAATCTAATATAATAAATATGTAAATCAAACTTAATTTTGAATAATTATTATTCCAATAGAGGGCAGCACATTACTTGACAAATAAATGTTAATAATATTTTTAATTTACCTATAGAGGGCGCTTATCGCTTGTGTATTTACATTTTACTTTTAAAGATTAAAATTAATGGAAAATTTGTATATTCACAAATATAAATTTGTTTTTGAGTGTATTTATCACAAAAATAAATTTGTGTGTTTTAAATCAATTTGTGCTAAGGTGTAATAATTAAGGTGATATTTCAAAATATGTTCTCTCAACTTAACTTTCAAATAATTTCTCTCAACTTGACTATATCATCAAGTATATGATATGTGCGCCATGTGGTTGTATTTCCAACTGTTATCTGGTAATATTTCAGTATAGTGTTGTATACGGATTTTTGGATAATTATTGTGAGTAAAATATTTTATCTATTCTTTACAAGTTTTTTATTTCCAATTTTGTTATTTCCAATTGTTTTCTGATAATAATTCAGTATACCTGGATGATTATACTGATCTTAGCATATATGCCAGTATAATTATGAAATACTGAATTATTTTTTTAAACACGTGTGGGTACATCCAGGCTAAAGATTATACCTACACGTGTTTTTTCATATCCAATTACAATTTAAATCTCTTGTTATCCAATTTTCCATTATATTTTGTTCATATTTCATTTCTTAATCCATTTGTATTCACTTGATATCAACTCCAAATTATTAACATTTTATGGTTTATTATAATTTTTTTTCTCTCTCTCTCTTTTTAAATAATCTTCATATTTTCAGTATTTTTGGCCAATTACCATAGAAGCACAAGCTATGGTAATATTATGATTGCACTTGTTAATTTATTAACTATGTGGTATTCTGTCTACACATTATTATTAATTATCTCTTTGGAGATTTAATTAGAATGTTACAAGAACTTGATATGTTTATATATATATATTTAATTAATATTCTGTGACTAGATTTAATTTTGACACAAACTTTTTGAAAATTCAAAATGCTGAAAATTGTTTTTTAAAATTTGTTAAAAATATGATAGAGTTATATCTTAAGGTGTTACATTTCCAATTTTTAGATTAATTTCTGTATTCACATTTCGAATACATGAAATATAAATATATGAAATTAATCCAAATTAAATTCATGTTTATGTAATCATACTTCAAATAAAAATTGATAATAAAAAAATCCTTGCAATTCTCCTATATTAAAATATAGGATAATTCCAAGGTTTTTTTTATTATTAATTTTTATAATTAAAACGTTTTACATGCATCGTTTTCCTATTTTTGCATTCATTATCGAATAAGGAGAAAAATGTATTTTCAAATTAAAACTTTAGCTCAATTTCATGACGATTTATGATATTTTAAAATTATTTTCAAGCATGAATTTTGGACCAGTGCTTTAGAGGTTCTGCTTTCAAAGCTGTTAATCAGGAGTGCCGGGTTCGAATCAATGTCGCGCTTGTCGGCCTAACCGTTCAAAATTTCCCTTGGTTTTCTTCGTAAATACAGGTTATGTTCTTAGAAAGATCCGGCGGAGTGCAATCCCGCCCCTGTTGGCTCATATGCCTAACGTAAGAACACTAGCAACTCTACCAAGCATGATTTCTTAAAAATATATCTCAAGGAGGAGTATTTGTGTGTACAATAATGTAAAGTAAATTGTGGCACGTAACTAGAATTAGAAATGGATGGTCTAGAGAATTTTTTAAAGCATTTTCTTGCGGTTTTATTTTTGCATTCCATTATTTTTCCGTAATTGTGCCATTTTCAACACTTGCCATTATGGCTACAATGTCTATAAAAAAATATGAATACCATTAAAGGTTTTTTTTTCTTTTAATGTGCCAAATCATATTTCTTCAAATACGCCATTTGGCTAGGGCCTGATTACGAAAATTAACCATAAGATATCAACCACATTTTGGCTTTAAACTAAAATCTCTCAATGAAATGAACATTTTATATATATATATTATTGCAAACGTTACTTTATATTATTGCCTTTAATATTAATCACCGAAGTTAGTATTTTGAAGCTATTTTGACAATTATAATTTTCTGTTTTTGTTGAATTACTCACATAAGCATTTTTGTGTTCTATCAAAACACTTATGCACAAATCATGTATTTCATTTCTGTCTTAAATGAATTTAATTAGACAATATCGTAAAATGTGTGCATAAAGCTTGTGTTTCTTTTTTTAAAAAACAATCGAAGAAAATTTAATAATTTACATAACGAAACAAAAAAGCAAATAAATATCTCAGAATTTGAGATTTTTTATATTTGCTCAAAAGAGAAATTAATTTTTGTTCTTCTTCGTCTTTATTGATTTTTGCTATTGTAGAAAAGATTATAGAACCGTGACTTTTTTAATTTATCACATCTCAATTAATCCTTCATGACTGAATTTTATAATTACTGAGAATTTTTGCTATAGAAAATGCAAGATGTTAAAAATATTACATCTTCAGTATTTCAAAGTGTTACTCGTTAAAGTCATTTTTATATTCAATCTTTCACGTATTCTTATTTTTAGTAATAAATAAATAAATAAATATTCATTTTTAAATTTTATTAAATTTTAATTATGTACTAGAATGATTAACACAGCTTTCTTTATAATTATAATAATAATAGCAATTATAATTATTATTACCCGCCTTAAGCATTTTGAAGCTAAATGCATATATGATTTTTGATAGTTGTTATTGAACTATTCAACTGCAATTACGTGCATTATCGAAAAATCTTAGCACTGATCATAGGCTTTTCTAATTTATATAAATTTATCTGAAAAGTAATTTAAATTTAAATTTACGAAAAAACATAAAAGGAAATAAATAAATAACAATATTTCCTCAAAGACAGGTCAAAATATCTTCTTCTTTTAAAGTAGATTTTATTTATTGTAGTAAAAATTAATAATTGATTCTATAATGAAACTTTTTTAAATCAGGCTCGATATAACAAAACAATATTAAATGAAAAACCTGCTTGAAAAGATTAATTACGCAATTATTAAATTTCAAGAATAATAATGAAAGATCATGCGATATAAGTATTCTTTTCTTCTTTTTTTTCCCCCTTAATTAAGCTGAGAAACTTTGAAATCTGTATATTGGATTTCTAGCTACGGTGTATAACTAGCCTTTTTTAACACTTTCCAACCTAGTTGAAAAGTGTTTATAACTTCGGTTTGTCTGGCCGGATGGCCGTCTGCCGTCTGGCCGACTGTCCGTACTCTAACTCCCGTAAATATGCTCAGATTTCTCTGCAATTTTTATATGTTATTGTCGTTATCTATAGCATGTTCCCTATTTCAACGGAAGTGTTTAACACTTATAGTTTTTTTACAGGGACACTCAAAAGAGTTCCGTTACATTACGGTCAATGGGGAAAAATCATTTGCGGTTTATTTTAATGATGTTACACAATTTCAAACACATTGTAATTGATATATATCACTAAAGTGCATTACAAGAAGCTTAATATGGAATAGGGTGTGCATAGTACTTATAGTTACTTTACAGAGACAGTCAAAAGAATTCCGTTACATTACGTCTATGGAGAAAAAATCATTTGCGGTTTAATTAAATAATGTTTCACTATTTTAAACGTATTGAAATTTATATATATCACTAAGGTGCATTACAAGAGGCTTACTACAGAATATTGTGTGTATAGCAGTCATCGTTCATTTACAGGGACACACAAAAGAATTCTCTACTGTCTGTTAACAATAATTATTGGAAGTGCGTTTTAAGTAACTGAACGCGATTTTAATTTTAACTCACTTTTTGGCTATTACATGGTGTGTATAAATTCTGTAGATCCTATACAGGGAAGCACAAAAGTTCGCGAACACATTTCCGTTTATTGACAGAAACTCCAGAAGGAGAATTTTAAACTGTGCTACGCGTTTCCTATCTGAACTAAAATTTAGCATCCTATGTAGTATATATACAAATCTATAGATCATATACAGGGCTGAATAAAAGTATTAGGATATTTTTCCGAATATTGTGTATGTTGGAAATTCTTGAAATTGTGTTTTTAAAATGTTATGCGTTTTCCAAATTGTTTACTTAGATGTTATCTTTCAGCTTATTAAACGGTATGATTTGTAAAATTATTTTGGAAGTGTTGGAAAGTGTTAAATAATCTATGCTTGACACATGATTTTTCGTTCTTGTTTTTAATTTATTGCATTTCAGATAATTCTCTGGTCGAATTTCATGAGCACATACTGAGTTTTTGATATGAAATAATAAAAAATTAAAAGCTGTTTTTTCTATAGAATTTGTTAAAAAATATGATAGTATCAAATACTATTGATTTCCTTCTAAAGTCCGTTTTTAACGCTTTCCAACATAGTTAAAAAGTGTTCATGAATTCTGTTTGTCTGTCTGTCTGGTCGTGTTATAATTCTCGTAAGTATTTTTTTGTTAAGAGTCCTCTTCACGCACTTGAAAACACCCGCTCGCTAATGTTAATCCTATGGGGCATTATTTTATCTAATATCTCGTTTACATTTCAATATTTTTAAACGATTTTTTTTTTTTTTTTTGCATTGGACAGCAGAGATCAATCTCTATTTCCGCCGTTGATAACTTTTTCGATTTTCTTTCCGGATTTTTTTTACGAAGATACTTTCACTTTCGAAACCGGTTCCGAAATTAATTGTTAAATTGTGTGATATAAAACTTAAACTGTGCGATGTTTAGTAGTTACATTTTATTATTTTTAACTCAGTCATACTGGCTGGTAAAGATATCATAGATGATATCTTTACCAATTTGTATGATTCATTTTAAAATAATAAAATGTATCGACGTATCCATCGTTTAATGGTGTTCCATTACCTGCGGTATATTCTTCTGAGTTGTCTACATGTCAGACAAAATGATATTACCAATAAGGTTACCTGAGTGAAATGTATCCGCCAATTGTCAGCCCAGGTAGCTGAATAAGTAGAGCGTTGGCAATTTAAGTCAAAGGTTTAGGATTCGACTTCCGGTATGGGCATTTTTTCACTCAGTCGGAAAAATTATCAAAATTTATTGGTTAGGTTTTTATCTGCCAGCGTCAATATGACGTCAGCTTTACTCACGAACATGTTTTGGATTTATAATATAGATACAATACATATTCTTTTTATAGTGCTTTGATATTTAATATTAATTTAAAATAAAAAGGTGAAAACAAATTTAAGAACTTTACAATACGATTTGAAAAAATCTATAGTTTTTCTTTGTTTTACTTCTCTAATTAATTCAAATTATTTTTTATTTATTTTAATCGAGTGAAAAGCGTTCCCTTTTGAGTCATTTTTAAATGCGTTCGTAATTATATAAATACGTAGACCTATAGTCGTCGTCTGGTCCGTCCATCTGTCCGCATATAACAGCGCAAAAACTACTCAACCGAATGGTTTTAAATTTAATGTATATTATCGTTGTAAAATTTTGCCGGGTCATTTCAAATTTTATTAAAATTGAATCAAAACTTAAAAAGATATTAATAAAAGTTATTTTTATTCTATTAAATCCTATCGTACGTAATCGACATAATAAAAGCGCGAGTCATGTGACTGAGGAAAACAAATACGGGCAAACCACATCCTCTTTCATATGCCAGGCGGCCATTTTTATTCAAAATTATTTTTTCGAATAAACTTGAATAAAAGTTACATTTTTAGAAAGATCGTTGAAAAAAAAAATTGTTTGCTTGAGAGATGAGTTACATTCAAAAATGTATAGATTCTGAGATAACTTCGATTGAAATTACGTTAACAGCCGAATATCTCAATCCATTAGAGTAAATAAGTACAGGAGATTCGTTCATCATGAGTCATAAAAATATTAAACCATAGACGTAATCATTCGCAAAGCAAGATCTCCATGATGAACTTTACAGTGCTGTCTGGTGTAGAAAAAAAAAATTCGCATTTGTAAACGTGGCATACATAATAAAAAAAAACAAGGTATGGTCATTTCGCTCATAGCAGACGATATAATTCATGTCACTGAAATAATAAGGATGATTTTTTTTTTTTACATTGTGAAACTAGTTATAGAACGAACGCACCTCCTATGTCACGTTTAACGTACAGTTTCCAACTTGTTCAGTTTACAATCATCAGATGAAAACCGACAAATAACAACAAAACGATTTATAATCGTTTTCTGTACATGTACTATTTTTAATGACTGACGGATAATTTAAACTGGCGGTTAAAAGACTGACGGATAATGGAAGTTTTACTGTATTTAAATACACGGTACAAAACTTAAGAGCAAATAATTCAAAAAAATATCTTCGAAAAAAATATTCAAATAAATTAAATTTTTTATTTAGTAAATCTAAATTACTTTTTTTCACAAGGAAACTTTTTATTAAATCAGACACAGTATTTTAAAGTTAAAACAATAATAAGTGAATAAATATTAATCGTTTTTGTTTCAAAAAATTAATTATGCATTTATTAAGTTTAAATCCAATAATGAAAATTCATGCGAGACAAGTTTTCTTTTTCGCTGGTCATTTTAATTAAGCTGATAAATGCATTAAAATTTGACTGCTAAATTATTTTTTATTATTTATTGAGAAAAGCGATCTTTTTCAATTAAAAACATTTTATTTAATCCCCTACAGTCGAAATTCATGATGAAATGTTTTGTTTTCAGCTTATTTTATATTGTCAATTTAAATTACATTGAAATTTTAATGCTGCGTTGTTAGTTATCGTATACGATCAAATAACTGAACATTGACCTTCTTCGTTTATTGAATTTTAATTAAACCTCTGTAGACGAATTTCATTGTAACATAAATTTTTGTAGTGAAAAATACATGACGGAAAAGTTTATTTTTCTAGAATAAAAATAAAAGAATGAAGTTTAAAATATGATGAAATGAAATTATAAATATGATACGAGTCTATAATGAAATTAAAAATGGTTTACGATAAAATTAAAAATGTTACTACGTACAGTACTTTTTTTCAGATAAATTATTAATTCATATTTCAAATACAAGAAATATGAATATAGAGTTTCCTTAAATGGACTGAATATTTTAAAAATTAACGATTACAAGTAAATGATTACATCAACTGATGTTATTCTTGTAGCATAATATAGATTCTTGTATATAACATTGTTCCTGCAATAGTTTTTTCTAATTTCGAGAAAATTTAATTATTTTCAATTTATAATTTTTTATATAAGTTTTACATCAAAAATTTCGACAGGCACACTTAAATTCAGACACATATGTGTCTGAAAAAGTGTCTGAATGTGAAATTTCAGGCATCTGTGATGTCTGAATTTAAGACACCTAAGTGTCTTACTAAGATCATTGTATAAACGAACTGAGAAACATGTCTGAATAATGATGAAATGTCTGAAATTAAGACTTTTAGAAATTCAGACATTTAAGTGTCTGAATGTGATATAGTTGTAACATATGTATAATGACTGAGTTACAATTGTATCTTTAGATATTCCAGCACCATCAGATAATGTTTTCGAGCAGATAAAACGAGTTTAAAATACTTTCCTATCCACTAAATTTGGTACTTCTTTATAAAAGGAGTTTGATTAGAATATAGAACGTGTGTTAAAATTTTACAAGTTCGTTTACTCAGTTATTTTTGGTGTATTAAGTAGTTAAAGAATTTGCTTTCATAAAACATAAAATTCTCCAAAAATTACTTACATTCGTGGGTGTACGCGGGAGGGGTGCAGTGAAGGCTTGCCTTCTCCTCCTAAAGCTTTGAAAATATTGAGATATAAGGAGTACTTACCCTTTATTTTTATCTAAATTTATACATTATTATAGTGGAAGAAAAAAAAAAAGGCACTTCAATTAGCCCCATCAAAAAAATTCCTCTGATTTCGCTGTGACTCTGAAGGAAATACTTCGATTTCGCACGTTAATTTTCTGATAATATGATTTCAATACCAGCCAACTGTTACTTGTCACTGGATTTTTAAAACACTCAGTCCTTCTTACGACACTCTGTACAAATTAATACAAATTAATATTCATATTCATGTAATTATATTTCATATGAAAAATATTGGTACTTGCCCATTATCCCGTCGACCACTTTTCATTAAAAAAAAAAAAAAAAAAAAAACTATCGCCAAATTGTAACGCAAAATAAACAAATGGAAGACTGTTGCCATTGAAATCTCAAAATAATCACAATAATAAATAAATAAATAAATAAAACAAGAAATTCAGAAAAGTCACACTCACCAAAGTATCAACTATCAGCAAGTTTAAACAATAAAATTTATAATATATTAATGAAAACAAAAATAAAAAATAATCTTAGATATTTATTTATTTACATTGTTGTTCTAAAATATCCCTCTCGACTGATGAATAAATGTTTGTGACGTCAGTTGAAACTGTTCGTACGTAAATATTCATCGCAACAATTTTTCAAACCTTTTTCTTTCTTTTAATATCAGGGTACCTCCGTTTAAGGACGCAATTGATATTTTAATTAACGAAATAACTAATAAATAAGTAAAGCATAATGAAAAATACAGGTAAATGTCGAAATAAAAACCACTTAATGACATAACAAACATGTGTTTACGATTCAGACGTCAAGTGAATTTGATACAACTATCATATATTTTTGGAATTAAATCTTATAGTTTGGCGATAGTTTTTTGTTATGAAAAGTGGTCGACGGAATAATGGAGAAGTACCAAAATATGTGAGTGTAAGCCTGTGTTTTACAGTCTTCTAGTTTTTAACCATGTATCTGAATATTTAATGCATTTGTAAATCATTTCTTAAAATACAGGGTGATTACAATTAAATTTGCTTTTTCAAAAGGCTGTAAAAAAAGAACCACTGGTCAGAATGACCTGATATTTCATCTGAGTTATACGTCAAGCAATGGGAATTTGTTTTGCGAAAGAAAAAAAGTTTAAAAGTTGACCGATAGATGGCTCTGTACTCTTCATAAGATGCTAAAGACGCGACATGCTGTTGTGGCACTCTTTGTTCAAAGTCTATCCACTACGACAAAGTCATCGTGCCAAAGCCTTTCTTAAATACTTTAAGAGCCTACACTAGTCACGCGAAGAAACGCTCAAGCTAATGTTAAGTCTATGAGAAGGTTCTTGCGCGATTTCTCACTCGCATTTTAATATTTTTAGGTATTTTTTCTTTCAGAACCGGTTCCAACCGGTTCCGAAATTAGAAATGTCCGCTTATAAAAAAAAACTGTAACCAAAATCGAAAAAGTAAAAACTAACAACGTTAGGGATCGGCATCAGCTATCCTACGCAAAAAAATCATTTACAAATATTAAAATGCGAGCGAGAAATCGCGCAATCTTCCCATAGACTTAACATTAGCTTGAGCATTTCTTCGCGTGACTAGCGTAGGATCTTAATGTCCGGAATTTCTGCAATGCAAGTGCCACACAGTCACCTTTCTTGTAAAAAAGCTTCACAAGCAAAGCCCGATCCTTCAATGATAGAGTCATGACTACCTTCTCAGACGCAGAATAACAAGAATTGCATGCTCCCCGTCTTTTTATCACAAGTGTAATGTCACAAGTATATCACAAGTAAATCACAAGCATAGAAATTGATATACATCATTGGAGTTTACTACAAGATGCTTACTATAGAATATGGTGTTCATAGCATTTATCGTTTATTTACAGGTACGCACAAAAGAATGTCACGTCTTTTAATTAGCATCTTCTGACGAGTACAGCGTCATCTATCGGTCCACTTTTTAACTTGTTTTTTCTTTAGCAAAACGAATTCCCATTGCTTCACGTAAACTCAGATTAAATATCAGGTCATTCTGATCATTGGTTCTTTTTTATAGCCTTTTGAAAGTGGAACTTTAATTATAATCACCCTGTACACACACACACACACACACACACACACACACACACACACACACACACACACATATATATATATATATAATTAATTCTAAATGATCTAATAGTGTTTATAATTATAGCCATCACATATTATATTCATTTTTCTTGTGAAAGGCGTTTTACACTTGTGCCTTATATCTTTGAGACAAGGTGCTTTCAATGATCCTTGCATGTGATCATTCAATTACAAAACCTCACATAATTAATAAATTGCTGAAAATGAAACAGAATTGTGAACCATAGTTAATACTATGCTTTTTTCTTTCTTTATTTATTTCCTTTCTTTATTTTTTTATTATTAAAATTTTTCAGTTTTAGATGCATTGGTTAACTGCATTTTTCCTTATTTATGTAATTAAAACTATTTCTTTAATTTTTCTAATTTTAAATTATTTAAACATGATACCCTTTATTTTAATGACCTTTTCATATACAATTATTTTAATGAAGAACGATAAAGGATTGTCACACATTATTAATGCCTTAATGCGATGGAGGGAAATCTCATCAATTTTCCGCTTTTTAAAGTTTTATTTAGTCAGTCCGTTGGAAAATTCTAAATTAAGGTTATATTATGTGTTGTTAATTCAATCTAAAATTAAAACTATTTTACAAACTCTATTTTATGCTTTTTTCTTTCCAGGACGATACACCAGGTTTGTTAGTCGACGGTCATCGGTATAACCTCGAAGTCCTGGACGCCGATCCCCTCTTAAATCGAATTAACGAGTGGGATTACCCGATATTCGAACTGAAAGAACAAGCCAAAGATCTCATTCTAAGTCAGGTAATATATCTTTTTAAATCTATGTAATGAGTGGAGACATTGTATGTATCAATCAATTATTATAAATTTTTTTCAAAAACTCCTTTTAAAACGGTAGTGGTGAATATTTTATAATATTCAGGAAAAAGAATTAAAATTAAAAATTTGATCAATTTCTGCATTTCAGTTAATAATTTTTAGCATAAAATATGTGCTCAAATATAATGTACCCAGTATGTATGAAATAAAATAATTTATTTTTTACTTAGCACAAATGAATGCTGGTAAAAGTATAGTAAAAATAATTGTTCTTACATCAGATGAAGGTTAAAAAATACCTTCGTTTTTGTAAATTTTCGATATTTAGCAACATAACTTTATCTAGTACTAGCAAAACCCGCCGCTTTACACGCGTGGTTGTTGAAATATGCCAAGTGGGTATTTGTGTGCTTATTTACTATAGGGGAAATTATACTGCTACGGATAATTTAAAGTATGACTAATTATGTCATATTTACAGGAAACCTCATTCTACTGCATTAGGTGAACATGTGATCTGAATTAATGAGAAAGTATTCTTCCATCATTTACAATCCATCCCCTGCCAAAAAACAGATACAATGCAGTCTATTTGGAAACAGTTTATCAGCCATCATATAGTTAAAGAAATTTTAAAACCGGTTCAATAGTCTCACAAGGGGACCGCCAAACTTGATAATATAAAAATATGCCGTATATCATAAAAGCTTAAATAATAAAAATATTAATGAAAGCTGCAGAAACATATATTTCTAATTTCAACCAACTGTCTTTTCTACAACGAAAATACCTACGCAAATTAATTTTTGCAAACATGTACGAAATAATATATATACAAAAATAATTAACTTAATTGAGATTAAAATGGATTTCACAAAACAAATTAATGAGCATTCTCTGAAAACAGTCTTACCGAAATTTCACTTCGTGCAGCACAGATCAGTGCGAAGGAAGGGAATCTTTTACATTTTCTTGGAACTCTTTGAAAAGTGTTGTGATGGAATGATGCGCAGGGCCTGTTTACCGAATAGGTCCGTGAAGGCCGAGCTTACTCACTGAAATACAAAGGGGCCCCCAAATTTACTTTTCAAAACTAATTTTTAGGGGAAAAAAATTTCAGTCAGGGTAAAAAATGTGTTTCTTTTTTCTTAATTATAGCTACTAAATTTCCCCTTAGGCTATTACTTATTAGGCTATTACTGCTATAACACATTTATACTCTATTTTTTTACGTTGATATAATAAATGGTATAAAAACAGTGATTAAATGCAACTTATTTTCATTTTTCTCATGTTTTACATTTTAATTTCAAACGTGCTAAATATGACAGAAATCTAATCTGTATAATTATATATTGTTTATATTCATAAAGAGTGGAGAAATGATATAAAATATGGATAATAGGTTATTTAAATAAAGGGGAAAGTAATTAGCATTCAGGATACCAAATTTGTTGTCCCTCCATTGTTCTTAGCATTAGCAAATCCTGCAATTTGTAAAGCATAAAATATATTTTGAAGTTCAAATATTCACACCTGTTCCATATTTGTAAATTCATTTACAAAATTAATTTGTTATGCATAATTATGTATATAATAAAATATTTGTTATATGTATATAGGTAGTTAGTTTTAGTTTAATATTAAAAGTGTTGTTTATTCAACATTTTGATGGTAAAATTTCAAATTGTTGAAGTATAATTGGCAGAGTAAAAGGGGGGGGCCCTCTGTGTGACATCGGGCTTCCCCTACTTCTAAGTCTTAAGCGGGCCCTGAGGATACGCGCGCAGTTTCACTGGTCGAGGCGATCGCAGCGCTCGTAGTTATCGCGTTTAGAACTACAATTCCCGAACTTTCAATGTGAAGTAAGTTTACGACAGTTCTTTCTTACAGGTGTCTTTGCTTTTCCGTGTATTTACCTTTGTTTGCAGCAAGGTTCGAAGAAAACTCCGAACGGTTAGGTCGACGAGCGCGAGAGGGGTTTGAACCCAGCACCCGTCTACCACCTTTGAGAGCAGAACCTCTCAGCGACTGGTGGGGCTCATTAACGTATGGTAACGGACATTTTTTGGAACTACATGAATTGCAGTCGTGTGTGTGTTAAGTGTGATTTTTAAGATAAATACTGAATGCTTATAAAAGAATTAAGTGTGATTTTTAAAATAACTATTGAATACTTATAAAATAATGGCTTTTTATTATTTTATTTCTTAACTATTTTTACTTTTATTATACGTTTCAATACATATAGCCAGTAATGCGTTTTACAAGGCTGGTGAGAGCGGGAGTAAACTTTTAGTTAAATCTATCATTAATATGCGTGCACTTTTGTTATTTTGTTGTTGTTGTTGTTGTTGCTGTTGCTGTTCTTGCATTGTCGTTGTCCTGGTTGTTGTTTACTTTTTCCATGAGAAACGCCTGTCTTACATGTTTAAATTTGGTCAAAAATAAACTAAAACTGTTTGGAACAGAAAGTAACTCCTTTTTCATTGAACAACAGATTTCAGATAAAATGACTATCTTCTTAAGAGAACTTGGTAAAAAGAAAAAAAAATCACCTATATTAAAGTTTTAAAGGAGCGTGTTTCAATAAAGCAAAATCATTACAGAAAATGAAAGGCCTTAAATTGTAAATAAATAAAACAAAAACAAACAAAAAAACCATTTTTTTAATTTAACAATTTAACAAATTTAAAATTAAAAAAATTTAAATTCCTTCTTCTTTTCCAATTTTGGTATTTAAAACTAGATTTTTTTTTTAATTTCTAATACTTAGGAAACGTTGTTCTACAAAGCTAAGTATCGGATTTTTGACACACAGATTAGATCGGAAGAAAAAAAAAAATTGGATGCATAGGGATTAAACCTATAAAATTCGCATACATTTAAGTTCAGATTTCTTTTCTAAAAAACAAAAATTAAAGATTTTTAAAAAAAAATCGAAATTTAGTTACCTCTTTCGATTACTTAGAGAATATGAAAAAATGTGAACTGAGAAAAATGAGTCTAAACATTTCATTTGCAAAAAAAAAATTATCTCTATTTATCAGATCGTCAAGAAATTTGGGCACAATGTTCTACAAGGCAAAAAAAAAGTGTTGGTTTTACAGTTTTATACTGCAAAATCAACACTTTTTTTTCTGTGTAGAGATGTAAAGGTTTATTTTAGGATAAAAATCTGAAATTCCACATTTTAGTCTTTTTTTTGTCAAAATGAAACATGCTCAGAATTCGAAATTTTTGCCATTTTTTTTTTCAAAACGAAAGGTACCGAGCCCCTTTAAAAAATAGGAAGAGAATCTAATCCTAAATCTTACATTAAAACTTTTTTGAGAAATCGTCGCTCAGCTTGGGAATTTCCTAAAAGACCAATTAATACGACCATTGCTTGACAAATGAGGTCGCCAAGTTTGTTTTTTTTATCTGACGACTAAGTTATTTAATCTAATTAAAAAATAATAACTCTGAGTTATTTTGTAACTGTAATTACATTTGATATTATTTATCATATTGGGATTTATTTTTTTATAAAGCATGTAAAGATTTTTATTATTCAAGCTGGTTTATATATATAAATATATTTTTTTTTCAATCAATATGTTTACGGCAATTACTTGCGGACAATTTCTATCAAGAGCACCATCTGTTACTTATTTTAGTTGCAATGTTAAGTTAAAATTCTCATAAGATGTCTCATTATTCATGTTGCAAAGTTACAAATATTGCGAAATAAATTTAGAAATTATATTCAAAGAAAAAAATATTTTTTTAATTTCACTTTTAATGTGGCAAAAATAAGTTCATCAATAGCATATTTGAATAGAAGAACATCAGAATTATTTGTATATATATCTAATATCAAATATGGCAGAAGAACTACAGCCTTAGCTAGACTACATAGAATAGAGCCTTTGCAGATTAATTTCAAGAATAGTAAAATAACATTTCCATCAAGAATTTATTTCCCATCCATTATCCTTGAATCAATAGAAATATATTTGCGAAACGATAACATTTGCAACGAATCAGCTTCTTTTGAATTACCTAAAATTTGGCACGGGATGGTTTACAAATTTAAAAAAAATGCAATAAAAATAAAAATAAAATAAGTAATTTTCACTTTTTCAAGTTTGACCAATTTAAGCACCTGCTTACATTGGACATGTGATCTCGTGATTTATGTTTATCATTTTTAAAAACTTTGCGAGAATATTTTATTTACCATTTTGATCCGAAGAAGTCGCCATCTGAGCACATGAAACATATGTAATCTATATATTAAAAGGTATTTTTAATCCTTTTATGTTACGTTTTTATCACTTTAAGAGCAGTAATTACACTTTAATTTAGAATTATTTGATTGACGTCTATAAGGAATATACGCAAAAAAAATTTTTCATGCTTCACTATTTCATCGAGCCTCCCCCTCCCCCTCCCCATCAGATATACATTTTGTAGCACTCAACTTTCCGGACATTTAAAACACTCGGCAATCAGCATTTCCCGAACATGCTCGGAGATATATAATTTTGATAACTTTTCTTAGAAAACTTTGTTTATGTCATCTTTCTAAATTATATACTATGTAACTATATGTAACTAATAATTCTCATCTATGCAACTAATAATTCTAAACTATGCTTGTTACCATTTTTCTTAATTCATACAAAACTTGTGGGTTTTTTGAAAATCAATAACAGGGGAGGGGTAGACGGATTACATACATACATACATATATATATATATATATATATATATTTTTTTTTTTTTTTTTTTTTACTACTGGCGACTAGAATTTTGTGCTGGTTACCACATATTATCAAATTTGTAAAAATGGAAATTTTTATGACTTTGTAAAATTTGAAAAAAAAAGTGTGTCTCAGGTTTTTGGCATATATTGTGTAGCATAGGTAAATTTACCAGTCATTTTATGTAAATCGTGTAACATTTTGCAATTCTTATTTAAAGATTCTTTCATTTTAAAATGTTTTCTTGCCTATTCAAAATTATATGTATTATCTTTTTTCTTAAAACAGTTAACGTTATGTTTTGTTTTTATAATATAGTGTGCGAGTCATTTGTTAAAATTTTTATGAATCGTGAGTGTCTATAGCCAATTATTTTTTTTTAAGCGCCGTGTTGAACTGTTGATATTTTAATTATAAATTGAAAAATTATTTAATTAAATCTATATTCCCTTTATCATAAAAAATGATTCATGAGTATCAAAAAATTTTCTGGTTCTCTAAACAAAGAATAATTATTTCAGCTCTTTTTTAACTAAAGTATTACTGTAATCTTTAAGTTAATTCTACTGAAAAAAATATTCTAATGAGAAGCTATCCATTCGGAAAACCAAACTATATAACAAAACTACCTGATTAAAAAAAATAAAGGGAAAATGTCATTTTAAATAAAAAATGCTTATTTTAATAAAAATAATTTTTATTTCTATATTATTGACTCATAAAATTACTTTTTTGTTCCTTTGAAATATCCCGGTTATCTATTACAAATGTTATCCCGAGTATCTATTACAAATGTTAAATTAATTCCAAGAACTGCGCAAGGAAAACGTGTTGAAAATCATTACTGAGTCACTTGAATCTCTACTGACTACATATGAATCACAGAAAATGCTGAAAAGTAATTTATTGTCTTCACATTTCAGAAGAAAGAAATATTTCTTCCATGAAAACAATTACCATGAGAAAAAAAAAAAAGTAACATAATCTCTTTCCCGAATAAACAAAAGAAAATCATATTTTTGGTAAATCGTCTGGGAGGGAAATTGACTTTTAATGCAACATAGAACTCTAAAAGTTATTTCGCGTTTTGTAAATAGAATGATTTTTTTTTCTATTATATATCATCCGTTATTTAAGGTTGGTTTATTTATATAATATGCATCGTCTATTTTGTAAAAATAACGTTCTTAGCTTAAAATAATAGATGTTTTAAATTGAAAAGACATTTTTCAATTGAAAAATCATTATTATTCGTTTGCCAAACGTCTGTGCAGTTGTAATTGTATTAATGGTTTTTGTAATCATATTTATAGATATGGTTTACGAAATGTATGGGATGTTTTTCTTAAATATTATAGACCACTTCCATTTACCACTCCATATAATCACTTTCATTTACATTTTATTAAAGTAGCAGATGTCTAATATTTCGAATGCTAAAAAATATCGAAAGGTTTAAAAATTAAAATATTAAAATTACTCTTAATATACTTTATTACTTAAAAGATGATAAAGTTGTAAAATATATATATATATATATATTAAACTATATTAATATTATTCAATGTCAATTACTCAAAGCACTTTCAGCTATACACACAACCTTCATCAGGGATAAAAAAAAAAAAAAAAAAACTGTCATTACCATCGCCTTACTTTCACAAGCGTATAGCCCCGCACTTTGGCCCCGATTTCAAAAAACGGATCGTTCTGCGCGCATGCGCGCCGTGATCTGCTGCGAGAGAGTGGAAAGGTCCATATTAATTTTATTCCATTCCGCAGCAGTTTTTTAAAATTCGTAAAAGGATTTTGATTTAAAACATTTAGCGTAATATAACTAAATATTTTCTTTCACAATTTTCATTATTTTTAGTTTTTTTCATCTTTTTTTTTCTTTTTTTTTTTTTTTAACATTCTTAAAGAAATTCAGTTTTAGACTTTTACTAAAATACATTTTTTTTCCTTCGAATTTTCAATTTTTAAAGATTTTTAACGATTTTATAGCGTTTTCAATCGAATTTTTAACATCCAAAAAACAAATTTTAGCATTAAAAAAAACATCACTGGACACACGAAACTCGCTTTGCAGCAATCTCTAGAATGCACGAAATTCATTCAAGCCGCGGTCAATAACTTGTGTATGTACGCTTCGCGTACATTAACCGAAAAAAAACATCACTGGACGCATGAAACTCACTGTACAGCATTCTCTAGAATGTACGAAATTCATTTATAACCAAATTTCATATTTATTTCCATTTTGTTTCAAACTTTCCATCGCTTATATGTTGAAAAATGGAAACTTTACATTTTTATTCAAATTATTTTTTATAACTCAAATAAATACTGAAAAATCAAACTTTCCGCCGCTGGGATTCGAACTAAAGACCACAGAACGGAAGAGAAATGACATACCACAGAGCTATACGCACTCATTTCGAAATGGCTTAGAAAAAAATTTTAAAGTATCAGACAAGCACGCATGCGCGCAGAGTAATCCGTTTTTTGAAATCGGGGCCAAAGTGCAGGGGCTAAACGCTATACTTAAGCTGTTATCACACGGACGACCATACGATATGAAGTATATGCTATTGCCTCTCGAGCTACACTTTCACGCTGCAACTAGGGTTGTTTTCCTACTGAAAGTTATCTGCTAATGTAAGGAGAGGGCGTAACATTTGGCGAGTAATTGCGGCAGGTGTATTCATATTTAGTGTAGAGTTCGATTAATACACAGGAAGCATTATCGCGCCCTCACATTTTGTATATTGCAGTTTCTTTTCGTGTCTGTTCTATATATATAATATTGTGATCATTTTACTTAAAATTCCAAGATTATAAAAACAATACTCTCACTAATATAACATTAAAATTCTAAATTATAGAGTCCATATCTTCACTTTACGTCTTTCATTACCTGTAAATGTTAAGAATTCTGAACTATTAGTATTAAGTGATTTAGAAAAAAATAGTATATTAAAACTAGTTTTTTGTCACGTGTATTGGAACCGCATTTTATCGCTAAGCCGAAATCTGTAACGCAAAGAAAGATGTTAAATTAAGTTTTAGTTATTTTGCCAAAATCGTTATTATGACATTTTTAGTTAATACATTTTACATATTTTAAATGTAATTCATGTTACTAATTGAATGTAATTGAAATACGTAATAGAATTTAGATATAGTTCCCACTCTTTTGCAGTTTTTTCTTCCTTGTTTTGATGATTTTAATCATTTTTCGAAAGTTTAAATGAATATGATATTTTTCATTTCAAAAACACAATCCTTTTTTTCATATATATTGTCTACAGTCCTGGGGGGGGGGAGTTATACCCTCTATTAACTCTGCCGCAAATCATTATAAAAATGTCACAAGTAACAATAGATTAGTAATAACATCTAATAATAATGCTGTACATAAATTTTGATGCGGGGGGGGGGGGGAGAGGATGAAGTTACGTATAACAATTGTAACAGTACTAAACCCTAATTTCGACATCATAATTTTTGGTAAATTTTACCTTCGTGTATCAAACTGAAAGTCACTCTTTAAAGTAGTTTAAAAATTACGCAGATTTTATGTTTGTACCTCCTAATGTTAAATAAATGTTCGATCGTCGCAAAACAGATTACAAGACAAGTGCTTTTTAAGCAAAACTTAAAAATTATTTGGCTGTTAATTTTGGGTTTGCATATTTGAAAATTTTCGAAATATATTTCTGTTAGGAAAGTTTTACTTTTCAATTCCTTTTTGTTTTCGAAAATATATAAATTTTAATTCTTTTTTTGGTTTTAAGGGAAGCAAAATATTTTAACTGGAGGGTTTTTTTTTTTCTTTTTTTTGGGGGGGGGGGTTATATGCGTTATTTATTATTAATACAAAATAAAAAAAGGGCACATTTTACTTAACAAATGGAAACACATATAAAGGTTTAAAATTTATACACCGCTAGGAGGGGGGAAACAAAACTTTAGGGTGGTTGAAATTCAATAATTAAAAAGGAAAAATAGTCTGAAAAGGACATTATCATCCACATACATTAAATACAATAATCCAACATGAAGTGAAAAATTAGCCAGAGCTAGGAATCGAACCTGGGTCCACAGCGTTCCAGGTTACCACTATGACCACTGAGCTACTCCGGCTGATGCTGAATTTGCAATTTTTCACTAATAAACCATGTTGGAGAGAAAGTCGCCAACCATCTAGCAGACAGCCTTGGATGATCAAACAACTGTGAATATATTTTTACTATTTCACCTATTTACAATTAAATATGTGTGTCTGTATAATAGTTGTATATCTTTAAAAAAAGATTATCAAGATTGTTTTAAAAGAAAATTTTAAAAGGTAAAATATAATTAACTTTAAATAGCTGCTAGATTAAATTTTCATTTATTAAATTTTATTTTTCTAAAAGTATAAGAAAATTTTCTGTCCCCCTCCCCCCCTCCACTGCAAAATTTGGATTCTGATTCATGCTAAAAGGAGGCAATAATTTGTATTGAAATAAAATACCTTGATGCATGTTTGCTTGCATTTTTATCTTTCTTTGGCGACATAATTTGGCAACAAGTACGAAATAACGCCAAATATAGTTGCTGAAAATAGTTAAACTAGTACAGTTTGAGAAGTAAATAAGTGACTACGACAGTACAATTATAACATATAGCAAATAATATAAGGAATTGAAATAAAATAATCGCAATAAATAACTTTAAATTAGTAAATAAAGTTCTTATCGGGAGTGTAAATAACGACGAACTCCGAAGAGGCAATCGACGCATATGTAATTCCTTAATTACAAAATAACTGCATATTTTAAAAGTTCTTTTCGTGTATAATTGGTCCCTGTGTTGCTAAAGATTTGCTTTTTTCTTAATTCTTCTGTATTTTTGGTTTCAATATTTGCGACGACCTAAACGTAAGATGTTGGCTTACTGACGGTGGCCATCTTGGAATTTTAGAGAGCTCTGATTGGTAGATTTCGAGCTGATAAATATCGTAGAGGATACAAACTACTGTAAGTTAGATCTTAAAGAAATTACGAGAGGCAATCTATCAAACGGGACGATTTCGAGCTTTTTCCTCTTGAAAAACGTGTTTGGGATGAAATATTTGATATTGACTATGATATGAGAGTACGTGTGATAGCGCCATTACTTTCAAAATCTCCCTTTTTTGATCTGGAAATTAGGGAAAGTCCATTTCTGCTTCCGGGTCTGTTTGGTGATTCCAATTACTCTTGGCGTATGGGTGACAGGAGAAAAAGGGAGGAGGTAGAACATTATTAATTTTGCAACTCTTTAAGCAAACTTAACCATATATTGGGTATGTTCTATGACAAAACGTCATTGCAAACTCTATTTTCTTTAGTGATAATTTCAATTGATTCACGGTTAATTAACACATAATAATGTTTCAAAGGACATATAATTTTTGCTCCGCTAAATGTCTAAATTAGCTTCAATATTCTAATTCTGATTAAGTCTTGACAGGGCTGTTGCTGGTCGGTTGAACTTCAGGCTTCCTAAATGTTCTTTAACACCATCTTTAAATTTACGAATAGTCATTCTTGGGTATTCAAGATAAGTATTATTTCCGTTTTAGGTCGGAATCGTGTATACACTAGAGACTTCCATCTTTTGGGATCGGGTGGATTTTGCTGCTAAGTGGATCTTTCTGTTTTGTGGGAAGAGTAGCGATTAGGTTTATGCCAATAATAAAAAGCACATGCCTTAATTATTATTCCCGAAGCGTCAGTGAAGGCTCACTGTGGAGACGCAAAAAGTTTTTGGTCTGCCTGTTCTGCGATAACTACCGTAAAAAACGTCCAATTAGGTTGATTTTTTGGAAGGTATGTTGGTGAGGTGACCGGATGCAGCTGTATAGTTTTTGGTTAAATTAGGTTCGTTCGTTCGAAAAATATCGAACATTTCTTTTGATGTCATAATGCATTCCATCATCAGAAGATTTATTTGAAGATGATTTCGTCTTTCAACAAGATTTGGCGTCACTGCATACCTCGGTGTCAACTAAGAATACGTTCCGCCAACGCAACATTAAGGTACTTCCTTGGACACCAAACTCACCAGACCTTAATCCCATCGAAAACTTATGGTGTATAATGAAGAAAAAACTCCACGAAAATCCTCCTTCAAGTAAAACTGAGTAAGTGGCACGTATAAAGTCTATTTGGGCTAATATTGACAGAAATGTTTGTAAACACCTTGTATATAGTATGCAAGATCGATTGTACGTTGTTATGAAAGCTAAAGGGAATGCTACAAAATATTAACTACCATTTACTTCATATTCATAAGGTAATATTGTTGCGTAAAATAAAATATTCTAATATTTTGAACCAATCTAAATTTTATTCTAATATTTTGATGCGTTTCAGAAAGCTGTATACCTAATTTATTGTAATTTAATGTTATTTTATATTTTGTAAATGTTAAAGTCTTATCTAAACATTCCAGATTTAATTTATAAGAAATTTAATTGCATTTACTTAGTATCAAAAATAAATATATGAAAAATATTTTTTTCTTTCTAATATTTTGAATATGAGCTGTAAATCAGGATGTATTTACATACGATCTTTCATCTAAATTTTATAGAATGATCATCCAAATTGTTTTCTGAAAAGAAAAATATAAAAACATTAGATTTCTAAAATAGATACATGTGAAATATAATAGATTCAGTTTACATTTCCATAAGTTACTTTTGTACATGAGATTTTATTCAGCTTATCCATCAGATGAAAGTCTTTCGTGGTTAGCAGGTAAGTAAATATTGCTATTTGGATATTTAGACAACATAAAATCCTTTTTACAAACAGTTGCTTATCCTACTAAAATCACAATGCAAAACAAAATCCAGTATATACTATAATCATTCGAACAATCACTGGGATATTACGAATGTTAATTTAATGCAACTACGGGGGTTCAGAGCCCCCCTGAAGAAATGTACTTTTATATAAAAAAAATTAGAAGAATAAGCAATTCAACAGAATTTCAGTACTGACTATGAACAGTAATTGCTGGAAGCGCGTTTCTGTTGTTGCACGTGTTTTTAAATTTAACTGATTGTTTGCATATTGCTTGGTATGTATGAATTCTATAGATCATATATACAGGACTGCACAAAAGATCTCGAGTCCATTGCCGCTTACTGACAGAAATTGACGAATGGGAATTTTCAACTTGTTGCATATTTGCTAACTGAAATTTTAACATATTATGTAGTAATATATACAAATATATTGATCATATACAGGACTGCACACAAAAAATCGGATATATTTCCGATTATTACTGAAATTGTGTTTTCAAATGTGTTAAGCATTTTCCAACTTTTTTTATTTAGATATCATCTTTCAGCTTATTAATCTATCAAGTTTTGCTGCAATATTCAGAATATGTTGGAAAATGTTTCATAATCTGTGCATTCTTTTCATCTGAGCATTCTTTTTCATTCTTGTTTAAACATAAAGCTGATTGTTCAGAAAATCGATGATGCTACACCCAGAAAAAGGAATTGATTAAAACTACAAAACATGTTTTGTTGAGTACATTTTGGTTGTTTTAGCAAAATTCAAGAAAAATTGAACCATTTTACTTGGATTAACAAAACATTTTTTGCTGACGATACACAATTTTTTTTTTTTGGAATTGAAAAAAAAAAAAAAATTTTTGTTGATTGAACAAAATTTTCATTGACCTATATTTAAACAAAAAGTTTTGTTGGGTCAACCAAATTTTTGTTGATTCAACAAAACTTTTTTCTGGGTGTATATTACGACAGATAAGTGTTGAGTAAGCATAAAAATAATTAACTTAATGGTTTGCTTAAAGCCCAAAGCTAAATTTATTTGGGCTTTAAAGCAATTTACGTACAAAGGTAATCTTTATGTTTAAAAGTGTCAGATTTGTTCTGATTGATTTGACATTTGATAACTGCGTATACATGATTTCTGGTTAGAATCTTATTTTTTATAAAATATCATGCACATATATGCGCTTTTGGTGATACAGACCAGAAAAATTCCGCGCATGTATGTGCTAATGATGCAAATGGGCTAATAGATTAATTTAAAATAAATGTTGACCAGTGGACCCGTGCGAGGATTTCGCCAAAGTTACAGTAAAAACTGACCGAAGATAGCAAAAGGCACGCGCAAGAAAAAGAAAAAATAACAATCGTATTTTAATTGCATTAGAGGATGACGTAATTCGCTTCGGGAAAAACATTGGTCAAAGAAAAATAAATTAAATAGTACATATAAATACAGTTTAATATAACAAAGCATACCTTTTAGGCTACACGTGAAATACTACTGCTGCAATCGATCGATGGTGTCTTTTAGTTCTAAACATTTCAATTTTCCTTTTTAATCATAAATTTAAAATAAACTCGTGCGCAGACATCACACTTTTATCTTTGTTGCACTATTTACTTTTTTATAATCATTGTTGAACATGATATAATGCAATATTTTATTTTTGTGGCAACACTGATTTGAAAAAACCCTTTCATTTCATCTATGAAAACAATGCTGATGTAATTCTTAATTAACTGTAACTTTTAATCGAAAAACATGTTTTAACAAAATGTGAGGTCACTATGTCAGAAGTTGGTTCAAAAACTTTTCGAATGACACCTCATTCATTGTTGTGCACTTTGTAAATGCATAGAAAAAGGGATGTTGACAACATAAAAAATAAATATGATTATACGTTGAGAAAACTATTTAGAATTCCTAGACAGTTTAAATAATTTCAGGCATGATATTTCCACACTCTTCTATTTATCTCAACTGGATTTTCATATGTAAAGATGGAATATTGTAATCGATTTTTCATTCACTTCCTGACAGGATAGAATTATAAAAATTGTGTACCCAGCTGTGTTTCCGATGACAATATAACTTTTTAGCTCACAGGCTATCAAAGCCTGAGAGCTTATGTGCCCGCCGGTTCTGTATTTACGCACGTACGTATGTATGTGTGTATGTACGTAACGCGATAACTCTTGATAGAACTAGCGTTTTACTTTAAATTTTGTTTATAGGTTCCTTGTGATAAGGCGCTTCCCTGATTAGTTTTGGAGGTTCATTGGTTAAGTATAAAGGGGGGAAATGGGGGGCTAACCCCCCATAATTTAGATAAATAGGTTTTTCATGCATAATCACTCCATTTTCTTCAAATTTTGTATATAGGTTCATTTTGATAATGCGCTTCTGTCAATAGTTTTGGGGGGGATAACCCCCCCCCCCCTAATTTAGATAAATGAGTTTTTATGCAGAATTATTCGATTTTCTTCAAATTTTGTATACAGGTTAATGGTGATAAAGCGTTTTCCTGATTGGTTTTGGGGATTCATTGTTTAAGTATAAAGGGGGTAACGGAGGGCTCCCCCCCCCCCTTAATTTAGATAACTGCGATTTTCATGCAGAATTATGCGATTTTCTTAAAATTTTGTGTATACGTTCATTGTGATAAGGCGCTTTCCTGATTAGTTTAGGGGTTCTTTGGTTAAGTATAAAGAGGGTAAAGGGGGGGGGGACTTATCCTCCCCCCTTAATTTAGATGAATGTGTTTTTCATGGAGAATTATCCGATTTTCTTCAAATTTTGTATATAGGCTCATTGTGGTAAGGAGCTTCCCTGGTTAGTCTTGGGGTTCATTGGTTAAGTATAAAGGGGGATACGGGGGGGGTAATCCCCCTTAATTTAGATAAATGGGTTTTTCATGCAGAATTATCCGATTTGCTTCGAATTTAGTATATATGTTCATTGTAATAAAGGGCTTCCCTGATTAGGTTTGGGGGTTCAATTGTTAACTATAAGGGGGTGGGGAACGGGGGGATAATCCCCCCTTAATATATTGTCGATTTCTTTATTTTTCGAGGGGCTTATTTCAAATTCTTTGAAATAAGTGTATAATATACAATTACTGTGAATAGTCTGTGAGCTCAATGCCCTCAGTTTAACTGGGCAGTTTTCTTTTTTATTAATATTTTTAGAAATTAATTTTAAGCCATTTTTAGCTCACAGGCTATCAATGCCTGAGAGCTAATATGCCGCCCGTTCTGTATGTACGTAACGGGATAACTCTTGATAGAAATATCCCATTTGCTTCAAATTTTGTATATAGATTCATTCTGATAAGGCGCTTCCCTGATTAGTTTTGGGGGTTCATTGGTTAAGTATAAAGGGGTAACGGGGGTGAACCCCCCCCCCCTTAATTTAGATAAATGGGTTTTTCATGCAGAATTATCCGATTTTCTTCAAATTTTGTATATAGATTCACTGTGATAAGGCGCTTCCCTGATTAGTTTTGTGGGTTCATTGATTAAGTATAAAGGCGGAAAAAATGGGAAGATACCACCCTTAATACACTGCTCAAAACAATTAAAGGATATTGCAGTTTTAGGTGGATTTTGTATCTGGGAAACTTTTTAGCTGATTGATACATGGTCGACAGACATAGTAGGTTATATGAGAATAAATTACACATGTTTGGCAGAAAAAAATGCATTTTATTGCGCATTTGTGTACAAAAGGAAAAAAACACAATTTGTGCATATGAGAAAAAAAGAATAAGAAAAGGTGTTTTCTTCAAAGAAAATCATTTTCAGTAGGGGGTATGGTTTCCACGGGCGGCTAGCAACGTTGAACACCTTTGAGGCATGGACTCAATGAGGCTATTAATGACGAGTTGGGGTATTCTGCCCCACTCTTCCAGAAGAGCTCTTTCCAGTTCTTGGAGAGTTTGTGGGGGTTGTTGGCGGCCAGAAACTCGTCTTCCTAGAGCGTCCCAAACGTGCTCGATTGGATTCATGTCTGGAGAACACGCTGGCCATTCCATTCGAACGATTCCTTCCTCGAAAAGAAAATCCTCCACCAGGTTTGCACGATGTGGCCTGCAGTTATCGTCCATTAAAATGAAGTTATCTCCGATTGCTGCAGCGTAAGGGACTACAATAGGTCTGAGGATCTCATCCCTATATCGGCGACCAGTCAGAGCTCCATCTCGAATGATGTAGAGGTCAGTGCGCCCGTCAATGGAGATGCCACCATACACCAACACTCCTCCACCGCCAAATCTGACACTTTCGTGCACGAACGCAGGATTATTCCTACTGCCACGGTCCCTCCAGATGAAAATACGCATATTATCCGGATGCACAGAAAAACGGGACTCGTCAGAAAACAGAATATTGCTCCATTCATTTCTCCTCCAGTTGACATGCTCGGTTGCCCACTCCCTGCGGTCGCGACGATGCCTTGATGTTAATCTAACACATACCATCGGTCGGCGAGCATACAGACCTACAGCATGGAGCCGGTTTCGGACAGTCTGAGTTGAAATCGTGGTGCCTGTAGCCGAGCGAAGGTGTTGTTGGAGAAGAGTAGCGTTCATGTTTCGGTGTCTCCGAGCTGTTAACGCTAAATACCGATCTTCATTGGGCGTTGTTGCCCGTCTACGACCTTGCCCTGGTCTTCGGCCTGCACATCCACTCTCCAAAAAACGGTTCCAGATGCTGGAAAGGACAGTGACACTCCAATGGCTTGCGCTACTTCGGCTTGAGTTTGGCCCCCTTCTAACCTACCAACAATTCTCCAAGCTTCTGAATCTGTCAAATGACTTCGCTGAGACATCGTACTCATCGAAACAAAGCAATCACTGAATGCCGATCATCCTTGTCTTCATTCTCTTTTATCCAGTTGAAAGTCAAATTTCATTCGCTGCCGCTGAAGCGACGTTTTTGACGTCGAACTCAAAATTTGCATACTCCACAGTTTGAAAACCAGAAAAATTTGCATTTGTGATTCTCTTCTTCTATTTTCGGCAAAAAAAATTTCGTTTATATCTTTATTTTATATAAAACTTCAAATATCCTTTAATTGTTTTGAGCAGTGTATATTGTCGATTTCTTTATTTTTCGAGGGGTTTATTTCAAATTCTTTGATATAAGAGTATAATATACAATTAGTGTGAATACCCTGTGAGCTCAATGCCCTCAGTTTAACTGGGCAGTTTTCTTTTTATGTAATTAGCCGGCCGCGAGTGATAAACTGCCAAACATTCTTTACGGTTACAATTATATACAAGTTACAAAAATAATGGAGTTCGTTATACGACAAACTACACTCCCCAAAATATGCCAACTGAACATGAAACTGCGACAATGAAATATCTCTAGCACTAAAAAGTAGAAAAAATGCAAAAATTAAGAGAAGTATTTTTTTAAATGCGGTTTAATCAATTAATAGTTTAATATTAAATTATTATTATACGTTTAGAAAACAATTTAGAAATCCTGAATAGATAGTATAAATACTGTTTTTTTTTTTTTTTTTTTTTTTTTTTTTTTTGTCATATGTTAAAAAAGAAACAAAGTAAAAATTCCATTTTTTTAATAAATTCATTAGTTTGCTCTTTCTACCAATCGTAAATAAAAGCTGTGAATTTCTCATAATCGGGAACCACATGAAATTAATGTATTGTAACTAAATTTATTCAGAACAACATGACTTGCTTTCTGGAAATTTTTCAGATGAACACCGAATGCTTATAAAAATGTGTAAAAAAAAAAAAGGAAAAACTTTTTTTTTACATTTTTATTTTTATTTAAAATCTATTACTAGGTGATTTAATTATATATATATATATATATATATATATATATATATATATATATATATATGTTTGTTATAAAAATCTAATGTGACATTTCCATTAATTTAAAAAAATCGTTTTTCTTTCTAGTTACCATATCTTAAAAAGAAACTGAGTAAAAAGAAAAAAAAAATTCTAAGCATCCATTAATTTTGAAACTTTAATTTATGGTTTCTACATGGAAAAGCGACATCATTTAAAGAACGTGACTTTTCAATCATAAATCATAAGTTTTTAATTCGGCATAGTTCTACTTTTAAGTGCACCAATAAAAGCATTTTGAAAAAAAAAAAATCACTTTTATTTTGTCTTCAGAATAAGTAAATTCAATGATATCTATATAAAGACTAAAGAAGAAAATACGATTGTGATCGAAAAGAATGTAAAACTGAACGCTGTGACTTTTCAATTTATGTAATTAGCTTTTACGTGTATATTTACTCATTTATTGGTAAGTCTTGATACTCTGAAACGAATTTTATAAAGAGCAATTAAAAAGGGGGAAACACAAATTAAAATAATTCAACGGGTATAAAATCAAAAGAGTCGAAATGTGAGCCAGATATGTATTTGGCAATGATTGAATAGCAGCAAATGTTTCATAAAAAAAAATAACTAAAACTACTTTTTATTTAACAAGATTTGTGCTAACCTATGAATTAGAATTCAATTAATTTGTAAACTTGTTTTTAATTAGATTGTAAAAAATAAATAACTTGGAAATAAATAAATAGATATGATGTTTCTCTATGAAAAACTACTCCGGCCAACAAAAAGTTGAATAACAATATTTTTCCATTTATGTCATTCCCATGAAAAAATAATTCAGTATCACTGTCCGTCGCCGCCAATGCTATTATGAGCATTCTGTTTTAATATTTCAGCCTCTAATCATCTCAGACAGACAATTAGGCAACACGATTGCATACTTTATATACCTCATGAATTTGCTTAATAATATTTTAAATTTTTATTAAATATCCTTTTACTGTTATTTTACCGGTATAGCGTATCTAACACTTTTCCCACACAAATCTCACATAAAAATGTGATACAATGTGATTTCTTGCAATTTTCTATTATTACTAAGCTTATAATTTTCTGCTTCTAGTAGGAAATCAAAGATTTCATTTCGCATTTTCTTTTAAAACGACGGACCATTAAAAAAAAATAAAAAAAATAAAAATCTGCGACACTATTTACTATAACTAAACCAATTATCAATAACCTCAATTATCATTCGCTATCATTCGTATTGAAATTCCCTCTATAATTAATGTATATTGCCAAAGATTGTGTAACAGGGAAAAATCTTAATTCGTTAACACATTTTTGTGAATATTACTTAAAATGTACATAAATTTCGCTTTTGAAAATAATTTAAGAAATTTACTGCAATATAACTGACAAAAATACTTTGGTTCCAAGTTTGGATATGCTGTGAAGCTTATGTATTATAAAGAAGCGAAAAGTGTCTGATGGGGTGTGGTAAAGCAGATTTAATCAAATACTCTCGTTTTCCAAATATTTTCATTTTTTTTATAAGTATCCTTTTACTGTCATTTAATCTGTATATCATATCTGACTAATTTTCAGCACAAGGTATATCACGTGTCAGCACCTGTCAGCAGTTCTTTATCATATCTTCAAAGTCACCTGAGTAATTATAAGAAGAAAAATGCTTATGGATTTGTTTTATTATTATTATCATTTAAATTTTCTTGTGTTTTATTTTTCAATTTAATTTTTTCTATGCTGGCAGTATTACATAAAATAAATTTCAGCATTCAATTGCTAGAATTTATTATGGAAACACACCCTTTAACATAACCAGAAAGCGCCTCCTAGTACTTCACCGGTTTAATTAAGACCATGCATTGTATGGAGATTTTTGCCTGCCTAGATGTATTCTATACCCTTTAAATACTTTTATCAATAATTTTGATACACACTTAGTGAATGGTATACAACTAATTTATTAGTAAAATCAAAGAAAAATATCACGAGTTAATTATACATGCATCAATTGAAATTATCACTAAATAAAATAGAGTTTGCAATAACGTTTTATCCTCTAACATACCTAGTATAATCTTTAAGTTTGCTTAAAGTATATCTTTAAGTTTGCTTAAAGAGTTACAAAATTAAAAGTATTCTTCACCCCGCTCCATCCCTCTTTTTCTCCTCTCACACATATACCAAGAGTTAAGGACCAAACAGATAGCGTTCTTGTCTGTCGCAATCCCTGATTTGGTGAAACGGACCCTTTCACCTTTTATGACTTTCTCAGCGTGTTAAAGTTCAGAGGTCAAGTAGGGGAAGACGCTGACAGATGGTCAGTGCCCCTTTCTTTTGTTGAGACTCCTCTTTCTTTCGTCGATGACCACAAAATGATTCGAGAAGAATGGGAAGTTGTATGAATTATGGGCTCTCAGGCTGACTTGCTTAGCATGCGACTAAACGCAGCTTAATTGGCGTCAGTCAACAAAAACGGATTAAGAAATGAACTTTCTCTAGTTCTCAGACCAAGGGACGGAAATTTCGAAAGCAATGCGTTGATAACAACATTTTGTATTTTATCCCTGATGATAAAATACAGCTATGTGTGTAGCTGAAAGTACTATGATAGCTGAAAGTAGTATGAAAGCTGAAAGTACCATGAAAGCTGAAAGTCGTATGAAGTAAGGCTCTCTCAGACTGACTCGCTCAGGCTGCGACTAAACGCAGCTTAATTGACATCACTCAACAAGCCTGGATTAAGAAATAGTATTTTCCTAGTTCCCGGATCAAAGGACGGAAATTTTGAAAGCAAGGCGTTGCTAACAAAAGTTTATGTATTTTATCCCTGATGAAGGCTATGTGTATAGATGAAAGTACTCGGAAGTATTTGACATTGGATAGTGTTAATGTGGTTTAACCTCCTTTTTTACGATTTTAGCATGTTTTAAGTAATAAAGCACATCAAGTGTAATTTTAATTTTTTAGGTTTTTAAAGATGAATTTTAACATTCTACTCATTTATTTGCTTATTAATAATGATTAGTTAATATCTTTTTTTAAGCGTCACTGATATATGCACGCATCTTTGTTTCTAAAATAAATAATAATAAACACAAGAACCCGTAATTCATTTACAATAAGAAAGAAAAAGAGACACCTTTGATTGGTTTTAAGAAGGTCTTATCTCACAAAATACGCCTCCTTAAAACTCTGTCGGGAATTTCTATTTCATGATCTTAATTCTCTTAAATAATTCGATGTTAAGCTAAGCTCTCGTTAATTAGCAGTTTTATTCCAAACATTTTGCCTCAAAGTATAAAAGCAAACGTAATCGGAAGAAATAATAACACATATACGTTTCTAAGTAAAATGAGAAGAATTACATTTCGTTTGCCGTAATTTGGATCTGTAAATAGCATAGTGAATTTCAAAAGAGGATTAATTGTATTTGTTTTAAGACGCTTTTATTATTGTATTTGTAGGATTTAACTTTATATATATTTTAACCCATACAGTATGTGTATTTCCCAGATTTTATACGTATTATGTGCAATTGTCGCATTAATTATACACGATTGCATATACATTGGCATATTTTATCTATGTTTTCTACAAATACTACATGTTCAGAAATGTCAATAGTATTGCATTGTTTTGGTTAAATGTTGTTGTAAATGCTTATACTAGTTTTATTTTGTTTTGTTTTGTTTTTGTGTTTGTTTTTTTAAGAAAAAAAAGTATTTTAACCTCTATGTTTCACTAAATTTCGCAATTTCTAAAAATTTCACTCATTCGATAAACCATTATATGTATATGCGTGCGTTTTCACTGATTTTAAGTTAAGAAGCATGTCATTGTATAGGAGATTTATTCTTTTCTGATAATGAAGCTTACATACGTGAAAAATACTAAACACCTGCATCTTGAAGCTATTCCAGACAGCAGAAAATCTAAAATAAAATCTGGTATGATGAAAATAAGACAATTTTGTTACTTGCGCTGTACGAGAAAGAAATTCAGATTACGTTTTGTGAAATATCAATTTTAGATCTTTATTTATTTATTTATTTATTTATTTATTTAAATAGTTTGTTTTAATTTATTAGTAGTAGTAGTATTAGTATTAGTATTAGTATTAGTATTGTCATTTTGCAATAGATTAAAGAAATCTCTAATCTGAATAAATCATAACCTATTTTGATAGAAGAAATACTATTCCAAAAACCTCTCAAAAAAGCTTTTCGTTAATAAAATACGGTACTCTTAGTTTAATGTGATCCGTGATACATAATTAAATTTAAATATTTTTTACTGTTTTTTTTGTTTTTGTTTTTTTTTAAATGTGTTTACATATAGGTTACTTTTCATATGAAAATTTCCAAAAATAATCAAAAATATTTTCTTTTAATTTTAAATTTTAACCATGTTTATAATGTGATATGGTATTTCTTCTAAAAAAAAGCTCTTTTTTCATACTTTTTTCCATTTTTGAATACAGTAAAGAATAAATAGTATTTTTTTTTTCAAGAAAATATATTTACATAATTTTTGTGGGTTTAAGAAATAGTACTTTTTACTGTGACCATCATATTTCAAAAATCTTCAATCAAAGCAAAAAATCTGGAAGACTATTCAAAGAATATATTACTCAAAAATACTGCAATTTATTGCGGACAGATAGACAGAATGGTGAGACAGAAACCAAAATCCTATCGCGTGTCCACAGTAGAACTCTACTGATGTACTGGCAATTATCATAAGAAATCGATTGTAATGATTAAGGTAATCAATATAGTGAATGCTATACAACTAAGTTGATAATGATAAAAAGTTAATTTTTTTTTTAAGCGTCACAGAAATATAGAGGTATCTTGGATTCAAATAAATAAACACAAGTACATGTAATTCAGTTACAATACGAAAGAAAATGAGACAGTCTCGATTAGTTTTACAGGTTCTTGTTTCACAAAGTACGCCTTCTTTACAACTCTGCCGAGAAATCCTATTTCATGAACTTAATTTCCTCAGCTAATCTAATGTTGAGCTAAGCTCTCTCTCTCTCTAATTAGCAGTTTTCTTACAAACATTTTGCCTCAAGACATATAAAAATAAACTTTCTCTGGAGAAACACCAATACACACTTTTCTTAGCAAAATGTGAATAATCTTATTTTATTTACTGTGGCTTAGGGTTTGTACATATCGTTTACTTGCACAACGAATTAATTACATTTCCTTTTGTTTATGCATTTGTTTATTGTTGTTTTTGTGACAACTTTTTATACGTCAAATATATTCCATTTCTTTAAGTGCTTTTGTAACTTTTACGATCCGTATTATAAATTTATTTGAATTCCAATGAGGGTGCACTGCAAAAAAACAAAAAAAGTGTTGATATACTGGCATTCCAGCTGTCAGTATTATACCGTAAAATTAACAGCAATAAACAGTAAAATAAGCAGTAATACGCTGCCGT
This sequence comes from Maratus michaelseni, assembly GCA_963931845.1. Classification (NCBI taxonomy): domain Eukaryota; kingdom Metazoa; phylum Arthropoda; class Arachnida; order Araneae; family Salticidae; genus Maratus; species Maratus michaelseni. The sequence continues at coordinate 302,858,240 of OZ007589.1, forward strand.
GCATGCGCGGTAGCGTATTACTGCTTATTTTACTGTTTATTACTGTTAATTTTACGGTAGGTATAATACTGGCAGCTGGAATGCCAGTATTGTACTGTAATATCAACACTTTTTTTTTCAGTGTGGGTACAGTTTTATCACAATATTTTAAGACTTTTTAGCTTTATTTATTCACAGAAAAATATTGCAAATTGTACGAATACACGAAGTGATTACGAATTGTGCAATTCAAATATTAAGTAAGAATTTTCTAATCTGAGATAGTGGTGCGAACCACCTTCGAAATTCTAAAACGTGTACGCAGCTTGCAATGAAATGTTTTTGTGTTCAATATTGTTGATGTAAAAAAAACATATGTTGCAGTTTTCTTTTATATTATATTCCTGTATTAATATAGCTATCAAAAAAACATTATTATCTTATACATCTTATTTTATTTGCTGTGGCGTAAGTTTGTACATATCGTTTACTTGCACAACGAATTAATTATATTTCCTTTTGTTTATGCATTTGTTTATTGTTATTTTTGTGACAACTTTTTATACGTCAAATATATTTCATCGCTTTCAGTTCTTTTGTAACTTTTAAGATCCGCATCATAAATTTATTTGAATTCCAATGAGGGTATGGGTACAGTTTTATCACAATATTTTACGACTTTTTAGCTTTATTTATTCGCAGAAAAATTTTACAAATTCTACGAATACACGAAGTGATTACGAATTGTGCAATTCAAATATTAAGTAGGAATTTTCTAATCTGAGATAGAGGTGCGAAACACCTTCGAAATTCCAATAAGTGTACGCAGCTTGCAATGAAAAGTTTTTGTGTTCAATATTGTTGGTGTAAATAAATCATATGTTACAGTTTGCCTTTATATTATATTCCTGTATTAATATATCTATTAAAAAACACCAATCATAACTTACTAATTTGCTTATTATTTAATCTACCCATCCCTGTATTCCATTTTTAAATCCTGTAAAGAGAAAATACTTAGAATTGGACAATGTTCCTAGTTGGGGACACCATATAAAACATGCATACTTTCTCCTCTCCATTTTTATGGCTGATATCTCGAAAGCAAGCGTTAGAAAGCTAAATATGGAAAAGAGTAATTTAAAACTTGCTTGAATTTAAATTCGGTCTACACAAAGGGAAAGATTTTAATTTGGTCTCATTAAATTTATGGATGACGGTAAAAGAAATGTACTGTTCTATCATATTTAAATACGGTGACCCCTTTTTCATTAAGTCTTATCATTTAATACTTCAGCAGCGTTTCTTCTGTTAATGAAGCAAATTCATTAAAAATGCTCATTAGCTACTTATGACGAGAAGAAAAATAAAATCATGAAGTATCGATTGAAGTGTAAAGTTACTTGTAACTTCTTCGTAAATGCGTAAAGCTATTGATTAGCTGCAAAACATAAGAAGAAATAACTTGTAAAATCATATGTATGATTTAGTAAGATCTCAAAATCCCCTCTCGAATGCATTCATACCTTTCTAATTTCTAATCAGAAAAATATTATTTTTATACTTTTTTTTACTTGTATTCTCTTATTAGTATGTTTGATTAATCTCTTATTGGTATATTTCTAAAATATAGAATTGATTTTAATTTTAAGATTTAATTTAAGTAGTAAAATCGTACTTACAGCTCGTCAACTTCGCTAAGATTTCAAAACATAAAATATAAAATTAAGGGGCTTACTTACAACAACTGTATTTTTTTTTCTTCTTTGATAAAACTATATATATGAATGAAAATTGGTCTGAAAGTTATATTACATCAATTATTCAACACCATTAATATATTTTCATTTTTATATTTAAAAAAAAACTAATCAAAATAGCGCGGCGTTGGAGCTGTTGCGATCTGGTGATGCAAAAAATGCCGCTTGCAGCAAATCTTTATCAACTTTTTAATGGATTCTGTCCACATTTTAACCAAATATTCTTAACACTTTTCTCTAGGAAAGTGCACAAGATCATTAAAAAATATTAATATTTGTAAAAATGGCATTTTCGTATTAAAGTTTAACTTTGTATATTGTTTTAAAAAATTTAAAAATTTAATCAAACATAATAATCTGGTGTACTTCTCTTAAAAAATGTGTTATGTGGTTAAAATTTGGAGACGATCCGAAGGAAATTTTAACGTTATGTTGGAGGCCGCACTTTTGACATCATCGTGCCACAACACCTCAAGTGCCGCCCTTTTGATTACTTTTTTTTAATATAAAAAACAATAAAAAAATATTTTAATGATGTGAAAGATTGATATAATAAATTTCAAACCCATTTTCATTCCACTGTATAGTTTTGTCAAGAACAAATTATCATAAATAAGTGATTTTTTTTGTCAGGCGTCGTTATTAGCTACATCAGCCTTAAGCTTACATTTTCTACATTATCCTTATGTTTACATTTTAGAAATACTTTTAAAACAAAACATTCTAAAAGAAGATGAATGTAGAGGAAAGATGATAAAAATTTCAATTTTCTGATGAGAATTTTGAACAAGTATGTTGTGGCTATCCCGAAACTTTGGCTAATCATTTAAACGATTAATAGTACAAGAAATTACATCGATTTAGCAAATAGATTTTTTTTACACAATGTATTCAAATATTCAGGATGCTAAGCGTGACGTTTCGTTGAATTGTGTGCATTTAAACTGTTAATAAAAGCATTGCATATTTTGAACAAATCACTGAATTTTGGCACCCTTCACTGCAAAAAAATACTGGCTTCCCAACTGCCAGTATTATACTGTAAAATCAACACTTTTTTGCAGTGTTTCAATTGACCATAACAAAAATTTAATTACTATCTATTCCTATCATTCTAAATTTGATGTTTCATTGAATTCTTCGCACAAAAATTGGAAACATAAGAAAGCATCACATAAATCGAACCAATCATCGACTTGCGCATGCTTAAAATCTAAACAGAAATAGTTCACATAAAGATAAAACTTCAAATGAAAGATTATCCTATTCTACGCTGTAGTTCGGAAGTTAGTTGAGAGTTACACAAAGACTCACGAAGAGACATTTTCTAAAAACAGTCGAATCGTGTTCAGGACCTTCTGAAACGTATAAACCCGTCAAAAACCGGAAGTCGAATTTTTTCACGAATCCAATACTTTCTTGTATAGATAGAAGAAAGTAAATATACGAATGCATTGCATGCCCATAGGCCCATAGGTTTAACATTCGAGATGGGAATATGAGATATGACTGGCCACGAGCCTTCGGTTATACATTATATTTTAACTCGAATAACTGCACAGAAAACATGGTATATCAACAATAAAATACACAATCTTTGTAACAAAATACCATATAAATTGTCCACCGTGATCTTCTCGGAATAGAATAGAATCCCGTTACTTCGGTTGGTGGGAAGACTGCACATTGTTTGAAGACAAACTGGTAATAATTCGCATTTTTATGGTGTTTTATTATAAAGTTTTTGTATTCTATTTGTCTGACATCAGTTTCTATAGGTACAGTTTACTTCCATTGCATATCAACATTTGGCGAAATATCAATTTTTGTCGGTTTGAATAATTTGAAAAATATTTTATGTGGTATTAGTGAAATTATTGATTTTCAGTTTCAATTTTTATGAAATAAAAATAAAGTTTATTCTAAAGAAAAATTAAATAACATATTAATAAAATTAATTCGTTAAAAAATAATGATTGCTGTGATTTCACCTATTTCTTTACCAGTCTGAAAATTTGGTTAATTTTCGAATAATATAACATCATTTGCGCCTAAACATTATTGTCGATACGAGATCCAAGCGGGATTTTAGTAAGTAAAATATTTGTTGATGTTGTTGTTATCTTGTTCTTATTTCTACGGTATAAATTCAAAATTATAAGATTTTTTAAAGTGCTTCATTGCATATATTTGATGTACATATATTTTTTAATAACTGAAAACAAAGAAAGTTACATTTCCTTTGTATGCTGTTGTTATTGTTTCAAGGTATGTCTAACGCATAAATCTGTAATACATGCTGCGACTTTGGTAAATTTCTATTTTACCATTCTCGTTTTGGTGGGATCTCCCTATAAATTGCATCCGATTCGAAGAGTGATATATTTGCCTGTCAGTATGTTTTTGTGTCTAGGCTCTAAGGCTACGTATAGACCAAATACTGTGCAAGTGTCATAAATTATTTATTTGGGCTCTCTCTTTCAAGAATTCTGCGGACAGTTGTGAACTTCTTAATTATTCTGCACAGCACACAAAAATAACATAAAAAATCTCCCCAGGACAGGTGATAAAATGCCAGGGACCCTCCTCCACTAGGGTGACAATCTGTTGTCGCACAACAGAAGAATGAGCACATGAAACAAGCCGAAAAAGGCCCCACACGTCATCGCTTCGCTGTTTTTCAACTTTAGCATTCGTAAAAATTGGCCATCCACGAGATTTGAAAATAATTTTGTTAAATGCACAGTACAGCTACACGTTTTTAAATTATATATCGTATCATGTGTAGTTATTATTATTATTATTATTATTATTATTATTCTAGATACACGTGAAAAATTTTAATATGCGGCCATCTACAGCCTGTCAAACGTAAAATAAGCTGCGTACAATGTGCTTTAAAGTTAATATGGATACGAATAAAGGGAACGAAAAAAGAGTTAAAACACAATCACTTGAATTTGTTTGTAGGTATTTATATATTTTTAAATACTTGTTTACAGTAAATATAATCCAAAAATATTTTTTATCGATTTTTCAAAAGCTTCTTCTCACATCGTACGTGGAACTTTTAATTTAATTATTTTATTATAAAATATGTTTAGTCAAATTTTTAGAAAACCATCAAATTTGTGATAATAATAATAAGAAGAAGAAACTGAAAAACTTTTGGATTTATCATTTCTCTCCTATTGTTTCGTCCTTCAGAAGATATTTATCTCATCTTTCTAAACTTGTTATGATAAAGGAGAAATTTTAAAATTTTCTTGGCACAATATCTTCCTGATGTACGGGAATAATATTTCATGGAAATTTTGGAAGGGGGATAAAAAAGGGCATTTTACAAAATTATTAATCGAGTTTAGAGACTGAAATATTTTAGAATAGGAATAAAATTTTAGAATACTATTCCCCTCCAGTTTTTTAAAATTATTTTTTATGTATTTTAAATTGATTAACTACTAATTATTAAAATATACAAAGAATGTTCAGTCGAAATTTAAAAAAATCTTTGCTATATCGATTTCGGCTGAAATTTTCTTAAAATGCATTATTTTTTGTGTCTAGATGTCTAGAATATTTTTTTATTTTATTTCAGAAAATACTTGATAGTTCATTTAACATAATTATAATGCTTTTTCACAACTTTTAACATGAAATTGTACTTGACTTCATAATTCAATGTATATTTTTTCATTTGGTGGCCTTAATAACCATTCCCATTCAGTTTTTAGGTAGATTTCGTAAGAAATACTACCTATTACATTCTCCCCTAAGTTGGAATTTTTGAAAAATTTTTGCAGATCTTCGCCGATTATGACTTCCAGAACCCAAAACCACCCCCAGTTCAAACCTTTATCTATCTATCTATCTATCTATCTGTGTCACTTTTTTATGGACACGATAACTGCAATAATTCTGCACAAATCTCTTCCAAACTGATGCATAAAATCAAGGGGCATAAAATCTCGGTCAAGTTCGTTAATGGGCAAAACCAAACCAAAGGGGGGGGGGGAATGGGGGGCTTTTGTGAAAACAGAAAAAACCCCATAATTTCTTAATTATTAAACGTATCAAATTCGTTTAAAGTTATTATTACTTCTGGGAAAAGGGCTGAAAATTTATGTATGATAGATTTTTGATATCATTAAAAATGGCCCCAAAGGGGGAGGGGGAAGGGGGGTTTTTAGAAGAAAAAAATTCATAACTTCGTCAATTCACAAGATATCAAATCCGATTAAATTTATTGTAAATCCGCTTAATATTATCTAAAACTTTTATACTGACAAGTTTTTTATAGGATCAACCCTTATAGCAAAAAAAAAAAAAAAAGTAAAACCAAAAAAATCCCTACCGGCTCCGCCTGGAAACAAGTTAGGTTTCGAAGTGGGCGTTTCCCACTGCCGCATCATGGCAAAAAGGTCATTTCTTCCGCAATTCCCAACAAACAGGCGCCCCACGGTCTGCGTCTCCAAAATCTACCTGTGCCTGTAGGCCGAGCCGTCAGGGATTTTTAATATTAGATTTTTTTAAAAAAATGCAACATACGTTTTTAGACGTTTTAAAGATAGTTGAATAAGTTGGATATTTTAAAAAAGAAGAAAGAAAGGGTCTTTCTTCTAATTTCTTCTTTATAACTGGATCAGTGCAATTATTTGACGTCGTTTTATATACATTATTTAAAATCATCTAAAAAGTTTTAAAAAAGCAAGCTTTAATATTACATAAAAACAAAAGTCGGTACTTAAACCTTAAAATGTGTTTTAAAGGCCTGTTGAATATGTTGGATATTTTAAAAGAAAAAAAGAAAAATAAAGAAAAGGTTTACACCAGTGTAGGTATTTTGGGTCGTTTTGTGTTAAAGTCATCTAAAGAAGTTTAAAAAATCAATCTTTAATATTATATAAAAATAAAAATCGTTATTTAAACTGCAAAACCCGTTTTAAAGGTAGGTTGAATAAGTTGGATGTTGGATATTTTTAAAAAGAAGAAAGAAAGAAAAAGTTTGCTCCATCAGTGCAGTTATTTTACTTAGTTTTATATCCATCATTCCAACGCATCCAAAAAGTTAAAATAAATCAGATCTTAACATTAGATATGGAAAAACAGAAAATCGATTTTTAGACGAAAGTTGCGTTTTAAAAATAGTTGGATACTTCAAAAAAGAAGATACAAAGTAAACATCTGCATCAGTGCAGTTATTTCTCATCATTCTGTATACATCATCGAAAGCCGCTGCTCTAGGAATACCTTCTTTGATAACTGATCGATAGCAAACAGATTTCCTTTTCTCTCCGCATAAGCGCACACCTACAATTGGAATGCATTGCAAAACCCAATTTCCTTGAAAACAGAATAAAATTTTATTTTTGCTGCGTTTTGTGTTTGGGTTAATCTTTTCAAGGGTAATTTGGAAGAACTTTATTTTAATTTACATTATAAATAGCTAACTGAAAACCTACATGAGAAGTTACTTTTAATGATAACATTGCACAACAAATGTTAAACAGTTTTTTGTCCTTTAAATGAATCCAATTGATTTGAAGCAAATCTGATATGAATTCAAATATGTAGTCAAATATTTTTTTCTTCTACGACGTGTAGTTTTTACGGAATGATAGGCTCAAACTTAAAATTATATTTCATTATTCAGTAAACAACATATCTTAAAAAGAAAAAAAAAAAGGAAATAAAAAGAAACATCATTTATTCATTAAAAAAGGTACTAAAAATGCTTTCTAACTTTTTCCTGTATACAGTATTTCTCTGAATATAAAGTTCTAGCATGGTAAATTAGAATGTTGGTAACATAAGTCCTACCCTGAAAATAAGCCCTACCTTAAAAATAAGCCCTTCTTTAGAAATAAGTGCACCACACTTATTAAAATAATCAGTATTTAAAATCTCATCTTAACTTTGAAATATTTGCAAAAGTAACAGATTTCACAAAATATTAAACTTTTGTACGTATGTGAAAGATAACTTTATGCTGTGTAAACACTTCCTGAGAATACTAGCACACCAAAAAATATTGGTAAACATTTAAATTGTACTGTAGAGACATTGATGGAACTCGTATTCAAAACAAAAAGAAGTTATTAAAGGCTTTTTCAAACTTATACTAGAAACAATTGCCGTGCCGCAAAATTTACTAAAGGGATAACAGACAGCTATGAAAACATATCATTATGAAAGTATAAGCACATATACAATATTTGAATGGTGCAGATGCAAGAGTCACATTATCCACTTTTTTAAAGTATTCAGTTATTTATATCACCGCGTTCATCTTTTTAAGGCGAATCGGACTGTAATAGTGATTTGGACAATAATAAACATATTAAGGCTGAAAAAAAAAATGCTGAAAATCTCGTTTTGATGCATAACTCACAATATCCAATTCAACCAATCAGGGAGGCTTGCAAAGGATCATAGGATGCGGAAAGAAAATGAAGATTTGGTTTTTTAGAAAAACATTATTGATGAGACAACTACTAATAACAGTGAATAATAACTCCAATGAAAAATATTATTTTTAAAAAATGTAATCTTTGTGACCTTTTTTTTTTATCATTTTAGATGTGCTACAAAGTGTTTCAAGAAGTTGGCCTTTTCGAGGCGTTCAAAATTCCCATTCAAGAGTTCCTAAACTATTTTCATGCCTTGGAATCGGGCTACAGAGAAAAACCATGTAAGTAACTTCAGAAACGTAATGATATTTGTGTTGTTATTATTTTCATAGATATTCTCTTATATTATTAAATATCATTTTCACTAATATATGTTACACTAGTGTGCAAAAGTTTAGCAACAAACACAAAATGCTAATTTTGTTATTTTTGAGTATTTAAAAGAAAGCCATATAAACATCTGGTGTAGAAAATACGCACTACCCCTACAACACAGCCAGTCGATGTGATGTCACTTTCATGTCACAAATGGTCACATTTATCACAGTCACTACGGTGAGCCAAAATGTGATATTTCCCTTCGTTTTATACTCACTCTCAGATAAACATCATTCGGTGACTCCAATGAGAAGTCATTGTGACTGTTGAGTTTGTAACGAGTACCCAGGTGATGTTACAATAGTTACTTTGTGATTCCCTTGTGACTGTCATTTAGAGGCTCCATTGTGAAGTCATCATGTGCGTTGTATTGTTGAGTAACCAAATATTGTCTTCACAAAGTCACATGGTGATTCTCTTGGTGAACGACATTTGGAGACTTTACTGTTAAGTCACCTTGAGCACTGGATACAAAAGATGAGTTTATTTTTGCTGTAATTTGGAGACTCGTCACAAAACAACTATCATAGTGACTTTACTCTTGAATCTTCAACTGACGATCACATGATAATCACTTCATTGTAATGTCACTTGAGTACTCGTCACAAAGCACTCAATGGATCCTCATGTGACCTCAATGGAGTCACTAGTTGATATTTACTTGTGAATAATAATGAGGCGAATAAAAGATTCACCTTTTGGCTAGCCGTAGTGACTTGACATTTTTGACAAATTGTGGCGTGGAAGTGATGTCACATCGACTGCCTGTACTCTAGGAAAAATACCTATTTGATACACCTAATGTTTATACCATTTTCTTTTAAACACTCACAATTACCAAAATTAGCATTTTATAATTCAAATACAACATTTGCTAAATGGTACATAAATTAAAATCGTGAATTTACAACCACAATTAAACATCAACGTTTCATTTCGCTTCGCTTCTGCGAACGTCATCAGGATGTTACAAACAAGTCGAAAATGTCAAAATGGCATACACGTCAGAGTTCTGGAGAAAACATGATCGGAGAGTGCGCAAACGTCATCAAGTTCCCATGGTAACCAAGTGGATCATACCACTGTAGTGAAAAGAGGGGTTGGAAGACAAAATGAGGAGATTGTATTAATGGATTATAACATATTATGCCAGATTTTATGAATGTGATAGGATAAATTATCGTTACATGTATACTGCCCAAGCTTAATAATCGTAAGGGACTCTAAAATTTTATTAACATAAGAATTCTTGCATGCGATTATGATTCTAGCCTCTCAAAAGTTGTGGTTGTAAATTCACGATTTTAATGTATGTACCAGTTAGCAAATGTTGTATTTGAATTATAGAAATTATGGTGCAATTGTCCTGTTTTTAAATATTAGCATTTTATGTTTGTTGCTTTACGTTTGGACACCAGTGTTATGTAACCGTGCATACACTGTTAAAAATAATCTGAAATTCACGGGTATTTTTTTCCTGAATTTCACAGAAAAAGACCCTTTTCACGACAAAAGAGCATTCTCCCTTAAAAAACAGAAAATTTCCTCATATTTCCTGAAAACTACGGAACGGATGGAGTCGAAAGGGGCCAACGGAGATATTCCGTTATCTGCTGCATATTTATTTTCAAAGTTTAAAAAACTGACATGTTGCTTCACAGAAAAACTAAACAGTTCGATGAATTAAAATTTTTCGAGTTTATTTGAAAAAACAGCAGCAGCAACAACAAAATAGTGCTTTCGAAGTAAAAAAAATATATGCAATTAATTTTCCCATTCTTTCAAAATTATTTGCAATTTCTTTTTTTTTTATTTGTAAAAAAAAATATTCGCACAAAATATATTCTAAGCAAACAGATTAATGTATATATAAGTTAAGTGAAAAAAAATCGATTTTACTTAAAAAAGCAACAAACAAAAATAATTCTTTCGAATTAAAAAATGTAACAAATAATGTTTTCATTTCTTTAAAATTATTCGCAATTTATTTTTTAATGTTATAAAAAGCACTCGCACTGAAAATATATTCTAAACGAACACATTTAAAAAATATATAATAGTTGGAAAAAAATAGATTTTCTCAAAAAAGCAAACCTTTTTTTATCGAATTTAATTCAAAATATAATATACTTATTTTACGTCTAACAATCAAATTAAGAATATATATAATTCATGTTTTTATCCTCTATTAATATTAAAATTTTAAAACCTCAACCATCGTCTCATAACGAAATCCCCCCGCAATTAACTTCAAAATTACCAAGTTTCTAAACCCCAAATTGTTTAAATCCCAAGCAGCCATTTTAAGAATTCCCATATCATCGTTTCAAACTGTTATTCTAGTAAGCGTTCACTGGTCATACCGGCAAGACACTTGACTTAAGGCACTGACATCCCTAGCTCGAACCCAAAGTCGGCCAGAAAATTTTCTTGAAGTATGTCAAATAAAAAATACTCCCGCAATCGTCCACAGATGGCAGCACAAAGATAGATGTAATTTTTTAAAACCGAGGTTTTCCATAACGGAAAATTTCCCTTCCAGAAAGTGCTGCCAGGAATTTTTCCGTGATTTGAAGGAAGTATTTCCGAGAGCGTAACGGAAAGTTACTGCTTCTTCAAACGGAGTTTTTCCTTCTTTTGTCTCTCAAAACGGAAAATCTACCAATGAAACGGAAAAAGTCCGTCAACTTTGCTGCCAGTAGTTTTACAGTGAATTTGCGGATTTATTTTTAACAGTGTATCCTTTAATAATGCATTTATGAGTTGTTTCCCGAATTTGGTAATTCAATCTTTTAAGAAGGGCCTCGTTTTGAATAATTAATATGAATTACCTTCATTTAATTCTGTTTGTGCAAGTCTCCCTTTGATCGATTTTTCGAAAAGTTTCATCCTTAGTAACCAGATATGTATGCGTGTTCGGTCGTAAGTTGAATGAATCAAGAAAGTATGATTTCGTACCAAATATTGCAAATAATCGCGAAAGTTAAAAAGCAACCAATGAAAAAATTCTAATGTTATATGGCTTTTTTATGTTCTATCTTTAGTGTTATATTATTATATGCCTTATTAATGTATAAATTAAACAAATTGTTTCTGAATCTATTATATATTAAATGGTGTAAATATAAAACAAATTGCTCATATGCATTAACACATTGATATTTATTGCATGAATATGTAACAATCTCGTGATATTTATTGCATGAATATATAACAATCTCATGATATTTAAAAAATGTCTATAGAGAATGCCAAAAATCGCATTGAAAATTTTGCCTTTCTCGTCAATTTCAACTTCGCCGTCTTCCCTCTCGTGGTAAGGCCAGGGATCTAGCTAGAAGTGTAGAGGGAACTCAAGAAAATGTAGGGGAGGCTTATATGTTTTCTCTCTCTCTGACAAATGCACGCACAAACAAACACACGCACAGATATATATGATCAAAGTATTATATAGAAAGATAAATTAGTGCATATTCATATTGTAGATACTATGTTTCTTATCAAACTGTTTATAATAACTTAATTTTTACTAAGAAAAGAAAAGGTTATAGAATACAAATTTCCAGTGTATAATTATACTGGTGAAATAATAAGTGATGATGTCAACAACTAAGTTTCTAAATAAAACTATTAACTACTAAATAAAAAGCTACAGTTCATCTGTTTCATAAAGAATTGCAATCTTTAATTTTTTCCCTGCCCTTAAGAATTCTAAAGTTGTATTTTTATATGATAAAACATTAACAAAATCAAGGATGTATTTTACATTTTAAAATTATTGTTGTTTTTAAAATGTTTATTTAAACTAATTTAAAACACTTATTTGCAGTTTTTATACAAGTACTACAATTTAGTATTTGTGTAAAACTGTAAAAGGGCCCCAAAACTAAGTTCGATTTTTGGACAGAGTTTCATTTGGCGACTTTGGATTCTTTTCCAGGGAGGGGTCAAAAGGTTTTAGGGGGTGTTGAGCCCCCCCCCCCGACACCCTCTAGCTACGGCCCTGGGTAAGGCCCTCTATAACAAAGAAGTACCCATAATTCTCTGTTATGAAAATAATAAAGTAAACAGAAATGCACTGAATAAACTGTTGCCTCTAGTTTTCAGTAGTCTTTTGTTCATGTAGGCTTAAATAACATAATGCCTCTATTTTACATACTCTATTCATTGTGGATCCATAACATCTCATCCACGCAAAATACATAGGGAATATTTAGGGTTTTTCATAATTGCTGGAATGGCCAGTGCATTAAAAACATGCGTTGATATACAGGTCTAGTGAATTAACCTCTCTTCAGGGTCAATGTCAATCGTTAAATGCATATCAGAAATAAAGACTGAGGACTTTGTCCGTCAAAAATTATCTTTCTTCTTTCTGTTTTGGTGTTCTAGGTGAAGGACCATAGCATTTTGACAGTCCATTTCGAGGTGCGCGATGTATATGAATGAGAAAGGCCGCACTCAAATTGCATTGTTAAAAACTATTAAAAAAATGGTAACGCAAATGTAATTAAAGTAATTTAAACAGATAAAGTAATTTAAATAACAAATAAAATGCGCTTTGAAAAAAATCTTTTAGCAGTCATACTCCTCTCTGCAGCCTATACCACGGTTTATTTATCAATTTTTTACGCATATATGATAATTCAATTATGTTTGTCCTTAAAAACATATTTAACACTAAGTGTTAACCTAAAAAAAGAAAACTCTAACAACATATTTTAACATTAGAAAGTTAGTGTATGTCAGTTTAACTTTCATTTCTCGTTGACATAACATTTAAGAACGTCATTATTTTAAGGCTAAGATCATTTCCCGGGATTTATTTATTTAATCATTTCAGAGCAGGTTTTATCTTATTAATTAAAAGGAAAAACTCTTATTTAATTCTAACTATGTAGGTCTTCATTTGATCGATTTTCCGATTATAAACAGAATCCTTAAGATTCAATACTTGTTTCTCTGTGAATCAACCAAAGTGAATCCGCCAGTAAGCGATTGCATAATTAATCTTTCCAGTTGAATTTGATTAATCATTCTATTAATGTTTCTGTACGTTTCAATCTTAGTAATCAGATATATGTATTTTTAGGAATTGGATTTTGAAATTTCATAACTTGAAATTTCACATCATATTTGCATAATACTCTGTGATACTCTGTTTACATAATACTCGGTGTGAATGAATACGATGTATGTGGAATGAATGTGTAAGTCGTATTCATACAAAATTGTTAAAAAATAATAATAAACAGAAACACAATGGAATACATTGTTGCTTGCAGTCTTCCCAGCTAACATTTCTCCATCATCTATTCATTGCAAATTTATAACCTTCTAGCGGCACAAAATACATAGAGAATAGAGGGGGTTTTACCTCAATCTCTAAGAATGGCCAGTGCAATAAGCATATGAGTGGATATAAGGTCGAATGAAGTGAAACCTCTAAAGATAAACATCTTTTAGAGTCAATATCAATCGCTAAAAACAAAGTAGAAATAAATAAAATTCAAAACTCTGCATTTCAAAAATTACCTTTTTTTCTGTTTTGATCTTCAGAGTGCAGGGCCGGCACCCCGATGTGTATGTATGGAAATCTACAATGAATGCAATGTATGTGGAATGAATGTATAAGTCGTATTCATACAAAATTGTTAAAAAAAAAATAATAACGCAAATTTAGTTAAAATATAACAAACAAATTTTGCATTGAAAAAAAAAATCTTGGCAGTCGCATGCGTCTTTGTCGCCTAATGTGCGGATGTATCTATATATATATTTACATTTACATGCTATCCAAAAAAAATAGATACACAATACACAAAAATGTATCGTTTTCATTGAGAGTGTGGACTAATGTTGGAGTGAAATTTTTCCAATGTACGTGCTTTAAAATACGATAGACGCTTTACTTTGAAATTCAGACCTCACAAACCGCTAGCCAAGAAGGTTTTCTTGAATATTCGTCATAGGATTCTACCAGCTTTTATTCATTTGCGGGATTCGTTGATAACCATGGTCATTCCTAATATTGCTTGTGAACATTTTGAACGGTTGCATCTGCCGCAGCTTTATTTCTAATTCTAGCGATTATAAATTACATCGCGGGATCTGTTTGGAACTCCCTCCTAAACTGTATTTGCATCAAATCTACGTTTTCGAACTTCCAGTAACCATTTAGGATACATTTTCTTTCATCAAAACTTCTGGTTTCAACCATTATTTCACGTTAGTTAAACCTGAAAGGGAAAAAGAACTTGCCAGTCATTAGCGAATAATCTATATGTACATTTTTGAGACATCCTGTATGCAATTCATTTCTGTATATCCTTAACACCTTATTTATGTGCTATTTACAGGAACACTAATTTAATCATTTAACAACAAATTTATTTTGATTAATTCAAATGACGTACTCCTATTTAATCCCACTGTGCAAATCTTCATTTGATCGATTTTCGACTGTAAACAGAATCCTTAAGATCTAGTATACTTGTTTCGCTGGGAATTAAAAACAAGTTGGAACTTGTACGTCAAACGGAACAAATGAGGTGCGTTCGTACTAAACTAGTTTTATAAATATTCAGATCTTGGTGCAATACCTGTTGCACTTTCATGCAAAAATGCATGAATCAAAATTTATTTTATGTGCAGATCTTCATATTATAGATATTAATTTTATTTTTGAAATTAAGTTTCAGTACATTTTTACAAACGATTAATTAGAATTCTGTTACATTAAAATTATACTATGCGCAAATATCCAATACAAAACAATGTAAAAAAATCATCGTTATTATTTCACTGAAAAAATGAATTATAGCGCCTGTGATTATGCTATGATTAATTTCCGTAATAAAATAAGTACATTTTACATTGGCAACATTTTATCTTTTGTTGACATTTACCGAAAATTCCAATGGGAAACTTAATCCTCGCTTTGAAAATTTCAGAACTTGAAATCCATATTTAGACTATTTTTCCATTTAATATATATTGCTCCGGAAACATCTATCCAAAAACAGTCGGTAGATTATATGATTGCTTTAATTAAACAAATTTAGTATACAAATTTCGTTTTCAAATTCATTAATATGGAAATAATATGACTCCATCTCAAATATGACGTAATCACCATGACAACCTAGAATCCTTACCTATCATGGTATATCATTCAATTAATTAGGTATGATAGGATTTAATACAATGAAGAAAGATTTTATTATTATCTTTTTAAGTTTTGATTCGATTTCCATAAAATTTGAAATGACTCGACAAAATTCTGCAACGATTATATATATTAAATTTCCAATCATTCGGGTGAGTAAGTTTTTGCTCGGTTACATGCGGACAGACGGACAGATCAGATGACGATTATAAGTGCTAGGTATTTATATAATTTACGAACGCACCTGAAAATGAATTCACCAGTAAGCAATTGCATGAAATTTATCTTTCTGGTTGCATTTTATTTATCATTCTATTAATATTTCTTTAAAGTACTAAATCTTATTAATCATATGTGAATGTATTTTCAGTATTTATGTTTTGTGATTTAAAATAATTTAATTTTTCTGAAATTATAAATTGCGAAATTAAACTAAGCAATTTTGGAACCGGTCGAATGAATCGACCTTTTCCTTTACAAAGTCAGCATCAACGGCTAAAAAATTATCGGAAAACAGAAAACTGTGGATTCTTTGTCATAGCAGTTTTCTTTATTTCTTATATTCTGATTTAACGGGTGTATCTATTATTTACAAGCTTATATGATGTTAATTGTTAATCGTTTTACAAGATATTTATGATATTTCGTATGTACTAATTTAATCCTATTTGAACAGGCTTGTTTTGGTAGATTTATATACAATACCTTTATTAAATTCTGATTGCGTAAATCTCCGCTTGATCAATTTGCTGACTGTTTTGTTTCTTTGGGAATCAACTAAAATGAATCTACCACCTGAATACAATTGCATGAAATTAATCTTTCCCGTTGCATTTGATTAATTCTTCGATTAATGTTTCTTTAAATTTCCAATCTTAGTAAATCAAATGTTTATACATTTTCCAGATTTGGGTTTTGAGATTTAATATTCTGAAATTTTAAATTGTGAAATTAAATTAAGTAATTTGGAAAATAACAGTATAAGCTTCAATAACACAGATAATAATAATGCTATTGAAATTATTTCTCGCATTCAATTTTATTTAATTTTTCAATGGAAATTTCCCTAAGGTACTTCTTTTGTAATTTGGTGTATTTGTTCTGCCTTTAAAAATCTAATAATGCTAAATGAAAAATCTTAGCGTATTACTGCTTGCGTGGCAGCGTATTACTGCTTATTTTACTGTTTAATACTGTTAATTTTACGGTATAATACTGGCAGCTGGGATGCCAGTTTTATACTGTAAAATCAACAATTATTTTTTGCAGTGTGTTTATTAAAAATTCCACATGTTAACAAATTATTTCCTAAACAAAATAAAAATGCATTTTCATAGCTTATTACAAGTTGTGCATCCTTTAACTTTTTATCGAAGATTTTACACAGACTTATTCCAGAGGTCGGAAGTAGCGATACAACAGTAGTTGCTACTTTTTATAGTAGTTTCTAGTGTAGCGCGCTACATTTTGAACAATATAATGTAGCGAGTAGCCCGATACAAAAAATCAGTAGTTTATCGAGAAAACCGACGCTATTTTTAACATTACTTCAGAGGAAAAAAATGTGGCATTCTGAAAATCACGTGGCCGAAACTTGCTTCTTTTGTGCAAAATTTGTTCTGCGCAACAATTTGCAATCTCACGATAAATCTCAGCTGCAGTGTATAGCAAAGCATCGCATGAGATCACAGATTTTTCCCATTAACACTTGCTTCTAAAATCAAATACTAACACACCAAAGGAATTCATTTTCTTGCTGGCCACACTCGTCTATTTAATCGTTATTAGATCTTCATGTTTTAACGCTGTGTTTATTATTATTCGAAATGGCTTTATTTACATATTTATGTATTGTTTGCATTTAGAGTTGTTTTTCTCTAATTTTCTACATTATATATTTTTTAAATTATATCTCTTCTAGATTATATCTCTCTAGATAATATTTATCTTAATTTTGCTACGAAATTTGTAATGTATGCATAAATTAACATTTTGGAGACAAACACAAAACCTATTCTTGTATGTTAGATTTTTTAATTTTAATGTCATCGGTTATGTCACATTTGTTTTATCGTATCCCGGCAGACATGACATAATGAGGGGTTGCTTTATTATTTAATCTGTGTCTTCGATTTCAAGTGTAAATCGAATACTTTGACAAAATCTGAAGCAGCGAAGTACTGACTACTTTTGAAAAGTAGTTTGTAGTCGCTACTTCTTAAAACAAGTAGTTGTAGTTAACTACTTTTTCAATAAAGTAGTTGTACTTGTAGTTCACTATAATAAAAAAAGTAGTTTTTATTATAGTGTAGTTATTATGCAAATTAGGGCACAAACATGCTATTTGATAATTAAGGGCACTGTCTTCAGAAACCTTAAACTTAATTATACTTTATAAGTAGTTGAAGACCTGAATGAAAAAAGATGCTATGTAACTAAAATTAAATTGAAAAATATTTGTGTAAACTTTATTGATTTATTTTCCGTTAGGTAGCGTATATTTAAATTGTTAAGATGTGGTAGTAAATTCTCTAAGAAATCTTATTAATTTTTGCATATTAAAAATTATT
Organism: Maratus michaelseni; assembly: GCA_963931845.1. Lineage (NCBI taxonomy): Eukaryota > Metazoa > Arthropoda > Arachnida > Araneae > Salticidae > Maratus > Maratus michaelseni. The sequence goes on from OZ007589.1 coordinate 302,876,505, forward strand.
ATAATTATTTAAATTATTAAACAAAAAATATTAAAAAATAATGTCTAATTAGGTCTTTAAGACTAATTATTGTCTTAGTATTTTAGCTTTACCATGTGATAGAAATACCTCACAACACCTTTATTCTTTAAATAAAACAAATGTGACATATCATCTTCTCCACTCCAGTCTTTAATTATGTTATATAGTCAAATTACATTCAGGATTTTGTGGATGGAGCGAATGTGCCATAAGTCCACTGCGAATCCTTCATAACTACTAATTAATTAACAGCTGTCCTCAGAATAATGCACTGTTTTCAACAGCGGTCGTCGACAAATCACCACTAGTCCGTAAAAAAATTTTGGAGGTCCGCAGAAAAATCTGGACATTATTTTTATTTTTATTTTTGTTTTATTAATATTAAAACAAAAATTATATTATAACAAAGTCTTATATTTAAGAAATTTTATATGTTTTGTTTTGAAAATTTGTATGATTATAACAGGCATTGATAATTTTGTTAATAGAGGTTATTTGCAGAGCTACCACTGACGACTAATTTTTAATTTTATCTCGCACCACTTTCTCAAAACAAATTTTTTTATATACATTTTAACATGTGCAAGAGAAATACATTACAAAATTTATTTTTATAAAATAGTCGCTAGTGGCAGCCCTGTATTTGTTGTTGTTTTTTGTTTTTTTGTTTTTTTGTTTTTTTTTTTGCAAAATAGGTAACTTTAAATTTTTGGTCCTCCATAAAAAGTAAATACCCACTGCTAAGTGAAATATTAACGAAAATTTTGATTTAGTTTTCATTAAAATACATGAACATGAAAACATTTTCATCCGCCAAAGCAATTAAAACTCGGTACCGTTGCCGGCTTCAAATAAACACGGTTCTCTTGCCTTGCAATATTTTCAATGCAGCCAAAAATACATGAACTTATTCCAAACAAGCAGAAATAAATATCACGCTAAAAATGTGTGATAAGTTTTAATTATTTTTAACTTTAATAATTTTGTAATAACTAAGCAACTTTTAAAATGATTTTTGACATGATTAAATAAACATTTACAATTTTGTTATAAGTAAATGAGTGTTTATAATTTTGTTATATAAAATGGGTGTATTTCATATTAATAGAACAGAAGTCATCTGAACATTGTTGTACAAATGTATTTATGTTTAATAAAAATTCATATTAGTGGTCCGCAGAATGTAAAATGATGAATTTAGTGCTCCATGAGGTCCGACTGCTGACGTGCGACATAATACTTACATTATGCAACATTCTATGATACATGTGCTCTGTGTTTATATATATATAAACTGGTGTGCAAAAATTAAGGACGAGAAGGTTTTTCGAATGTAACGTCACGCAGAATATTTCCACATCGACCAAAATCATATCATAAGATCTTCAAGATGTGAAAATATGGGACTAGTGATAAAAACCATCTAAACAAAGAATCAAAAGGATGTGAAAGCATTTTATTGAAAAGATCACTTGGAGCGCAAATGCAGGGAAGACAGAAATGTTCATCTTACAAGCACCTGGCAGGAAAAATTCAGTCTCTAACAGGGGATATGGTCACCCCTGACTGTGATGCAGGATTTGCAACGTCTGTCCATGCTGAGGACAAGGTTGACTAGTAGCTCTTGAGGAATAGAGTCCCATTCCTCTTGTAACACCAATTTCAGCTCCGGAATCGTTGCTGGCGCCTGATCACGTGATGCCAAGCGTCTCCCGAGAAGGTCCCACACGTGTTCTATTGGATTAAGGTCCGGGGACTTTGCAGACCCATCCATGCGTTGAATATCTTCACTCTCCAGGAGATCTTCGACAGCCGCTGTACGATGAGGGGGAGCGTTGTAGTCCATGAAGAGGAAGTCCGGACCCACAGCACCTCTAAAAAGACGCACGTGAGGCAAGAGAATCTCGGCGAGTAGCGGGCACCAGAGACTGAACCTCCTTGGAAGACGTGGAGGTCCATACGGCTACCGAGCATGATACCACCCCAAACAAGAACTCCGGCACCTCCAAAACGGTCCCTTTCGATGATGTTGGAGAGGTTATTACGTGTTCCCTGCTCTCTCCAGATGTGTATACGTCCAGAATAGCTCGTCATACTAAATCGGCTCTCATCCGTAAAGAGTACTCGATCCCACTCCTGTTGTGTCCAATTCTTATGTTCCTGACACCACAGAAACCTGCGTCTCCGGTGAGCAGGCGTTAGTGGTACACACCGTACTGGTCGTTGTGCATACAGGCCATATTTTTGTAGCCTCCTAGCCACGGTAAAGCGTGATATCTGACGGCCAGTAGCCTTCTCCACTTGCCTTGCGATTTCTCCAGTTGTCTGACGCCTGTTATTTTTCACCTGTAGGACAATATAACGGCCGCTGTTGTTGTTGAGCGTGGACAACCACTGCTGAATGATCGGACAGCTGTTCCCTTCGTTTAAAATGCACTCCAGACTCGCGAAACGATGCTGTGAGCGATACCGAACTCTTGTGCCACACTTGTCACACTTCGACCTTCTTCCAACTTCCCAATGATTCGACCTCGTGTAAGGTCATCCAGATGACATCTTCTGGATTGCCTCTTGGCCATATCACACAATAATAGCAAAAAAAAGTAGCTGAAATGACTTTACACAGTGCAATAGATTTCACCAAATTTCTGAACGGTCACCGCCTCTGTGCTTTTATCCCCTTAGCACCTCCTCCTTTTACGCCATATTCCATATATGGGCATGTCCTGCTGCATTTGTTTCAGGTCTATCCCCTGATTGGTCTTTCATTTAGTTCTGTTGCCTTTTTTGGCTTTTATTCTAATTTATCAGCTCCGTCCTTAATTTTTGCACACCAGTGTATATATATATATATATATTCCCTTTTTTTTTAGTTTTATAATTGTAAATGAAACACTTTATTTTGTTTATCAAAAAAGATAGATATTAAGTCTAAACAAGATTTAATTATCATGTAATTCTTTTTTCATTTTATTATCAAATTTATTTGGAATTATGCTTTACTATAACAGTATAGAACTTTTAATAAAATAATAAGGCCGTGCAACAATATACATAATATACGCCTTATTACTGAAATAGCAACACAATGAATTCATTATCCCTTTTAGAAAATTCTGAAATTTTTCCATTCACAAATAATTTTATATTTGCTTTATAGGGCCTGTTAACAATATAAACATGCCTCGCGGGCTAAGCGGCATGATAGAGCTTATTTTTAGTAAAAATCGCAAAAAGGAATGCATTTATATAAAAAAACGCTTCTCACTTCTATAAAAAGCTGGTCGAAGGTTTCAAGTATGTCTTTCTAGCGGTAAGTTTGTGAAACATAGAATTTGACCCAAAATTCTTTATGGTGTAATTTCTTCCAAAAATTCTTTCAGAAGTACTGAAAGTTCTTTCAAAAGTACGAGGTGCGAAAAGTATGCATAAGGTCGTAAATTATGCAATTAAATATAATAATTCATTTATTATTATTTTTATTAATTAAATTTATTAAACAATTCGTCATATTTACTACAATATCTAATCAAAAATTTTCCGCAATGTTTTAATTGATAAACTTGTTTAAAACATTAATAACTCATTAGTTCTATTGTTAAACTTGAACATTTCGCAAATTTGATAAAAATGTGCATGCTACGGAACCACCTCTATAATCTAGCTTAATTTACAAACTTGGCATTATAAACTTCAGTACAAGTTCGAAAACTTGATTTCGTAATCCAAATAACTAATTGAATAATTATTCTAATGGATCTCTCTCTGCTGAAATGACAGTTTTCTGTCAGCAATTATCGACGCATGCAAGAGGCAACATTGCGCGGAATTATAGCACTGTCAGATTAGTTAACTTCTCGTTCATATAAGAAGTAATTCTGAGTAAAATAGTATAATGAGATGATTTGTCATATTTAAAAGTATAGTGAACCAAAAATGTATTAAATCCTTTTCTTTATATAACTATAGGTGAAATCCTATGAAGTATGACGGGTGAAAAAACAATATTTAAAAATGAGTTAGAAAATAATTTTCTTCCCACCTTTTTAACCCAAAATAATTTCAAAATACTTTACAGAGTGACCCTTCTAATCGTTGACCAGCAATAGCTAATGCCGTTACTTCTAAAACCGTTAATGTATACGATGAAAATGGGGTGAAAATTCAAAATTTACTTAGACTTCATAAATTTGATTTCAAAATCCCGAGAACATTTCTTTTTAACACTTTCCAACATAGTTGAAAAGTGTTTAATGAATTCGGTTTGTCTGTCTGTTTGTCCTTCTGTCTGCCGCCTATCCGTGCTTTAACTCGCCTATATTTCCTTTATAGGGACACTCAAAAAGATTTCCGTTACATTACGGTATGTGGAAAAAAATAATTTGCGATTTATTTCAATAATGTTTTATTATTTCAAATACATTGAAATTAATATATGATTATATAATACTTACTGTAGAATATTGCGTGCATAGCATTCATCGTTCATTTAGAGCAGCGCTTCCAACATTTTTTTTTTTCACGTAACCCCTTACTTAGATTATTCATTTCGGAGTACACCCTACAAATACAAGAAGCGGCACATATATATAGCTTTCAGTTTGTAAATTCGTCAGGATGCCCATTTGCCTTCCCGGCAAAAATTTAAAGTTAACGGCACAAGGGCCGAGACACCTTTCTCTCAAGAGAGAGCTCGAGCTTCTCCGCTCGGCTAGCAACAGAATACAGAATACCTTCCTTGGCCCCTCACGGTTTGAATATATCTAGTTGAAGAATTTCAAGTAGGTTCGAGGGCTTAACATCCCATGTTGAGCAGCTGGGCGGCTTTTGAAGTAGCTGATAGATATTGAACTTATGGACTTAAGTACCATGAATTTATCATATAATAACCGTCTGTATAACGTCAAATCAAAGAAGCTACCTAAAATTTATATCTACTTGGCAAGTCTATTAAACTCTTGAGATTATTAGCACGAATGCATCTGGAACCGATTTGCGGCATCAATTGAAAGAAGTAATTCTTAACATCTTGTACACAACTAAGTCTTCCAATTAGTAAATCAGACTTGTTTTAATTAAACTTTGTTACAGTTCCTTTAATTAGACTTTGTCACAGCATTTTTTGAAGAGAGTAGTTACACTATTACAAATGCAAGATTTTCCATAACAGTATTAAAAGACATATTAGAAGAGCAATAATGCATATCAGTATAGCAGAAGTTTAACTTTTATTTTTGTGTCATTTGTAAGAACAAAATTTCTTAATCATATTTGTCGTACAATTAGCGATAGCGCGCCTGCTGAAATGTTAAATTAATTTACAATCTATTAGAGGAAAAAAATAAAATTGCTAATAGAATCAAGCATAATTAGAGAATTCAAATCTCTCCTAAGTTGTGGATTTTAGACGCATGTTTGGAGTCGGTTGGTTTTTTTTACAAAATTTAATTTTAATCACAGCATTAGTAAATAACTTAATCATTTTAACATGAATTGCTGTAACATGATCTTGTTTTGAGCTTTCTTTTCAAAAATAAAATAAAACAAACATATTTGGCTCAAAAATATGTAAATTGGATTGCACAAATTGAATTTTAATTTGAAATATAAGTTTTAAAAATGTAAACGTTTTTAAACAAAAGTATCATACAAACTTTCACTCAAATAGCTGTAGTATTTAAACCAAATAAAGATAACATTTTTAAGAATAATAATCCTGACTTAGGTTTAATGAACTTTTAAATCTTCCGAAAGTTTTATAAAGCTAGTTTGCTCTTTAATCTTCAAATACCAGGTTTCTTGCACAAACAGCATTTCTTAAAATAAATTTTTTTAAATGCTTTATCTAATTTTTAAAAAATATATTGCTTTTAACACGGAATTCCCATTGAAATTTTAAACTCGAAGGAAAATAAACTAAAGTTCTGTGTAATAAAGCTAAAGTTAATTCCGTATAGGTACTTAAAAGGATTCCCAGGAAACCTTAAAAGTAATCTGTGGTGAAAGTATTTCTGCATTTTTTAAAACGCGAATTAAAATTTATACGGAAAATTCTTATATTTAAAAGGATCTTGCATTTATTTAAAAAGATCTTGTGAGCTTCAGAGTTCTTCTAGGAATTATATTTTTTAATTATAAAGATGGTAAACGTTGTTCAATTGTAATATATAAGATTTCACGATAAAGATAATTTTGAAAATTTTGGTCAGTTGCCTGTCGCAAGTAGACATAAATGAATCGTCATTTTTTGTTTATTTTGAAATTACGGTTAAGTTATAAAGGAGAGTCGAAAACAGTGAGGCAGTGTATACAGTGAAATTACAGTACACAAGAATTAACGAAGTTTATGCATAAGTATAAAGAAGTTTATGCTTTTAAAACGACGTTTGTGTTTCTACCGCTTGATGTTAGGCTGTTCAGTGATGCTTTGTTTGGACTGTTCGCCGACCATATTTTAAGTGTGGATACTGATTCGTTTGGAAGAATCGTAAAGAAAGAAGTTTTTTGGAGTTCAAAGTTACTCATTTAAGTCTGTTACAGATACAGATCATAGATCTTCATTGTAATTGCTTGTGATATTTCAGTTCAAATATCTTTCATAAGCTGTTCTATTCCTCCTCTTAATACGAAGGAGTTAATTCTAACAAAGCCAAATAAAGGAATAAGAAACCGTTTCTTTCAACAAATCGACATGGTACATATTAAGATATGGAATGGCTAGTACACAGGGAAAAAGTGAGTAGCATTACAGTTATACTTATTCTACAATGTGTAACATGCATTATATGTTACTTTAGTATGCTTTTATATTTTTTAGACACGGCCGTCCATAGATATTGGACACTTTTCTCACCTTGCCCGCGGGCACCATGGCGCCCTTTAATGGTTTTCTTAACGCACTTACGAAAGTTTTTTGTTGCTAGCTTTTCTAAAAAATAAAAATACATTTTAAAGGATGCTTCCTTTAAAAACAATAAAGCTCGCATGTTTTCGTAATTATAGGAGCGATTAAAATTTTCTGACTCCATCTTGTATAGAAAATTTTGTGGTAGCGCCACCCCCCCCCCCCCCTCCGCCTCCCCCTCAGAAAAATGTAATTCTAAATTTTCTAGAATTTATGTTTATTCTGCAAATTATTTTTACACGGAGTTCCTGAATCGTAATTGGCTTATGCTTACAACTGTGTCATATTTGAATCATATAAGCTGGGCTGCTATTGACGACTTTTTTTTTATATTCTATTCATACCACTACTTATGTCAAATTATTGTCTATACCAGGGGTTCTCAAACTATGGTACGCGTACCAGTACTGGTACGCGAAGCTCTGGCTACTGGTACGCAAAAGTCTGATACTGGTATGTGAAATGATATACAGCATATTTTTATGAAATTAAAACCGGATTAAGTTTATCACCCAGGAAATTTTCGAACGCTATTTTTTTTTTTTTTTTTTTGCTACTAGATTTTAGAACAACATATCTATGTGGATGTACTTTTTCTTCAATTCTTCATATGAAAAACAAATACAGGAAAGAACTAAACATCGAATATGGCTTACGACTACAGCTAAATAATATTGAATCAGACATGAGGAATCTGTGCTTGATAGTTCAAGCTTACCCTTCTCATTAACGATACTAGGGAATTACTGTAATAAAGCTACTATGTATGAATCAGTAGGTCAATATGTCATAAGTATTGTGTTTATTTTTAACAAAAACACTGTATTTTGATATGGTATGTATTATTAAAATGTAATGATGATAATATTTTTTTTAATTTGAATATTAATATAAAGCAGTCAATCTAAGTACCAATTTAGTAATGTAATAATGCATTTTGAAGTACAGTTAAACCTGCTAAGACGGAAGACTAAAAGACTTAGGAAATATTCTGTTTTAGACAGGTTCCGTTTTTCCAGTGTTTTTTATATTAGCTTTATGTTTGCTGCCTGGTGGTACGCGGAAGTATGAACTTCGATTTAATGGTACGCCTGTCTAAAAGTTTGGGAACCCCTGGTCTATACTAAATTATGTCAAAAGAAATTTTTTTGTTTGCAGAAAGTAGTGCAAATCGAATAAAAAATATAGTGGTAGCCTTGTATAAGACGTATGAGCATCGCTACAACCACCACGGTGAGCTAATATTGTCGCGTGTTTTGAGTTATGGGAATAATGACTCCTATCATTGTTTGCCACCGGTTGAAGTGCCGGTTGAAGCCCCTACTTACTGAAAGGTTGGGCTGGATGGACAGGGCAGCTATAAAGCAGTCGTTGAGACATGGATGATCAGAAATCAAAGCACAACCACAAAATATCTGAATCTGTCGGTAAAATATATAAAAAAATCAGCCCTGCCTCACTGTGTTACTAGCTATTGTACACAGTTAGACGAATTCTAATATTATTCTAATATTAATTTCCTGTTTTTATTCATGTATATTAGTAAATTTGGTAAGCAAGATTCTTTCAATAATTAAAAATATATATTTTCAGTGATTAAAATTTCATTAGTCGCTTACTCTTAATTAACGTTTTAAAAAAATCTGTTTCACTGTATATTCCTGTTCCCTACATTTTACTAAACAATAAAATCTTCCGAGTAGCAAACTAATATTCGTTACATCTGTACCAATAATGCGTTCATTTTAAATACCGTATTTGTTGTGTATATTATATGCAACTATAAATATATTATCTAACTTACTTTTTTTTTTGAGAATTAATTTACCTTTCGTATATTTCTAGTGTAAAATAAACACTTTTCTAGTATAAAATAACACTTTTTTTATATGTTACTAAAACTTAACTAACTAAACTTAACTATAACTAAACTTATAGTTAAAACTACTTGTTTTAACTATATTTCGGTTGATATTAAAGAGATTTTTTTTCTTTAATACGGACTATACAGAGTTGCAATTAGCTCGGGTTAATCAAAGAATGTATATATTAGTTTGTTATTATTTTGAATTGTCTCCAATCTATTTAAAATAGCGACTAAATACCATATCTACCATTTTGGATATGCATAGCACATAACGACCTTAAGTTTTCTATGTAATTTCATAAACATCTAGAGGCTTACTTAAATTAAATGTATTTGGCCATGTTACTCAAATAAAAAGATAAATTCATTCACATTTCAATTTCGAAATCAAGAATTCATTTAGCTGAATACAAAAGATTTCAACAGATCAATATGCAATCAACCATATTATACAGATGGCCGAGACATATATACTTTGTCGGCCTGTGTCATTAACAAGGGGAGGGGGGGGGGTCGGTATTTTAAATTAGTCATATTATTGTGCTTTTCTTCACTCGCACTTTCAACATGTTATTGTCAATAAAGAGTAATTTCTCAAAATTTATATAGCTCTTTTGAACTGTATAAATAACTAATAAATATAATATATGTTTTAACTTGGATAGTTTGCAAAAATGTAATGATTAATGAAGACGAAATAGTTAAATTTAGTTAAGTATAGCGTAAAGAGATTTCTGCTGGTATATCTTCTAATTTTAGATACATGTGATCTAATGATAATAAGCATACGGAAAATAATTTAATACCATAAACAAATGATTTACTATATATTTATCAATAATAGAAAAAAGAGAAAATACAGAACATACAATGAATTCTTTAGCGACAGATAATTACATGTTTATACTTATGCAACTGCAACGATGTTGCATATGCTTCTGAAAACGTTTTATACAATATTGCATTAATCATTTTTCATTTAACGTTTTTTTTTCAGATGCTTAAAACTATTTTACGATTTATTTTTCTAGTTAAGCATTTAAAGTTTACGTCAAGTTTCTTACAATTATAAATTAATCATGTGAGATATGACAAGTAAAGACAGAAAAATGTTTAAAGATCATAAAAAATTTTGAAACCATTCATTAACAATGACAACATCTATAATCGATTATTTAAAAACGTTCGATTATTAAAATAACTCTAATAAAAATAATTTGGTCATGCCCATCTTTAGCAGCTCTTACGTTAGATAAATCCTGGATACGCTAGGGGGGGGGAAATGTTGATTTTACGGTGTAGCAGCCCAGCTGCCAGTATTATACCCTAAAATTAACAGTAATAAACAGTAAAATAAGGTGCACGGCAGTGTATTACTGCTTATTTTACTGTTTATTACTGTTAATTTTACGGTATAAACTGACAGCTGGGGTGCTAGTATTATACCGTAAAATCAACATTTTCTACCAGATAATAAAACAGTAACAATAAAAGAAACTCTTAATCACTTTCTAAATAACCTGATTCTTACAGACCCGTCAACAGAACATAAACTTACACCAGCCCCTCCCAGATTTAATGACTCAAGTCCCCCTGTGATAACGAAACAGGAATTAAACCGAATAATAAGAAATATAAAACAGAACAAGGCACCAGGGTATGATTACATAGATTATAATTTAATTAAAAGAATACACAATGCAGAACCACAACTTTTACTAACACTTTTCAAAACATGCCTCAAAAACTTAACTATTTCCCCAAATCTTTTAAAATAGGTACAGTAGTACTATTCCACAAAGCTGGTAAAGACACCAAAGATCCAAAAAATTACAGACCAATATGCCTACTACCAGCATTCAGCAAAATATTAGAAAGAATAATACATGGTAGAATAAACCACAATGTAACAACTAGTAATTTTTGGAGCGCCAAACAATACGGGTTCAAACAGGGAATATCAACAGAACAAGCACTAGACGAACTTATTAACAAAAATTAAACAAGACAAAGAGGAAAAATATCAAACCCTGCTAATTTCTATGGACATTAAGGGCGCATTTGACAATATAAGTTGGCCGATAATAGCCAAAACCCTAAAACAGTCTCCCTGCCCCACATACTTAATTGATTGGATCATTAGTTTTCTGGAAGATAAATATGTAACATTAGAAGAAAATGGTATAAAAATAACAAGGCAAACATTCGGCGGATGCCCACAAGTCAACTGCCTGGGACCACTTCTGTGGCTGCTAATAGCAGATATAGCACTTAAGAAGCAATGTGGTATAAATGTCAGGATTCAGGCTTTCGCAGACGATTTTATACTAATCTTAAGATCAAAAACAAAAGAAAAACTTATAAAATTAGCAAATAAAATAATAAAAGAATTTAACGAGTGGATAACAAACAATAGATTAACATTAAATTGGGACAAAACAGAATTGCTGTACCTAAATAGAGGACACACAGGGAATCTCCCAACCGAAAATCCATACAACATAGAGGGCATAGAATTCAACGGTAAAAAGTTAGAGGTCAAAGAACAAATTAAATATTTAGGGGTAATGATACACAAGAATCTAAACTGGCTCCCACAATGCCAACAACAAACAAAGAAAATCAGAAAATCATTTTGGATGATGGGACGGATGGTCTCTAAGGGATGGGGTCTACAACCCAACATAATTAAAATTTGGTATAGGTCAGTAGTGGAGAAAAAACTAACATACACCGCGCCGCCTCAATATGGGGGCACAACCTGAATAGACGCAGCAAGGAAGTATTATACAGCTGTCAAAGGCACTTTGCATTGGTCATAGTCAAAGCTTATAGGACAGCCTCAACAGCGGCAGTTCAGGTTCTATCTGGCCTGATTCCAATTCACCTTCAAGTACAATACGAAGCAGCTTACTGCACTGTCTCAAGATTACGCAAAACAGTAAACATATACAACACAACTATCCATCACACGGACTATGTTAAAAAGATCAACGTTTGGCACAACCACCCAACAGAAACAATAGAACCAAGATTAGGACACAATCTAAGAGACATAGTCGTATACACAAACGGTTCGAAATTGGAATCAGGCGCTACGGGATCGGCTTTCGTAGCATACAAAAAATGAACAAAAAATCAAGACATGGTCGGTGCCACTAAGAAAGTGCAACAGTGTCTTTCAAGCCGAACTACTGGCCATACTGAAAGCCGCAGAATGGGGTAATACCACAGGGCAAGATTACAGCATACGCTCGGACTGCATGTCAGCAATACAAGCATTAAGCAAACCCTTTAACGTAACTGAAATAATAGATACAATACAACAAACAATAAAAAATTCAAATAATAAATTTAAAAGCAGCAGGATCAAGGCTCACGTGGGCATCCAAGGAAACGAGGATGCTGACGAATTGGCCAAACAAGCAGCACAAAACCCATACAATGCAATCCCTTACCACATGGAGAAACCAATAACAAAAATAAAGATAACTCTGAAAGAGCTAACAATTAAGCAATGGCAGTTCGAGTGGGACTAAGGGGACACAGGCAGGCTGACACACAGGTATTTCCCTAAAGTGGATACACACAGATTAATTAGCTGCAAACTACTTTCCCAAGTCTACACAGGCCATGGCGCGTTTCCAGCATACCTGCACAGATTCGCACTGGTGGAATGCGAGTGCGGATTGATGGGAACTTCCAAACACTACCTCATAGCATGTCCACTCACACAAGCACTCCATCTGGTAGGCATAACATCAAACAACGAGCAACTTTCGCACAAACAGCTAGCTCAAAACAAACATGTACAAGCAAAAGCCAAAACAGTGATCAGATGGTTAATTGATAACATAGACTTAATTTCACACTAACGTGAAGCAAAACTGTACAAGCCCTTCCCACCATCCACACCAGATTAATTCCTCAGCAGCAACAGTAATCTAGCGTAGCGCATAGCGAAATAATAAAAAAACAATTAATAGAAACTACTATTTTTGCGCAAAAAAAACCTTTAAAAGAACTTTACTTTTACTGCACCAAAAAAAATGTTTAAAAAAATATACTAAAAGCACAATGTGCACAAAAAAATAATAATAATAAAATTAAACGAAGCCATGTACGCTAATGGTGCCTGGTGCATGTAAAATCTGTCGTGGGTGCAAAGTCCTCCAAGTTTCCTTTGAATTATACCTCTGGAGGTGCCTAGTCAGGTGAAAGTCACGTCACCTGATCAAGACTCTAAATTACGAGACCAATTCTCGACATTAGCGTATCGCGTGGTCCTTAATACGTCCCTCATGCCGAGAAACTAGCGGAAGCCAGGAAGAAAGGGAAAAAATATATATATTCTGAAAATTGAAGTTACCACTGTTTCCGAATAATAGTTTAAGCCAAATTTGTAATTAAGTTCCTAGCTTAACCAACCGAGCGAATTTTTAAAGATGCATAGTGGTCTTCCTAATTAGTCATTTGCTGAAGGGCACTTGAACATCCCATTCCCCCTCCCCCCGGCCCCTCCCTGAAGGTTTTTTATCCGACTATGCCACGTTTCCATATCAAAGCAACTATCTTTCCGATTTCAACGCGATTCCAAACATTATAATTAACTTAATAGTCACCTCTATGACATTAAAGTAAATTTATGAAGTCACTATTTTCGGATAATTGTTTAAGCCAAATTTGTAACTAAGTTCCTAGCTTAACCAAACAAACGAATTTTTAAAGATGCATAGTGGTCCTCCTAATTAGTCATTTGCTGAAGGGCACTTGAACATCTCCGACACCTCCTTCAAGGTTTTTTTTCTAATTATGCCTTATTTCAATAACTTGGCTAATAATGATCTCATCTTCTCCAAACTAGCTCAGTTTTGTAGCACGACTACTATATAGTGCCGTAGGCAGCAGGAACCTGTCTCAGAGATTTGTTTAGAACAGAATGCTCCCCTGGCAGTGGAAGGGGGAAATGAAAGATTTTCCGTAGCATACGAACATGCCCGGTATACGGTGCCGAAGCCATCGGAGACCCTGGCCAGAGTTTCGTTTTTTAAGAGATTTAAGTTTATTACACGGGTTCGGGAAACGCCGGGCGGGTCAGCTAATTTTTAATAAATATTAAAATTCATTGGAAAAATGAATTAAAAAATCTAATCTTTAGTCATCACCAAATTAAGCGTTTTCAAAACTAAAACTCGATATGCAGAATTAAAATCTAAAGGATTACTAAGTATTTTTATTATTATCACTATTATTATTACCATTTCCGACTTATGTTCCGTGAGAAACACTTTTGATAATTTTTAAGCTATGTTTATACTTTGGTGAGTAAATTCACTGAAAGCATAAAGTATGTACGTACTTATTTTTAAATAAACTTTTGGTATCGCGTTCTTGTGTTGATATTATCAACATGCCACAAAAATATACAAAGTATGGTCTATGTATCCATACATATACATGCATGTAACATAGGCAAATAATGATTGTGCATTCGAGTGAACAATTATTAACAAGTATTATTTTCCCTTATTAAAATTTATTGAGGGAAAAAACTCAAAAATTTAATTATCGGTCCCAACCATATATATATATATATATATATATAATACAACGTATATACAACGTTTTCAAAACTAAAACTCAATAATGCAGAATTAAAATCTAAAGTCATTACTAAGTTTTCTTCTATTATCACTGTTTCACTGTTATTATTACCATTTCCCACTTATACGTCGCGAGAAACATATTTCAATAATTTTTAAACCGCATTTATAAGTCGACCAAGTAAAGCCATTGAAAACGCAAATTATATGTAGGGAGGCATTCATTGTTAAGTAAACTTCGAGAAATCAAAGCACCTCCGTAGCAACCACGTAAAATCCTAAGTATAACTAACAGTATGAAATTCATCTCATTAAACGCCTATATGAAGTGCACTTGAGGCTAATTATACCTCCACTTTTCACATAAATGTTTCCTAGTCTCTAACTCATCTAATCACGCTACTTCCGAAGACGAAACATCACACGTTCCTGCTAATAAGCCTAACCTCCTGAGTTTAAGTACCACATTTTACGCCTTGAAGCAATACTTTAATCTGGTCTCCATGGAAACAGGATTAAGAGGAAGGTAAGAACTAAGTTATGGATGAAGATGCTTCCTTTTGGATCCAAGACAAATTTCTCTTAGGTGCAAATGAATGAGTGCTCTTGTATCTTGAAAGCTGAAAAAGTTTTTTTGAATAAAGAGAAGCAACTTTAATATAAAAGAAAGTATAAATTGGGTAGAAAAAAACTTTAAATCATTTTCTCCTTTTTATTTCAATGCTTTTTAACACTTTACAACATAGTTGAAAAGTGCTTATGACTTTGATTCGTCTGTCTGTCCGCACTCTAACTTCTGTTAATATACTTAGATTGCCATGAAATTGATATATGTTCTTGAGGTTTTCATTTACAGATACACTCAAAAGAATCCGGATGCATTCTCACCTATGGACGATAATTGTTTGAAGTACATTTTAATGGCGTTAAAGGAATTCAAACATTAGGAAATTAGCAAGGGTGGCGAACCTATGGTAAGCTTGTCTTAGGTGGCACTTACATAAATTTGTCTGGCACGCGGGAAAATTAAATTTCATAACCATAACCTAGAAAAATATATATTTTTTTCTTTTTTCATTATAAATTTTTAAAAATTCGATACGTATATCACAAGTAATACAGTTATTTTTGTAGGAATTTACCCATTTTCTTTTTCTGCGATACCATACTATACATCGACATACAACTGTTCTGCCTTACTATATAAATTCAAAAAACTTTATTTCATCAATTGAATTTCATAAGACATCACTGTAATAAAATTAGTGGACCCAATTTCGCTACGTATATTATGAAAAATAAAGAAATATGAAGCATGTATAAAGCATTCTTCATCGAACGTACAACAGGAAAATAATCTCATTAATAAATTATTAATACATATTTTATGGAACTTGGATAGTTATCAGTAAGATGTTTCGTTAATGTTGATTCAAATATTACTATTATATTTTTAATACTAAAATATTATGCGTATTTTTTTCTTTATTACAGTGTGTGTCTCTTAAATAAGTTAAATTTCCAAAAAGGAATTTTATTCAGTTAACGCGCTGATATTAATGTACAGAAAAATCTCATTTTGATTTTTGTACTTACTTAATGGATTAAAGCGATTGATAATATTAACTAATGTTTCATTTAAACCCGCAATATTGTTTTATTTAAACGTTTAGCACACCAAAGTGTTGATAGATATTATTGGTGAATTTTTGTCACGCGTACACAAAAAGGTTCGCCGTAATTGCACTACAGCAAAAAGGTTAGGCAGTACCTTGTTTTGTGTGAAATGCGATGGTGTGCCGAAACATTTTGGAAGTCATCAGAATTTTGGCCGTATACAAAGTGTTTGTAAACTGTTTTTATAAAATAAGAGGAACGATACTACCCCAGAAGATGAACAATATTTACAATCATGGAACTAAGGTCGCGATAAGTGTTGTCAGGTGTCCCGATTTTCATAGATTCCAAGACCCGTTCCGCAGAACCACTAATAGAAGTTCCTATTTTTCATGACGTACAAATTCTGATTTTTTTTTTCTGTAACATACCTTTCGTTAGCCTGCATCGAATAGAACTTAATGCAATAAAACCTGTAAAAAGAAAACCTGCCTATAACTGATTTTTTTATCATTCCGCCTGAAGGAATACAGTATAAATCTAGATGTCTAAGATGTAATATTTTCCTGGTTTTTTTTACAGGTTTTACTGTACTTTGTTTAGCAAAACCTGTGAAAAAACTAAACTTGCTTTTCATGGAATCCTGTCTTAAACGTAAAAATGTCACAGTCTGTACGGAAAGAATTCCCAATGAGATTCATAATAGGATTATGAAGCTCGGTGGAATTTACCATGCAGAGTTATAATTGATCAATTGGAAACCTCACCAAAACAGAATTTGTTCCGGTCCCGAAAGATTTCGCTTTCACAAATCTTACATTGTATAAGATTATTGTGCTTATTTAGAACAGTAAAACTTACTAAAACGGAATCGCTACCAGAGTAAAATTCCGTTTTAGACAGGTATAATTGTAAGACATTCTTTCTGTAGGGATCATGGACTTTTTTACGTTTTAGAATGGATTCCGTTATAGACAGGTTCCGTTTTCACAGGTTTTACTAAACAAAGTACAATAAAACATTTGTAACGCCTCCTTTATGCCGACCCGATAATGTTGGTAAGTGGTAGCGAATCGAATCAATGGCAAAGAGAATTCTCATATAATTAGAAAATGGAACTTTTATTGTAAACAATATCGATTCCAATGTTAATATATACAAGGGGAAATTACATCATTTTAATAATTTTAGAAGGTCATCAGCTTTCAATTAATAGTCTCTTGACTCGGAGTCTAACTCACACAACAATGGTTTCTGCAACGCACAGTCTGCCGTAGTTACAATGTTCAGTTCGTTCGGACCTAGATGTACCCGTTCCGTTCCTCGGAATATCGTCGATTCTACGATAAATCAGAGTTAAGAACTCCTTCCCTTGCACTTGTCGTGCCTTCTCTTCGTTGGGGCTTTCTCTGATACGTGACGTATCAATACGTTAGAGGTATGACCTCTCTAGCGTCTTAACTACGCTAAGTCCGAAACAGATGTTTCTTACTCTCTCTCCTGAGAGTAACCTCACTTGTTGTGATCTTTTCCCAAACTGACTTTTTTAACTCTCAATCTCTCACAGGGGATTTTACTCTAGGGGCGGGGATTTGGTCGAGGCGGAGCATCTTGAAACTCCTCAGCCTCTAAGCAACTTTGGGATACGTCATTCCCATTTATAACAAGTCTGTTATTGGATATTCTATGACAAAGGACATAGAATCGTGTGCAGACATAAAATCGTGTGCAGAGTTTGTCTCCCCCTACACCGGCATAGATCAAAGCACAAGGACTCCACTGGGGTGATCCTTTTCGATGCATCAATGTCCGAGCGCTTCACTTGTAGCACAAAAGACATTCGGCGTTTTACCTTTCTTCAAAGCTACACTAGCGTGGGAAGGTATGCAGGAAAAAGTTCCTTTTAAGCGTTCTCACGGGAAAGTCTAGGATGACACACACTACACCTGGGTGAAGAGACTCAATTCTTTACACATTTAAAAACAGAGTCGATAGGCACCAGAAAAATATTACGGCTTAGACAGGTAGATTTATACGGTATTCAATGCAATTTTCAGAGTTTTTTCGCGTTTCGTGGCGGTTTTCTGACATTTGTAGAAGGAATTAGGTTTTAAACTTTTAGCCTAATATAGTAAATTTTGTCCTCCGAGATTTCTAAAATTTTTGTAATGCAATTTTCAATGCGATTTTTTAACATTCTTTTGCGCTCCGTGGCGATTTTTCAACATTCGTAAAAACAATTCCGTTTTGAACATTTAGCCTCAGCGTCACATTTTATCTTCCGCGAATTCTGAACTTTTAGCGATTTTCATTGCGATTTGAAAGTTCTGCTCCAATTATTTCCCATTCGTGAAATATTTCCGGTTACAATGTTTTTTTAGCGCACTGTACTAAATTTTGTCATCTGCAAGTTTTGAATTTTTAGTGATTTTTTATGCGATTTTAGGAAGTTGTTTTTGTGTTTCGCAGCCATTTTTCTTGAAAATCACGCCTAATTTCATGACTGCAATTTATGATTTTTCCAAAAAAAATTCCATTACGATACATCAATTTGGCATGGGCACCGAACCCGAGTAAGGAAAATTCACCCCTTTTCCACGCTTGATAGAAAGCACAAGCTAGTAAATTTATTAAAAATATTTTTTAATATTTTTTAATTCTTTTTTAAAATATGACAACAGTAAAGAAATGTTTTTTTTCAACGTATAATCATAATTTTAATTAATATTAAACTGTTAATTGATAAAAGTGTGTGTGTTTCTTTTTATTATTATTACACCCTTTATTTTTATATTTTTATTTAATTTTCTACTTTTTAGTGTTAAAAATATTGCATTGTAGCAGCTTCACAGCCGGTTGCCCTTTACTGGCGAGTGTGGTTTTGCGCAATACATTGTTGTTGTAACTAGTATGCAATTGTAACCATAAGGAATATTTGGCAATTTATCACCGGTGGTGAGCTAGCAGAAAAACGCCTTAAAATTAAGTTATTAATTTATTATTAAGTTAAAAAACTATAAAAATATTGTATTGTCATCGGAAACACGCCTTCGTATATAGTTCTTATAATTCCAGCGTATCAGGATGCGAGTTAAAAACCAATTCAGGGGGGAAGGGTCCCCAAAAAGTTGCTGGGCCCCAGACGACCTTAATCGGGCTCTGAGCATGCCTGACATTTTAAGTCTTGAAATAAAATTGTCAAGACTGTACTTATACCCAAATTCTTATTGAATATACTCATATAAAATAAAGCAAATATGTATTAAAGCAACAGTTTAATCATATGAAAATGTACAAAAATATTTTTAAAAGGAAGATTTTTAAGTAGGGAGACGTGATTTTTATATTTGACTAATTTTTATATTTTAGCATACATTTCAAAAACTTCGAAATTGCAAATATTGGATATAATTTATTCTACACATATTTATCAGGATAATTGTGTATTCATTCACAAGGCACTAGAAATACGGAAAAAGAAATATTTGTCAGAAAATTTTTCTAGTTTGCCGTCGAAATGCCCATGCACGCATGCGCGATGTTTATTTTCCCGCCAAAGCGCTTGGCTACAGACATTGGCGTCAAGTGTGTAGGACGTTGAGTGATTGTGAATTTGCGGTCGGGGCAAGAAAGTGCTGAGCCACATTTGTAAACTTCTGAAATATATCGGTTTGAAAGTTAGATCAAATACTCAAATCAAGATATATAACATAAAGTATTTTTGCCAATCTCTTAGTAACATTTGAGATATTCTGAATAACAATATGACATTAATTTAATGATATTATACTTTTACATTCGTTGTAAAATAGCTTATTTTCATTGGAGACATAAACGGCGGGGCAAAAATGGAACCTGGGACATATGCTGCCACCGAGTGACATTAGAACCAAGTAATACGTTGGATATTATAATTTACAATAATAAGCAACAGATTACAGTGTTAGATTTATTTCTTTAAAAATGTGGCTTGGCACTTTCTTGCCCCGACCCCCTCAATTACAAAATTCCCTCTTTACATCCGTAAACCAAGTTGAGATAAATAAAATAGTATAAAAAGAAAAGAAAAGAAAAAAAATAAAAAGTAAAGAAAAGATCTGTGTTCGCATTGGAGAGAGACACCCTGTACATTTACTGCGAGTCTGGTTTCCGTTACAAATTTTTTTTTTTTGTTATAGCGTGCTCTACTACTCCTTAAAGTTTGTTCAATCTTTTATACCACCCTGTATAAAATAATGCATCTTAAAGAATGTCTTTTCAAATAAACGGACTTTTTATTACTGTAACCATAAATATTAGGATAAATACATTTAGGAAATATTTCAAATTATAAAGTAACTGTACAGACATGAATAAGCGTATTTTTTCGAAATTTTGTATTCTTCCGAATAAATTTCTATAGTGTTTTAAAACAACAGTATTTCTTAGTTTACACAAGCTGTAATAAAAACATTTTCGAAGTTTCTCATAACCAAAGCCTCTTCACTTTAAAGTACCATGTTTTACGTCATAACGTATTAAATTCAAATCCGTCACCATAGCAACGAGGTTAAAAGTTAGTTAAGAAGTAAATATTTGGGCAGCGGTATTTTATTAGTCTTTTTTTTCCGACATGAATCAGAAAGCTAGCTTTCTTTACTATCTTAGGCCGTTGAAATTATTCCAAACTTGCAAATAAAGGAATGGAATTTTTCTATAATATTTAATGAGTGATCTAATTTAAAGCACCAATTTATGATATAAATCAAAAATAGAAAAAAAATCAAAATTACAATTACAAATTGCACTATATATTCATCATACTACAGGAGCAAAATACATGTCTAAGTAAGAATATTTTTCGAATAGTAGTGATCAAAGTATCTAAAATCAAAACGGAAAGTTCTTTATGAGTTTATTAGGTCAGCTAGCATATAAGCTTGTTAAAACTAGAATATGAAACAAGTGAAGAAAGAAAACTCTAAATTATTTTATTTTACTTATTTATTACCTTAGTTAAGCATTACATTACTTTACACAGTGGCAAAGCTAGGATCCTCATATTCGGGGGATTTTGAACAGTTGATACTCATAAAATTTAAATTTCGTTGTGTTACATATTCATAAAGTAATCTTTAGTAAATACGTGACACATAAAAACCGACATAATGAAAATCACAAACAACCATAATAAATTAAGCATTTATGTGTTTAAAAGGCTTCAGAAATAAAGAATTTCTCCTTTAAATTTCAGAAGAGAGAAAGAAAAGTAGCAGTAATAAACGTAGTGCTTTCCGGTTACTGTTATCAACTCTTTTAATAAACTAATTTATATTTTCAGTAAAATGTTTCCGGTGCAAACATAAATTTCTACTAACGACTCGATTTTTATTTTTTCCGCTCACAAAATGCGATAAACGGAGAAACAAAATATAGATTTAAAGTAAGACAGCAAGAAATTGCATTCCGAACGAAAATTTGCAAATTTGAATTTCTCAACACCACTCAGTATGATTTGCGATTCAGTGTTAATCAATAACTCGATATTTCATGTTAAACTGCGTCTTAATTTCGAAAGAAACCCCATCCTGACATGAAAAAAACTGCCTGATTTTTTTTTTAATAAGAAGAGCAACGAAAAGTATGCTTCAGAAGAAATTATCTCACCACTTGTTAAGACCAATAATGGAAAATTCCTGGAAGCTTCCTACCTGATAATTTAACGATTAGTCTCAATTGATGAAGCTCATATAATTGCAGAGACTTTATAAACCTTGTACAATCGATATTGTCAAAAATTTGCCTGATGAGATTTTTTTTTTATTTAGTGTCCAATATTCCTTTGTGAAATAAACCATTGGTCGAAAAATCAACGGTATGACTCAGGGGCGGTCGTCCATTTAGAGAGGGTCGTGTCTTTTTTTTCCTTGAAGGGGAGGTAGTCACATTTCTTCATCAGCAATTTTTATATAAGTTTGTCCTCAACTTCAAATTGGTTGTTTTACTACGCATTCACGAAGTCATATTCATTTTCAAATGCATAAAATGTGCAGGTATTTCCGTAAAAATATTAAGTTCTATTCAGATAAAGAAATTAAATAGTTTTCATTTTCTTATGAATATAAAAACGCTTTATTAAACGCTGCCAAAATTGGCATTTTAAGCCGACTTTGGGAATTCGACAGTCACGGAAAAAATCATCACTGAACAATTAGCTGTAATGGGATATGTATTACATATATAAGAGAATGAATAAAATTGTTTCATATTTTGGGACTTAAAGTGTAATGTCTCAAATTTCATACATTTCCATTTTTAAATCATTTCTTGAGTATCAAAAATATTTTCGTTGTTAACGTGAAATTATTATTTTCTTATATTCTAAAAACAACCATAACGGGTATTTAAATTAAAAAATGTATTGTTGTATAGAAAATCTCTTCGTTTAAAGAGCGGGGGGGGGGGGGGGGGGGGTCAGGACACACGTGACCTCTCCCTTGGATCCGCTGTACGCTAATGGTGCCTGGTGCATGTAAAATCTGTCGTGGGTGCAAAGTCCTCCAAGTTTCCTTTGAATTATACCTCTGGAGGTGCCTAGTCAGGTGAAAGTCACGTCACCTGATCAAGACTCTAAATTACGAGACCAATTCGCGACATTAGCGTATCGCGTGGTCCTTAATACGTCCCTCATGCCGAGAAACTAGCGGAAGCCAGGAAGAAAGGGAAAAAATATATATATTCTGAAAATTGAAGTTACCACTGTTTCCGAATAATAGTTTAAGCCAAATTTGTAATTAAGTTCCTAGCTTAACCAACCGAGCGAATTTTTAAAGATGCATAGTGGTCTTCCTAATTAGTCATTTGCTGAAGGGCACTTGAACATCCCATTCCCCCTCCCCCCGGCCCCTCCCTGAAGGTTTTTTATCCGACTATGCCACGTTTCCATATCAAAGCAACTATCTTTCCGATTTCAACGCGATTCCAAACATTATAATTAACTTAATAGTCACCTCTATGACATTAAAGTAAATTTATGAAGTCACTATTTTCGGATAATTGTTTAAGCCAAATTTGTAACTAAGTTCCTAGCTTAACCAAACAAACGAATTTTTAAAGATGCATAGTGGTCCTCCTAATTAGTCATTTGCTGAAGGGCACTTGAACATCTCCGACACCTCCTTCAAGGTTTTTTTTCTAATTATGCCTTATTTCAATAACTTGGCTAATAATGATCTCATCTTCTCCAAACTAGCTCAGTTTTGTAGCACGACTACTATATAGTGCCGTAGGCAGCAGGAACCTGTCTCAGAGATTTGTTTAGAACAGAATGCTCCCCTGGCAGTGGAAAGGGGAAATGAAAGATTTTCCGTAGCATACGAACATGCCCGGTATACGGTGCCGAAGCCATCGGAGACCCTGGCCAGAGTTTCGTTTTTTAAGAGATTTAAGTTTATTACACGGGTTCGGGAAACGCCGGGCGGGTCAGCTAATTTTTAATAAATATTAAAATTCATTGGAAAAATGAATTAAAAAATCTAATCTTTAGTCATCACCAAATTAAGCGTTTTCAAAACTAAAACTCGATATGCAGAATTAAAATCTAAAGGATTACTAAGTATTTTTATTATTATCACTATTATTATTACCATTTCCGACTTATGTTCCGTGAGAAACACTTTTGATAATTTTTAAGCTATGTTTACACTTTGGTGAGTAAATTCACTGAAAGCATAAAGTATGTACGTACTTATTTTTAAATAAACTTTTGGTATCGCGTTCTTGTGTTGATATTATCAACATGCCACAAAAATATACAAAGTATGGTCTATGTATCCATACATATACATGCATGTAACATAGGCAAATAATGATTGTGCATTCGAGTGAACAATTATTAACAAGTATTATTTTCCCTTATTAAAATTTATTGAGGGAAAAAACTCAAAAATTTAATTATCGGTCCCAACCATATATATATATATATATATATATATATATATAATACAACGTATATACAACGTTTTCAAAACTAAAACTCAATAATGCAGAATTAAAATCTAAAGTCATTACTAAGTTTTCTTCTATTATCACTGTTTCACTGTTATTATTACCATTTCCCACTTATACGTCGCGAGAAACATATTTCAATAATTTTTAAACCGCATTTATAAGTCGACCAAGTAAAGCCATTGAAAACGCAAATTATATGTAGGGAGGCATTCATTGTTAAGTAAACTTCGAGAAATCAAAGCACCTCCGTAGCAACCACGTAAAATCCTAAGTATAACTAACAGTATGAAATTCATCTCATTAAACGCCTATATGAAGTGCACTTGAGGCTAATTATACCTCCACTTTTCACATAAATGTTTCCTAGTCTCTAACTCATCTAATCATGCTACTTCCGAAGACGAAACATCACACGTTCCTGCTAATAAGCCTAACCTCCTGAGTTTAAGTACCACATTTTACGCCTTGAAGCAATACTTTAATCTGGTCTCCATGGAAACAGGATTAAGAGGAAGGTAAGAACTAAGTTATGGATGAAGATGCTTCCTTTTGGATCCAAGACAAATTTCTCTTAGGTGCAAATGAATGAGTGCTCTTGTATCTTGAAAGCTGAAAAAGTTTTTTTGAATAAAGAGAAGCAACTTTAATATAAAAGAAAGTATAAATTGGGTAGAAAAAAACTTTAAATCATTTTCTCCTTTTTATTTCAATGCTTTTTAACACTTTACAACATAGTTGAAAAGTGCTTATGACTTTGATTCGTCTGTCTGTCCGCACTCTAACTTCTGTTAATATACTTAGATTGCCATGAAATTGATATATGTTCTTGAGGTTTTCATTTACAGATACACTCAAAAGAATCCGGATGCATTCTCACCTATGGACGATAATTGTTTGAAGTACATTTTAATGGCGTTAAAGGAATTCAAACATTAGGAAATTAGCAAGGGTGGCGAACCTATGGTAAGCTTGTCTTAGGTGGCACTTACATAAATTTGTCTGGCACGTGGGAAAATTAAATTTCATAACCATAACCTAGAAAAAAATATATTTTTTTCTTTTTTCATTATAAATTTTTAAAAATTCGATACGTATATCACAAGTAATACAGTTATTTTTGTAGGAATTTACCCATTTTCTTTTTCTGCGATACCATACTATACATCGACATACAACTGTTCTGCCTTACTATATAAATTCAAAAAACTTTATTTCATCAATTGAATTTCATAAGACATCACTGTAATAAAATTAGTGGACCCAATTTCGCTACGTATATTATGAAAAATAAAGAAATATGAAGCATGTATAAAGCATTCTTCATCGAACGTACAACAGGAAAAAAATCTCATTAATAAATTATTAATACATATTTTATGGAACTTGGATAGTTATCAGTAAGATGTTTCGTTAATGTTGATTCAAATATTACTATTATATTTTTAATACTAAAATATTATGCGTAATTTTTTCTTTATTACAGTGTGTGTCTCTTAAATAAGTTAAATTTCCAAAAAGGAATTTTATTCAGTTAACGCGCTGATATTAATGTACAGAAAAATCTCATTTTGATTTTTGTACTTACTTAATGCATTAAAGCGATTGATTATATTAACTAATGTTTCATTTAAACCCGCAATATTGTTTTATTTAAACGTTTAGCACACCAAAGTGTTGATAGATATTATTGGTGAATTTTTGTCACGCGTACACAAAAAGGTTCGCCGTAATTGCACTACAGCAAAAAGGTTAGGCAGTACCTTGTTTTGTGTGAAATGCGATGGTGTGCCGAAACATTTTGGAAGTCATCAGAATTTTGGCCGTATACAGAGTGTTTGTAAACTGTTTTTATAAAATAAGAGGAACGATACTACCCCAGAAGATGAACAATATTTACAATCATGGAACTAAGGTCGCGATAAGTGTTGTCAGGTGTCCCGATTTTCATAGATTCCAAGACCCGTTCCGCAGAACCACTAATAGAAGTTCCTATTTTTCATGACGTACAAATTCTGATTTTTTTTTTCTGTAACATACCTTTCGTTAGCCTGCATCGAATAGAACTTAATGCAATAAAACCTGTAAAAAGAAAACCTGCCTATAACTGATTTTTTTATCATTCCGCCTGAAGGAATACAGTATAAATCTAGATGTCTAAGATGTAATATTTTCCTGGTTTTTTTTACAGGTTTTACTGTACTTTGTTTAGCAAAACCTGTGAAAAAACTAAACTTGCTTTTCATGGAATCCTGTCTTAAACGTAAAAATGTCACAGTCTGTACGGAAAGAATTCCCAATGAGATTCATAATAGGATTATGAAGCTCGGTGGAATTTACCATGCAGAGTTATAATTGATAAATTGGAAACCTCACCAAAACAGAATTTGTTCCGGTCCCTAAAGATTTCGCTTTCACAAATCTTACATTGTATAAGATTATTGTGCTTATTTAGAACAGTAAAACTTACTAAAACGGAATCGCTACCAGAGTAAAATTCCGTTTTAGACAGGTATAATTGTAAGACATTCTTTCTGTAGGGATCATGGACTTTTTTACGTTTTAGAATGGATTCCGTTATAGACAGGTTCCGTTTTCACAGGTTTTACTAAACAAAGTACAATAAAACATTTGTAACGCCTCCTTTATGCCGACCCGATAATGTTGGTAAGTGGTAGCGAATCGAATCAATGGCAAAGAGAATTCTCATATAATTAGAAAATGGAACTTTTATTGTAAACAATATCGATTCCAATGTTAATATATACAAGGGGAAATTACATCATTTTAATAATTTTAGAAGGTCATCAGCTTTCAATTAATAGTCTCTTGACTCGGACTCTAACTCACACAACAATGGTTTCTGCAACGCACAGTCTGCCGTAGTTACAATGTTCAGTTCGTTCGGGCCTAGATGTACCCGTTCCGTTCCTCGGAATATCGTCGATTCTACGATAAATCAGAGTTAAGAACTCCTTCCCTTGCACTTGTCGTGCCTTCTCTTCGTTGGGGCTTTCTCTGATAC